>CM029019.1:70970359-71289230 GCA_016801055.1 Panax notoginseng
TTTAAAACATGTTAAACATATCTATGGGCCCATTTCTTGACTGAAATTTGATTATAGCCTGTAAAATCGCCCGTTTATGGATTTCGGTCAATTTTTGTTTGAAATTTGGAAAAACTTTCTTCTGCAAAGTTGTAGAGAATTGAATTTCCTATAAAAATTCGTGAGATTCGAATTTTCTGACAAAAGGGCGATTTATTATGAATTATTAAAGTTCCGAAATTCCTGAATAATTGATTTTTGGAGTTTAAAATATTTTTAATAAGAAAAACGTTTTTTTTTCTTTAGATGAGGTGTGTGTGGCTGATGTTGGACCAGATTTGTGTGCGTAGGAAATTTTGATATATATATTAATATTATATTAAATTTTCTGCTTTGGTGTTCTAAGCATTTTTCTATAAATAGGGTGCTTAGGTTAGAATTGAAAATCATACCAGAAACTAAAGATTTCTCTCTCTTTCTCTCTCGATATTTTGAGCGTATTCTTGTGAGTATTTTAATACTGTGAGTGTTGCTATACGGTGCAAGTTCAAGTCATAGCCTATATCTGGTGTTTCAACTAGAAGTACTGTCTTTACCAGGTAAGGGATGTTATTTTATTCGAAAATGATATTATTACTTCAATATCATTGTGCCGAAATATTGGTTCGAAATTTTTATCAAATTTGAAACTTTTCATGTCGGGGTTACTATTCATGAGTTACTATTCACGAGTACTATTCACAAAGCATGATGATGTTTTTTTATGAAATTTCTATCTTTTAGTGTCGGAATCACTATTCACATATATGGCACTATTCACAAATACGGCACTATTCACAGAAAAATTAATTTTTTGTTTTTATTCTAAAATATCTATTCTGGATACTAGCTTTGATTGTATCCATGTTTTGATCATTCTTGAATTTTACTCCACTATGATTACTTATGAGGTATTTTTGGACATGGAATAGCTGAAATACTAATCCTTAATATTTATTCTTTTGTTTCACTGGATTCGTTTTTTTTAAAATATTTTTCATCATCCTCAGTCCTAAATGATGATATAACTGAATATCTTTGGCCTGTAGTGCAAAGATGAATGATTTCTGATGAATATCTTTGGCCCGTAGTGCAAAGATGAACAGGTGTTTAGATGAACATGACCAACTGATGAATATCTTTTGCCTGTAGTGCAAAGATGAATATTTGATTCCAGATATATATTGATTGATGTTACAGGGATAAAAGATAGACGATGAACTTTTAAATTCATATATAAAAGATAGTAGATTTCATTCTCTACTTAACTCTTCTAATGAATTATTATTTTCGCTGCGAATATTGATTTAAAACTTGTTGTATATTGTATTCTATTAGATTTTTCCATGTTGAAGACTAACGATAATTTGTTTTATATTATCTTAGTCATAATGTTCTTTACTGGGCTAGTTGAGCTCACCCTTTTCCTTTTGTTACATTTTTCTTCTCAGGAGGTGAGAATGTAGCGAGTACTAGTCGGGGTATAGAATGAAGGTTCTAGAAAGTCGTTTTAGTAGTCCTCACTATTTTTGTAAACTAATGTATCAATAATTGTAATGAGGACTTATTTGAGTGTGGATATTTTCTAGATGACAATATTTGTATTTAAACTCACAGTTTTTATGTTGTATTAATAAAGTTGTAGTTATTTCTGTACCATGTATTTTGACGACTCAGAATGGGTGTTGTATACCAATTTTGGGGGCGTCACAAGCTTTATCATCTTATACTCTGCCAAAGAATGCTTCTGTTCAAGCATCACATATCGGGTAACACAAGCTTGAATTGTTGCATTCTTTTGTTCCACGACCGCCTGTCGTTCTTCAGCCTGCTCTTCTAACTCATGAATACGATTTTGCAATTCTACATTTCGATCATAAAATTCTTCTAATAAATTCTCCTCAAGTTCTTCTTCTTCCTCACTCTCAGCTGCTACCTCTGCGACTAGCTCGGGTGCAACTATTAATTCTTCCCTCACCACAAGAATATCTCTAATTCCTTCTTCGCCTGACATCACATTATCATGGTTGGTGATTATAGGTATCCCCACGGTCTCATTTACTCCATTGTTAACATTCTCAGCTGCCATTCTCAAATACTGCCATAAAATAAGGGTTAATTAAACAAATTAACGTATCACATAATATCCGTATATTATGACCGACCAACAAATAAGCTTAGGTAGGAAATACTAGCGAAGGATTTACTCATCTCTCCCCTCCTAGTTCTATTCCCCGATCTCCGCCAGAGACCATATCCCTAAGCTCTGATACCAACTGTGACTTTAGACACCAACTTGTGTCAGCACCTCACATTGATACCTATCAGTTTGCCACCGCAGAACGGCGTCCCCTACGGAGAGTCTGGCTTCGGTGCATCCCCCATCAACAGGAAGTCACCAGCGAGAGCCTCGGGACTCTTTACTTATAGCTCTGATACCAACTGTGACTTTAGACACCAACTTGTGTCAGCACATCACATTGATACCTATCAGTTTACCACCGCAGAACGGCGTCCCCTACGGAGAGTCTGGCTTCGGTGCATCCCCCATAAACAGGAAGTCACCAGCGAAAGGCTCGGGGCTCTTTACTTATAGCTCTGATACCAACTGTGACTTTGGACACCAACTTGTGTCAGCACCTCACAATGATACCTATCAGTTTGCCACCGCAGAACGGCGTCCCCTACGGAGAGTCTGGCTTCGGTGCATCCCCCATCAACAGGAAGTCACCAGATAGAGGCTCGAGGCTCGGGGCTCTTTACTTATGGCTCTGATACCAACTGTGACTCTCATCCCAACCTTGGATAGAACGTCACAATGGCACATTACATAAAGGTATAGTCAAAAACTGTTTTAGAAATTAGAATATTTGGGAAGTGCTCAAGGAAACCTTCGTACATGGGAGCCCATGCGTGTAGATTATGATAGATATCATATGTCTATAGAATTATCCTTGGTTGACCCAATAGACCCCAAAGAAAAACAAGAAGATTACTATCATATTCTTTCCAATGGTGAGTCTTCTCTTGACATATCATTATCTCCACTGTCTCTAATTGAGAGTTATACTTCAACCAAACACCAAGATTATATAGGTAGTGGTCGTAGATATACTCAACAAGTGGATGTGCACAACTCTGTCTTATGATGACACGAGGTTATATGTCATTAGACATCTTGTATGATAGTGGCAAAACACCCTTCCAACGTTGGGTTCGCCTCACCCTATTTGATTCACCAAATATAACTACTAAATGATGTATAAAATACAACACACTTTTCTATACTCTTTAGGGAGAATTCCACAGCTAGAGACCACCGTTCTATTCCCTTGTTACCTCCGCTCGACCCAGCTACACTCTTATTACCTGAAAGGAATTGTGAAGCAAAAGGGTGAGTTTAACTAGCCCAATAAAGAATATCATGACTAAAGATAAATAAATTATCAATAGCCTTCAACAGTAATAAATCAGAGATTTAGAACATATGGTAGGTGATAAAAATTTTCAACCATAGTTGCAGCGGAACGAGCAATCTATTAGAAGAGTCAAATAGACCATAAAGTCTATTATCTTCTCCATGTTAAAAATCCACCAACAATATTTTATCCCAGTAACATCAATCAACAGTTCTGGTCCACAATCATATGAATAACTCATAATCATAATTGTGATTCTAAATTCCTCTTCGCATCCAGGACGAAGATAATTTTCATCACATGTATTTACCTGAAACATCAAAGATCATGGTTATACCAAATCATAGTTCTTGTTCATAATCATACTAATAAATTCATCTTTGCACTACGGGACAAAGATATTCATTAACAGTTCATCTTTGCACTACAGGCCAAAGATATTCAATAACAACTCATCTTTGCACTACAGGCCAAAGATATTCAATAACAGATCATCTTTGCACTACGGGCCAAAGATATTCAACAACAGATCATCTTTGCACTACGGGTCAAAGATATTAATATCTCAAAAAAATATATAATCATTTCAGAATTTATATAAGCAATAATTATAACCATGTTGATAAATTCACCTTTGCACTTATGCAAAAGATATTCAATTATAACTTCAATGGTCATGATCATACCAGTCAACAATTCAACTTTGCACTACTGGCCAAAGAGAACCCATAGTCACGATCATACCAATAATCTACCCATCTTTACACTCAAGTCAAAGAGAAATATCATCATTAGGGTTATAAAAATATTATATATGATAATAAAAATAATATAATCAACAGATAGATTTAATATCAAGAGTAAGATTCATAAATCAACGATAATTTGGTCAGAAAAATAAACTAATTTTGTCGTGAATAGTACTAATGAATAGTAATTCGTGAATAGTAACTCTTGAATAGTAATCCCGACATGAAAAAGGTAAAAATTTCACAATAAAATTTATACCAATACTTTAGTATAATGATATTGAAAGAATAATATTTTTTAAATTTATAAACAATTTATTTTAATTGTTTACACTTTACTAAATAATGCATTTAATCATCCTAAAATGTCAAACTCATATGATTTCCTCACCAATAACCAAAACCCTCACAAAAAATCTGCATATACCTCATATAGGATTCTCAAGCCATAAAATCCTATTTTCCAATTTTCTTACTTCACATAACATATTTAATTCATTTACTCATAACTAGTCTATTTTCATGAAAAATACTAAATCAGTACATACAAATTTTCTTTTCTGGAATTTAGCAGAATATAGTTCCATATTGAACATATATTTTTCTCAGAATTTTTAAAATTCATTTACTATTTTTCATATGGCCAAAACTACCGAATATTTAGACATTTATCATAAACTGTACTTTTATCCAAAAATTTCAAAATTTACAGAGTATACTTCTGTTATATACATGTACTCCCAATAAAAATTTCACCAATTTTGGAGTTAACCACAAGGAATTATAATGGTTTACTTTTAAAATAGTCTTTTTCCATAAAATTCATAACTCTTAATCTATACATCCAAAAAACGCCATTTTTGGACACAATCTAGAAAACTCATCAAATTATCATTTCAAACTTTTCCAGAATTTTTGAGGGTCAGAAAAATTACGAAACTGAAAAACATAATAACCATTAAAATCCTTTACCTCAAAAGAGCAGTATTTCTGACTGGAATATCGGATGTAAAGCCGAAAGAAACTTACACTGAATATCAACTCTAAATACTCATAAAATACGCTCGATAATATAGAGAGAGAAAACTTATGATTCTGGTGTGATTTTCAATTCTAACTTAAGCGCCTATTTATAGAAAAATGCTAGAACGCCAAAGGAGACTAAAATAATAAAATATTATTATTATTTATTTCCTTCCATGCCATCCTCCTTTGTTGAATCAAGCAATCAAGCCAGCCATGTCTGAATATTGGGCAGCCCACATGTTAAAATAAAAGTGGGTCCCACCCATAAATTTAATAAAAAAATTATTTTATTTTTCGAAACTTCAATATTCATAGAAAATAGCCCGTTTATCAGAAAAATACGAATTTTATGTCCATTCCACACGAAACTGAATTCTCTATAACTGTGTAGCTTTAAGTTTTTCCAAATTCCAGATAGAAAATATCTGAAATATACAAACGGGTGATTTTTAACACTTTTTAAAATTCATAACAAATCATGCGTTAATTTTTAAAGGTTCAAAATTTGCGAACATATACTCAACTTATATATGTGTAACATATCCAAAAATCACAACGATCCAACGGTCGGATTAAAATTATAACTCACGTAATAGAGCTTTAAGAACACTGATTTGATATTTTAATACCTCCAATTCGACAAAATATTAATAAAACAGCTCAACATTAATTTCTTCATTTATAACCAAATAAATAAATCCATTATTTATATCCACATCAAATAAATATTTTCTTATCATATAAATCAATAATTAATTATTCACAAATAATATTACAAAATCACAATAATGACAACCAGGCAGTTCCCAGGAAAGAGGGGACTTTCCGATAAGGATTTTTCCTTACTGGCACGCAATTAGGTGACCACCTTGATAGAACTTTCTAGATATTATCAATAATTCTATCTAATAATATTATTCAAATAATATGAATTATTGATCCGATAATGAGAAATATTGTGCAGTGACAATTATTGAACAACAATAATATAAAATATCAACGCAGCAATTATTGAATCAATAAAATAAAATATTGAACAGTAATTACTGTAATAATTATTGAGTAGTGCCTTCTTACGTAAGAATCAATAATTTAAAAATACTGTGTAATACCGTGTGCTACTGTACAACAACGCGTATTACTTTACTTTACCCACCGGGTATTCCAACAGTGTTAATGGTAACGATTACGCCGTTATTTATAAAAATTCGAATTTGTCATTTTCTTCATCCGACAGTTATTCTGTTATGGGGATCACAAATGGCTGCGCCGTCGTACGAATATTCCCCGACAGAAAGAATATTTCACGACCAAACGAATATTCCCCGACAACAATAAATATTTTATAATCACTTGCTTATTTTTGAAAAATTTGCACATTTCACCCATAACCAAATCATTATATCAAATTAACACCTTATTATTCACAATAATAAATAGAGGAAATTTAATTTTATTCATTAAAAAGTTGGGGTCTTACAGTATTTATATACAAAAGAAATAAAAAGTCGCGAACTGAAATCTGGGCATACACACGCAACACAACTCTCAACGTGAATAACGGTGTGTGCAAGAAGTAGAGAAAATGCTTAAAGTAATGTAAGAAGACTTACAGTGGACTGCCAAAGAAGACTTCAATTGTAAGACCCCAAATTATTAATAAATGAAATTTAATTCCTCTATTTATTATTTTGAAATAGTAAGGGTTGATATGATTAATGTGGTTAGTTATGGGTAAAATGCGCTAATATTTCAAATAAGCAAGTGGTTATAAAATATTCATTTCTGTCGGGGAATATTCGTTTGGTCATAGAATATTCTTGCTGTCGGGTAATATTCGTACGACGGCGCAGTCTTTTGTGGGCCTCATAAAGGAAAGCGATTGGATGAAGAAAACGACAAGTATAAGTGGTTTATAAATAACGACGTAGTTTTTACCGTTAATACTGTTGGAATACCCAGTGGTTAAAACACAGTAATACGCGTTATTCCACAGTAGCACACGGTATTGCACCAATTATTGATTCTTACATAAGAAGGCACTACTCAATAATTGTTACAGTAATTACTGTTCAGTATTTTATTTTATTGATTCAATAATTGCTACATTGATATTTTATATTACTGTTGTTTCAATAATTGTCACTACACAATATTTTCCATTATCAGAGCAATAATTCATATTATCTGAATAATATTATTAGATAACATTATTGGTAATGTCTAGAAAGTTCTGTCTAATGAGAGGTTTGGTCACCTAATTGCGCGCCAGTAAGGAGAAATCCTTATTGGAAAGCCCCCTCTTTCCTAGGAACTGTCTGGTTGTCAGTATTGTGATTCTGTAATATTATTTGTGAATAATTAATTATTGATTTATATGATGAGAAAAATATTGATTTTATGTGGATATAGATGGAGAAAATTTTTAATGTGACAATTTTTAAAAATTAATATTTTATCTTTTTCTGATAAAATAATTCATTTAAATATATTATTATATTTTAATAATATAATAATGGTGATATTTTTACAATGAATGTGGGATATATGAGTATATGAGGAGGAAGAATATTTTTGTTGCATTAAATGATTAACACATATTTTGTGTGTCGGTGGACCCCATTTCTTAATTGAAATTTGATTATAGCCTGTAAAATCGTCCGTATGTGAATTTCGGTCAATTTATGTTTAGATTTTAGAAAAACTTCCTTCTGCAAAGTTGTAGAGAATTAAATTTCCTATAAAAACACGCGAGATTCGAATTTTCTGATAAAAGAGCTATTTGTTATGAATTATTGAAGTTCTGTAGTTCCGAAATAATTGATTTTTGAAAGTTTTAATTATTTTTATTAAGAAAAACGTTTTTTCCATTTGAGTGGCACATGTTAATGGTTGAAATCAGCTGGTGTGGTGTGCTAAGAAAATTAAGAAAATTATATTATTAATTTATTAAATTTTCTGCTTTGGTGTTCTAAACAATTTTCTATAAATAGGGTGCTTAGATTAGAATTGAAAATCACACCAAAAACTGAAGTTTTCTCCCTCTTTCTCTCTATAATATCGAGCGTATTTTTGTGAGTATTTTGATACTTTGAGTGTTGCTATACGGAGCAAGTTCCCTTCAGCACTTTATCCAATATTCCAGTCAGAGGTACTGTCTTTTCGAGGTAAGGGATGTTATTTTCTTCATAAATTATATTATTTCTTCAATATCATTATGCCGAAATATTGGTTGGAACTTTTTATCAAGTTTGAAACTTTTTCATGTCAGGGTTACTATTCATGAGTTACTATTCACGAGTTACTATTCACGAGTTACTATTCATGAGTTACTATTCACGAGTACTATTCACAAAGCGTGATAATGTTTTTTTGTAAAATTTCTATCTTTTGGTATCGGAGTTACTATTCACGTATACGACACTATTCACGTATACGACACTATTCACGAATATGACACTATTCACAGAAAAATTAAATTTTCTTTTCTGTGTCCAAGATATCTATTATGGATACTATCTTTGATTGTATCCATGTTTTGATCATTCTTGAATTTTACTTCGCTATGATTATTTATGAAGTATTTTTGAACTCGGATTGTTTGAAATACGAATCCTTAAAATTTATTCTTTTGTTTCACTGGATTCGTTTTCTTTAAAAGATTTTTCATCATCCTCAGTCCTAAATGATGATATAACTGAATATTGTTGGCCTGTGGTGCAAAGATTAATGATTTTATGATGAAAATCTTTGGCCCGTAGTGTAAAGATGAACATGTGTTGAGATGGATATGACCAACTGATGAATATCTTTGGCCTGTAGTGCAAAGATGAATATTTAATTCAAGATGTTTATTGATTAATGTTACAGGGATAAAATATTGATGATGGACTTTTAAATTCATAGATGATACTCCCTCCGTCCCAAATTAATTGCTCAGTTTTGACTTTTTAAAGTCAAATTGACCATTTTTAAAATTAATTTTTTTACTATTTTTGCTAAAATATATGTGAAGAGATTATAACCAAAAGAAAGTATATACAATTTATTACTAATCCTAATTTTTATAATTTTAAAAATATATTTATATATGCTTAATTATTAATTTTAAAAATAGTCAATTTGACTTTAAAAAGTCAAAATTAAACAATTAATTTGGGACGGAGGAAGTAGTAGATTTCATCCTCTACTTAACTCTTCTAATGAATTATTATTTTCGCTGCGAATATTGATTTAAAATTTGTTGTCTATTGTATTCTATTAAATTTTTCCCTGTTGATGACTAAAAATAATTTATTGTACATTGTCTTAGTCATAATATTCTTTATTGGGCTAGTTGAGCTCACCATTTTCCTTGCTGTTCTATTTTTCTTCTCAGGAGGCGAGAATGTAGCGAGTACTAGTCAGGGTGTAGAATGATGGTTCTAGAAGTGATTCTAGTAGTCCTCACTATTCTGTAAAATAGTGTATTAATAATTGGAATGATGACTTATTTGAGTGTGGATATTGTCTAGATGACAATATTTGTTTTTAAACTCACAGTTTTTATGCTGTATTAATAAAGTTGTAGTTGTATCTATACCATGTATTTTGACGACTCAAAATAGGTTGGGTGGATTGGACCTATTTTGGGGGCGTCACAGTTGGTATCAGAGCTTAGGGATATGGTCTCTAGCGGAGATCGGGGAATAGAACTAGGAGGGGAGAGACGAGTAAATCATTCGCTAGTATGTCCTACCTAAGCTTATTTGTTGGTTGGTCAGAATATAGGGATATTATGTGATATGATAATTTCTTTAATTAACCCTTGTTTTATGGCAGTAATTGAGAATGACAGCTGAGAATGTTAACAGTGGAGTAAATGAGACCGTGGAGACACCTTTGCTCACCAATGAGGAGAACGTGCAACAGGCCGACAATGTTCCTCCTGTGAACAACACCAATGAGCAGATGATGAACGATGGGATGTTTAGAAGTTTTTTGCAATTCATGCAAAACCAGACGAGGGAGACTCGTGTACAAAATACCGGTGGAAATGATAGCAACGCACGGTTTGTCACAGTCAAACAATTCAAAGAGTTGGGACCACCAAAATTCTGGGAAAAACTGAATTCGATTAAGGCGGAGACGTGGGTCAAGCAAATTACCAAGATATTCAATGTCATGGGATGCACGGATGAATAGAAGGTTCCATTTGCCACTTTTATGTTTCGTAATGAGGCAGATTACTGGTGAGAATCTGTGAAGCGTACCAGCCGCACTCAACATGTCTTGGGAAAAGTTTCAGAAACTGTTTAATGACAAGTACTTTCCTGAAAGAATTCGTCATATGAAGGAGGTAGAGTTTATTAGACTAGAACAGAACAACATAACGGTGTCCCAGTACGAGGCGAAGTTTGCGGAGTTATCTAGGTTTGCACCTCATTTGGTGGAGAATGAGGAACGTATGACGCGGATGTTTTTGAGAGGTTTGAAACCCGACATACGTCAATATCTCATTTCTCATAAATTTTCTCTATATTCAGATGTTGTGAATATGGCTCAGTTATTGGAGCGCGATAATGAGTCAGCTTAATCGAAGAATAACGACCTACAACTCGATGATAATTGTATCGATGGCAACGGTCATTAGAACAAGGATAACCATCGTGGAGGAAATTATCGTGCCAGAAATGGTAACCACTTCGGTGGTAATCATGGCCAAGATAATAGAAGAAATAACTCAAGTAGAAATTTCAAGAAGAGAAGATTTAACGATGATGGGAAGATGTCGGCAGCAGCACCAGCAACAAATTCTAGGGCAGGAGAACGACCGCCAGTTAGATGCTACAAATGCGGAGAGGAGGGACATATAAGTCCAAACTGTTCACAGCCTTCCAAAGTATGTTTTAGTTGTGAAAAAGACGGTCACATAGCTCGATTTTGTCCTATAGGGAAATCAAGTCCAGATGGTACGGTGGCACCAAAGGCGGATACAGACAAAACAAAGTCGGTGGTTTCAGGAAAAGCGTTTGTCGTGACTGGTCAGAATGCGTGGAACCCGAACGAAGTTAGCACGGGTTAGTTAATTATAAATTCTTGCGAAGTTTATATGTGACGCCCCCAAAATAGGTCCAATCCATCCAACCCATTTTGAGTCGCCAAATACATGGTACAGAAAATAACTACAACTTTATTATTACAATTGTCGTGCAAAATACGACAACACATATACTGTGAGTTTAAATACAAATATTGTCATCTAGACAGTATTCATACTCAATTAAGTCCTCATTATACTTATTGATACACTATTTTACAAAATAGTGAGGACTACTAAAATAACTGTCTTGAACCATCATTCCACACCCCGACTAGTACTTGCTATATTCTCGCCTCCTGAGAAGAAAAATGGAACAACAAGGAAAAGGGTGAGCTCAATTAGCCCAGTAAAGAATATTATGACTAAGATAATATACAACAAATTATCGTTAGTCTTTAACAGGGAAAAATTTAATAGAATACAATAGACAACAAGTTTTAATTCAATATTCGCAGCGGAAAATAATAATTCATAGAAGAGTTACGTAGAGAATGAAATCTACGATTATCTATGAATTTAAAAGCCCATCATCAACATTTTATCCCTGTAACATCAATTAATAAATATCTTGAATCAAATAGTCATCTTTGCACTACAGGACAAAGATATTCATCAGTTGGTCATGTTCACCTCAACACCTGTTCATCTTTGCACTACGGGCCAAAGATATTCATCAGAAATCATTCATCTTTGCACTACAGGCCAAAGATATTCAGTTATATCATCATTTAAAACTGAGGATGATGAAAAATATTTTTAAGGAAACGAATCCAGTGAAACAAAATAATAAATATTAAGGATTCGTATTTCAGCTATTCCATGTCCAAAAATACCTCATAAATAATCATAGTGGAGTAAAATTCAAGAATGATCAAAACATGGATACAATCAAAGCTAGTATCCATAATAGATATTTTGGACGAAAAGAAGAAAATTTCATTTTTCGGTGAATAGTAACTCGTGAATAGTAACTCATGAATAGTAACCCCGACATAAAAAGTTCCAAATTTGATAAAAATTTCTAACCAATATTTCGGCATAATGATATTGAAGAAATAATATCATTTTCGAATAAAATAACATCCCTTACCTCAGCAAAAACAGTACTTCTAGTTGAAACACCGGATATAGGCTATGACTTGAACTTGCACCGTATAGCAATACTCAAAGTATTAGAATACTCACAAGAATACGCTCGATATAGAGAGAGAAATAGAGAGAAACTTGTGTTTCTGGTGTGATATTCAATTCTAACCTAAGCACCCTATTTATAGGAAAATGCTTAGAACACCAAAGCAGAAAATTTAATATAACAATAATATATATATATATATATATATATATATATATATATATATATATATATATATATATATAAATTTTCAAGCCCACCTTAGAAAATCTGAAATCAGCCACCTTGCACATGTTTATGATGTCCAAAAAAATACAAAAAACGTTTTTCTCAAAATAATTAACTAAAACTCCCAAAAATCAATTATTTCGGAACTTCGAAACTTCAATAATTCATAATAAATAGCCCTTTTGTCAGAAAATTCGAATCTCGCGAGTTTTTATAGGAAATTCAATTTTCTACAACTTTGCAGAAGAAAATTTTTCCAAATTCTAAACAGAAATTGACCGAAATTCACAAACGGACGATTTTACAGTCAATAATAAATTTTGGTCAAGAATTATGTCCACCAACACACAAAACATGTGTTAATCATTTAATGCCACAACAATACTCTTCCTCCTCATATACTCATATATCTCACATTCATTATAAAAATACCACCATCAATATATTATTAAAATAATATATTTAAATGATTTATTTTATCAGAAAAATAAAATAAAATATTAATTTTCAACAATTGTCACATTAAAATTTTTCTCTATCTATATCCACATAAAATCACTATTTTTCTCATCATATAAATCAATAATTAATTATACACAAATAATATTACAGAACCACAGTACTAGCAACCAGGCCGTTCCCAAGAAAGAGGGGGCTTTCCAATAAGAATCTCTCCTTACTGGCGCACAATTAGATGACCAAACCTATCCTTAGACAGAACTTTCTAGATATTGTCAATAATGTTATCTAATAATATTATTCAGATAATATGAATTATTGCTCCGATAATAGAAAATATTGTATAGTGACAATTATTAAAACAATAGTAATATAAAATATCAACGCAGCAACTATCAATAAAATAAAATACTGAACAGTAATTACTGTAACCATTATTAAGTAGTGCCTTCTTACGTAAGAATCAATAATTGGTGCAATACAGTGTGCTACTGTGCAACAACACGTATTACTGTGTTTAACCACCGGGTATTCCAACAGTATTAACGGTAACAACTACGCCGTTATTTATAAACAACTTGTTTTTGTCGTTTTCTTCATCTAATCGCTTTCTGTTATGGGGCCCACACAAGGCTGCGCCGTCGTACGAATATTCCCCGACAACAAGAATATTCCACGACCAAACAAATATTCCCCGACAACAATGAATATTTTATAACCACTTGCTTATTTAAAATATTTGCGCATTTTACCCATAACTAACCACATTAATCAAATCAACCCTTACTATTTCAGAATAATAAATAGAGGAAATTAAATTTCATTTATTAATAATTTGGGGTCTTACAACCTCCCCTCCTTATGAAATTTCGTCCTCGAAATTGACATACGTACCTGGTTTTGCGAAAAGATGAGGATACCTCGCTATCATTTCTGTTTCTAACTCCCAGGTCATTTCCTCAATAGCATGGTTTCTCCACAAAACTTTAACTTGTGGTATGACCTTCGTGCGTAGGACATGCTCCTTCTTATCCATGATCTTGACAGGTACCTCCTCGTACGTTAAGTCTTTAGCTATCTCGTCCGGTTCTAACTCAATAACATGGTTCGGGTCTTTCACATATTTACGAAGCACAGATATATGAAAAACATTATGAACACGAGACATACTTGGAGGTAACGCAAGTCTATAGGCCACATTTCCTACTCGGTCAAGAATCTGAAATGGACCAATAAATCGTGAATTGAGCTTTCCTCTCTTCCCAAATCTTGTAACTCCTTTCCATGGAGCTACACGTAATAATACATGATCCCCAATGTCAAATTCCACGTCCTTTCGATGAAGATCCACATAACTCTTTTGTCGATCCTGTGCCGTTTGTATACGTTGTCGAATCGTTTGGATCTTCTCTGTAGTTATTCGTACCAACTCTGGTCCCAACAACGTTGCTTCTCCCACCTCATCCCAACATACTGGAGAACGACATTTTCGTCCATACAATGCTTCAAAGGGAGCCACACCTATACTTGCCTGATAACTATTGTTGTAGGAGAATTCCACCAATGGTAGGTACTTATCCCAACTCCCTTTAAAATCTAGGACACAAAGTCTTAATAGATCTTCAAAGTTTGAATAGTCCTCACTGATTGTCCGTCCGTTTGAGGATGGTAAGCTGAACTAAATCGTAAATCCGTGCCTATAGCTTTTCGCAAGCTAACCCAAAATCTTGCAGTGAATCTTGGGTCACGATCCGAAACTATGGATACTGGCATGCCATGCAACCTTACAATCTCATTCACGTACATACTAACAAGACGTTCAAGGGAATAAGTCTCCCGTATCGGCAAGAAATGAGCAGACTTGGTTAGTCTATCAACTATAACCCAAATAGCATTTATGCCTTGAGAAACCATGGGAAGACCCGTAACGAAATCCATGGTAATGTGTTCCCACTTCTATTTCGGAATCTCAAGTGGTTGCAATGGACCCTTTGGTACTTGATGCTCCGCCTTTACACGTTGACAAAGTTAAATACCTCGAGATAAACTTTGCAATCTCTTCATCATGATCTTGTACTTCAAATCAGAATCATTAGGAACACAAAGTCTGGAGTGGACTTAAAGTATTCCTTCTTCATCGATTCTTGCTTCTGGAATAGCACCTTCTTGCACTTTCTTCTTCATACGCATCAGCTCCGGGTCTGTAGCTTAAGCAACTTTAACTTTATCAATTAAAGTTGATTCTACGCGTATACTTGACATCATCGCACTCGTTCCTGCATATGATCTTCTACTCAATGCGTCAGCTACCGCGTTCGTTTTTTCAGGATGGTATTGGATGGTATGATCGAAATCTTTCAACAGCTCGTCGTTGCCGCATGTTGAGTTCTTTTTTAGTGAAGAAATATTTGAGGCTTTTATGGTCTGAATATATCTCCACTTTCTCCCCATATAGATATTGCCTCCAGATCTTTAGCGTGAAAACAACTGCTGCCAACTCTAGATCATGAGTAGGATAATTTCTCTCATATTCTTTAAGTTGTCGCGAGGCATAGGCTATGACTTTCCCACGTTGCATGAGAACACATCCTAACCCTTTGCTTGAAGCATCGCTGTAGATAACAAATCCATCCGAACCAGATGGTATGGTCAACACAGGTGCCGAAATGAGTCTCCTCTTAAGCTCTTGAAAACTCTTCTCGCATTCCTCGCTCCATACGAATTTGATATCTTTCCGAGTCAGCTGAGTTAACGGGGTAGCGATTCTAGAAAATTCTTACACGAATCTCTAATAATAACCAGCTAAGCCTAGAAAGCTACGTATTTCGATTACTGACTTACGTTGCTCTCAACTGTGACTCATATCCCAATCTTGGATATCACGTCACAATGGCACCTATCAGTTTACTACCGCACAAATATGACGCCCCCTACGGAGAGTCTGGCTTCGATGCATTTCACAAAGGAAGTCACCAGATAGAGGCTCGGTTATCAACTTCTATAGTTGGGTTTTTAACTCCTGAAGTTCAATAGGAGCCATTCGATATGAGATTTTAGAGGTGAGTTTTGTACCAGATTCAAAGATGATACAAAATTCAATATCACGCTCTGGGAGTAAGCCAAGAAATTCTTCAGGAAATACGTCAGGGATTTACTAACAATAGAAATATCATTCAAATCTGACGTATTTTTGTTCAAGTCCATAACATAGCTAAGAAAGCTTGACATCCGTTTTTCAATAAACGAATGACTTTACGGCTTGATATGAAAGAGTTTGACTTCAATGGTTTGGTTGCTTGAATTCGAATAACAGGTTGCTTAGGAATATGAAAACTAACAACCTAACAAAAGCAATCAATTTGGCATGATGAGTAGTTAACCAATCAATTCCTAAAATCACATCAAAAGCAAGTATCTTTAAAGAGATAAGATCAACAGGTAATGTGATGGTGCCAACTTGGATCAAACAAGATTTATAAACAGTAGATGTAACGAAAGTTTCTCCTAACGGAGTTTCAACAGATAAGTCAAAGTCTAATTTTCTCCGGAGTCAAGTTTAAACGTTGAGTATAAGCAGGAGAGATAAATGAATGGGTAGAACCGGTATCTAATAATGTATAGACTTCACAAAAATTTATAATTAACTAACCCGTGCTAACTTCGTTCGGGTTCCTCGCATTCTGACTAGTCACGAAAAATGCTCTTCCAAGAACCGTTGACTTTGACTTTTCTGGGACAGCTTTTTGAGTCACCACCCCCGTTGGACTTGGTTTCGCTACAGTACAATCTCGAGCGATATGTCCTTCCTTTCCACAGTTATAACATACCTTAAACTGTTGTGGACAGTTTGGGCTGATATGTCCTTCTTTTCCGCACTTATAGCATATGACCGGTGGTCGATCTCCTCCCTTGGAACCAGTTGCTGGTGCTGACGTCTTCGTATTGTCATTGTTGAATCTCCTCTTTTTAAAATCTCCTCCCGACTCGCTTCTTCTATATTCATGGCCACGATTACCACCAGAGTGGTTGCCGTTCTTGTTCGTATTCTTCTTTCTCCGCTGGTTATCATTGTTCTGATGACTGCTGTCACCGGTATGATCCTGGTTGTGGTCCCTCAATTGACCGTACTCGTTATCTCGCTCTAATAATTGAGCCCTGTTGACCACATCTGAATAGAGAGAAAATTTATGAGAAATGAGATATTGACGTATACCGGGTTTCAAACCTCTCAGAAACATCCGCGTCATACGTTCCTCATTCTCCACCAAATGAGGTGCAAACCTGGACAACTCTGTAAATTTCGTCTCGTACTGGGACACCGTCATGTTATTTTGCTCCAGTCTAATAAACTCTACCTCCTTCATATGACGAATACTTTCAGGAAAGTACTTGTCATTGAATGGTTTCTGAAATGTCTCCCAAGACATGCTGAGTGCGGCTGGATGGGTACGCTTTACAGATTTCCACCAGTAGTCTGCCTCGCCACGGAACATAAAGGTGGCGAATGGAACCTTCTGTTCCTCCGTGCATCCCAAGACATCGAATATCTTGGTAATTTGCTTGACCCACGTTTCCGCCATGATCGGATCCGACTTTCCCTTAAATTCTGGTGGTCCCAACTCTTTGAACTGCTTGGCTGTGACCAGCTGTGCGTTGCCATTGTTTCTTCCTATATTTTGAACAGGAATCTCCTTCGTCTGGTTTTGCATGAACCGCAAAAAACTTCTAAACATCTCATCGTTCATCGTCTGCTCATTGGTGTTGTTCACAGGAGGAACATTGCCAGCCTGTTGCACGTTCTCCTCGTTGGTGAGTACAGGTGTCTCCACGGTTTCATTTACTCCACTGTTAACATTCTCAGTCGACATTCTCAAATACTGCCATAAAACAAGGGTTAATTTAACAAATTAACAAATCACATAATATCCCTATATTATGACCGACCAACAAATAAGCTTAGGTAGGACACACTAGCGAAGGATTTACTCGTCTCTCCCCTCCTAGTTCTATTCCTTGATCTCCGCCAGAGATCATATCCCTAAGCTCTGATACCAACTGTGACGCCCCCAAAATAGGTCCAATCTATCCAACCCATTCTGAGTCGCCAAATACATGGTACAGAAAATAACTACAACTTTATTATTACAATTGTCGTGCAAAATACGACAACACATATACTGTGAGTTTAAATACAAATATTGTCATCTAGACAGTATTCATACTCAATTAAGTCCTCATTATACTTATTGATACACTATTTTACAAAATAGTGAGGACTACTAAAATAACTGTCTTGAACCATCATTCCACACCCCGACTAGTACTTGCTATATTCTCGCCTCCTGAGAAGAAAAATGGAACAACAAGGAAAAGGGTGAGCTCAATTAGCCCAGTAAAGAATATTATGACTAAGATAATATACAACAAATTATCGTTAGTCTTTAACAGGGAAAAATTTAATAGAATACAATAGACAACAAGTTTTAATTCAATATTCGCAGCGGAAAATAATAATTCATAGAAGAGTTACGTAGAGAATGAAATCTACGATTATCTATGAATTTAAAAGCCCATCATCAACATTTTATCCTTGTAACATCAATCAATAAATATCTTGAATCAAATAGTCATCTTTGCACTACAGGCCAAAGATATTCATCAGTTGGTCATGTTCACCTCAACACCTATTCATCTTTGCACTACGGGCCAAAGATATTCATCAGAAATCATTCATCTTTGCACTACAGGCCAAAGATATTCAGTTATATCATCATTTAAAACTGAGGATGATGAAAAATATTTTTAAGGAAACGAATCCAGTGAAACAAAATAATAAATATTAAGGATTCGTATTTCAGCTATTCCATGTCCAAAAATACCTCATAAATAATCATAGTGGAGTAAAATTCAAGAATGATCAAAACATGGATACAATCAAAGCTAGTATCCATAATAGATATTTTGGACGAAAAGAAGAAAATTTCATTTTTCGGTGAATAGTAACTCGTGAATAGTAACTCATGAATAGTAACCCCGATATAAAAAGTTCTAAATTTGATAAAAATTTATAACCAATATTTCGGCATAATGATATTGAAGAAATAATATCATTTTCGAATAAAATAACATCCCTTACCTCAGCAAAAACAGTACTTCTAGTTGAAACACCGGATATAGGCTATGACTTGAACTTGCACCGTATAGCAATACTCAAAGTATTAGAATACTCACAAGAATACGCTCGATATAGAGAGAGAAATAGAGAGAAACTTGTGTTTCTGGTGTGATATTCAATTCTAACCTAAGCACCCTATTTATAGGAAAATGCTTAGAACACCAAAGCAAAAAATTTAATATAACAATAATATATATATATATATATATATATATATATATATATATATATATATATAAATTTTCAAGCCCACCTTAGAAAATCTGAAATCAGCCACCTTGCACATGTTTATGATGTCCAAAAAAATACAAAAAACGTTTTTCTCAAAATAATTAACTAAAACTCCCAAAAATCAATTATTTCGGAACTTCGAAACTTCAATAATTCATAATAAATAGCCCTTTTGTCAGAAAATTCGAATCTCGCGAGTTTTTATAAGAAATTCAATTCTCTACAACTTTGCAGAAGAAAATTTTTCCAAATTCTAAACAGAAATTGACCGAAATTCACAAACGGACGATTTTACAGTCAATAATAAATTTTCGGTCAAGAATTATGTCCACCAACACACAAAACATGTGTTAATCATTTAATACCACAAAAATACTCTTCCTCCTCATATACTCATATATCCCACATTCATTATAAAAATACCACCATCAATATATTATTAAAATAATATATTTAAATGATTTATTTTATCAGAAAAATAAAATAAAATATTAATTTTCAACAATTGTCACATTAAAATTTTTCTCTATCTATATCCACATAAAATCACTATTTTTCTCATCATATAAATCAATAATTAATTATACACAAATAATATTACAGAACCACAGTACTAGCAACCAAGCCGTTCCCAGGAAAGAGGGGACTTTCCAATAAGGATCTCTCCTTACTGGCGCACAATTAGATGACCAAACCTCTCCTTAAACAGAACTTTCTAGACATTGCCAATAATATTATCTAATAATATTATTCAGATAATATGAATTATTGCTCCGATAATAGAAAATATTGTATAGTGACAATTATTAAAACAATAGTAATATAAAATATCAACGCAGTAATTATCAATAAAATAAAATACTGAACAGTAATTACTGTAACCATTATTAAGTAGTGTCTTCTTACGTAAGAATCAATAATTGGTACAATACAGTGTGCTACTGTACAACAACACGTATTACTGTGTTTAATCACCGGGTATTCCAACAGTATTAACGGTAACAACTACGCCGTTATTTATAAACAACTTGTTTTTGTCGTTTTCTTCGTCCAATCGCTTTCTGTTATGGGGCCCACACAAGGCTGCGCCGTCGTACGAATATTCCCCGACAACAAGAATATTCCACGACCAAACAAATATTCCCCGACAATAATGAATATTTTATAACCACTTGCTTATTTAAAATATTTGCGCATTTTACCCATAACTAACCACATTAATCAAATCAACCCTTACTATTTCAGAATAATAAATAGAGGAAATTAAATTTCATTTATTAATAATTTGGGGTCTTACATTATACCTTATTAGATACCGGTTCTACCCATTCTTTTATCTCTCCTACTTGTGCTCAACGTTTAAACTTGACTCTGGAGAAATTAGACCTTATCTGTTGAGACTTCGTTAGGAGAAACTTTCGTTACATCCACTGTTTATAAATCTTGTTTGATCCAAGTTGGCACCATCACATTACATGTTGACCTTATCTCTTTAAAGATACTTGCTTTTGATGTGATTTTAGGGATTGATTGATTAACTACTCATCATGCCAAAATTGATTGCTTTCGTAAGGTTGTTAGTTTTCATATTCCTATGCAACCTATTATTCGAATTCAAGCAACCAAACCATTGAAGTCAAACACTTTCATATCAAGCCATAAAGTCATTCGTTTATTGAAAAACGGATGTCAAGTTTTCTTATCCCATGTTATGGACTTGAACAAAAATACGTCAGATTTGAATGATATTTCTATTGTTAGTAAATTTCCTGATGTATTTCCTGAAGAATTTCTTGGCCTACCCCCAGAGCATGATATTGAATTTTGTATTGACTTTGAACCCGGTACAAAACCCATTTCTAAAATCTCATATCGAATGACTCCTATTGAACTTCAGGAGTTAAAAACCTAACTACAGGAGTTGGTACCTTAGCCTTTATCTGGTGACTTCCTTTGTGAAAAATACCGAAACCAGACTCTTTGTAGGGGACGCCATATTTGTGTGGTAGTAAACTGATAGGTGTCATTGTGACGTGCTATCCAAGATTGGGATATGAGTCACAGTTGAGAGCAACCTAAGTTAGTAATCAAAATACGTAGCTTTCTATGCTTAGTTGGTTATTATCGAAGATTTTGTGGAAAGATTTTCTCGAATCGCTACTCTATTAACTCAGCTGACTCGAAAAGATACAAAATTCAAATGGAGCGAGGAATGTGAGAAGAGCTTCCAAGAACTCAACATGCGACAACGACGTTAGCTCGAGCTGTTGAAAGATTACGACTATACCATTCAATACCATCCTGGAAACAACGAACGTGGTAGCTGACGTGTTGAGTAGAAAATCGTATGTGGTTACGAGTGCGATATTGTTAACACAAAGACCCATTTCGTACAACTTATAGAAGATTGAGATAGAGTTAAAGATTCCAAGAATCTGCGTGAAGATAACGAATATACGATTAGAATCGACTTTAATCGATAAAGTTAAAACCGTTCAAGCTACACACCGGAGCTGATGAATATGAAGAAGGAGGTGCAAGAAGTTGTTATTCCAAAAGCGAGAATCGGTGATGTGAGGAAAGCTCAAACCTTCGATTTATTAGTCCATTTGAAATCCTCGATCGAATAGGAACTGTGCCATATAGACTCGTTTTACCGCCAAGTATGTCGCGTGTTCATAACGTTTTTCATGTATCGAAGTTACGAAATTATGTGGACAACCCGAACCACGTTATTGAGTTAAAACCAGACGAAATAGCCGAAGATTTAACGTACGAGGAGTTACCTGTCAAGATCTTGGATAGGAAAGAACATGTCCTATGCACAAAGGTTATACCTCAAGTTAAGATTTTGTGGAAGAACCATGCTATTGAAAAATGAACTGGGAGTTGGAATCAGAAATGAAAGCGAGGTATCCTCATCTTTTCGAAACACCAGGTACGTACGTCAATTTCGAGGACGAAATTTCATAAGGAGGGGAGGTTGTAAGACCCCAAATTATTAATAAATGAAATTTAATTTCTCTATTTACTATTTTGAAATAGTAAGGGTTGATTTGATTAATGTGGTTAGATATGGGTAAAATGCGCTAATATTTCAAATAAGCAAGTGGTTATAAAATATTCATTTCTATCGGGAAATATTCGTTTGGTCGTGGAATATTTTTGTTGTCGGGGAATATTCGTACGACGGCGCAGTCTTTTGTGGGCCCTATAACGGAAAGCGATTGGATGAAGAAAACGACAAGTATAAGTGGTTTATAAATAACGACATAGTTTTTACCGTTAATACTGTTGGAATACCCGGTGGTTAAAACACAGTAATACGTGTTGTTGCACAGTAGCACACGGTATTGCACCAATTATTGATTCTTACGTAAGAAGGCACTACTCAATAATTATTATAGTAATTACTGTTCAGTATTTTATTTTATTGATTCAATAATTGCTACGTTGATATTTTATATTACAGTTGTTTCAATAATTGTCACTACGCAATATTTTCCATTATCGGTGCAATAATTCATATTATCTGAATAATATTATTAGATAACATTATTGGCAATGTCTAGAAAGTTCTATCTAAGGAGAGGTTTGGTCACCTAATTACGCGCTAGTAAGGAGAAATCCTTATTGAAAAGTTCCCTCTTTCCTGGGAACTGCCTGGTTGTCAATATTGTGATTCTGTAATATTATTTGTGAATAATTAATTATTGATTTATATGATGAGAAAAATATTAATTTTATGTGGATATAGATAGAGAAAATTTTTAATGTGACAATTGTTGAAAATTAATATTTTATCTTTTTCTAATAAAATAATTCATTTAAATATATTATTATATTTTAATAATATAATAATGGTGATATTTTTACAATGAATGTGGGATATATGAATATATGAGGAGGAAGAGTATTTTTGTTGCATTAAATGATTAACACATATTTTGTGTGTCGGTGGACCCCATTTCTTGACTGAAATTTGATTATTGCTTGTAAAATCGTCCGTATGTGAATTTCGGTCAATTTATGTTTAGAATTTGGAAAAACTTTCTTCTGCAAAGTTGTAGAGAATTGAATTTCCTATAAAAACACGTGAGATTCGAATTTTCTGATAAAAGGGTTATTTATTATGAATTATTGAAGTTCCGTAGTTCCGAAATAATTGATTTTTGGAAGTTATAATTATTTTTATTAAGAAAAATGTTTTTTCCATTTGAGTGGCACATGTTAATGGTTGAAATCAGCTGGTGTGGTGTGCTAAGGAAATTAAAAAAATTATATTATTAATTTATTAAATTTTTTACTTTAGTGTTCTAAGCAATTTCCTATAAATAGGGTGCTTAGATTAGAATTGAAAATCATACCAGAAACTGAAGTTTTCTCTCTCTTTCTCTCTATAATATCGAGCGTATTTTTGTGAGTATTTTGATATTTTGAGTGTTGCTATACGGTGCAAGTTTCTTTCAGCACTATATCTAGTACTCCAGTCAGAAGTACTGTCTTTTCGAGGTAAGGGATGTTATTTTCTTTATAAATTATATTATTTCTTCAATATCATTATGCCGAAATATTGGTTAGAACTTTTTATCAAATTTGGAACTTTTTCATGTCAGGGGTTACTATTCATGAGTTACTATTCACAAGTTACTATTCACGAGTACTATTCACGAAGCGTGATGATATTTTTTGTGAAATTTTTATCTTTTGGTGTTGGAGTTACTATTCACGTATACGGCACTATTCACGTATACGACACTATTCACGAATATGACATTATTCACAAAAAAATTAAATTTTCTTTTCTGTGTCCAAGATATCTATTATGGATACTATCTTTGATTGTATCCATGTTTTGATCATTCTTGAATTTTACTTCGCTATGATTATTTATGAAGTATTTTTGAACTCGGATTGTTTGAAATACGAATCCTTAAAATTTATTCTTTTGTTTCACTGGATTCGTTTTCTTTAAAAGATTTTTCATCATCCTCAGTCCTAAATGATGATATAACTGAATATTGTTGGCCTGTGGTGCAAAGATTAATGATTTTATGATGAATATCTTTGGCTTGTAGTGCAAAGATTAAAGATTAACTGAATATGTTTATTGATTGATGTTACAGAGATAAAATATTGATGATGGACATTTAAATTCATAGATGATAGTAGATTTCATCATCTACTTAACTCTTCTAATGAATTATTATTTCCGCTGCGAATATTGATTTAAAATTTCTTGTCTATTGTATTCTATTAAATTTTTCCCTGTTGAATACTAACGATAATTTGTTGTACATTATCTTAGTCATAATATTCTTTACTGGGCTAGTTGAGCTCACCCTTTTCCTTGCTGTTCTATTTTTCTTCTCAGGAGACGAGAATGTAGCGAGTACTAGTCGGGGTATGGAATGATGGTTCTAGAAGTGGTTCTAGTAGTCCTCACTATTCTGTAAAATAGTGTATTAATAATTGTAATGAGGACTTATTTGAGTGTGGATATTGTCTAGATGACAATATTTATATTTAAACTCACAGTTTTTATGTTGTATTAATAAAGTTGTAGTTGTATCTGTACCATGTATTTTGACGACTCAGAATAAGTTGGGTGGATTGGACCTATTTTGGGGGCGTCACATCAATAGCTTTAAATAGATGAACACTCAGTTCCCACCGGTAAAAAGTAGCAATATATAAGCTCACAAGTGTTTGAAATAAGAAAGCACTCAATTTATAGTGTGTACAGAGAAAATTGAACAGGGCTTCCTCGCCTTTTTCTCTTACAAAATGACCACCCATGCCCTTTATTTATAGAGGGGAGAGTTGCAGGTGTACTTGCGGCAGCAGTAGGTGTACCTGCGGCTGCCTGGGGTGCCCCGGGAAATATGGGTTCCGCCATCTCGAAGTACGTGCACTCGGACAACGCGCTGTTTGCTCAAACCTTCATAACTTTCAATCCGGGAGTTCGATGGAATCTTGCTATACCATTCTGCAAAGCTCTTTTCGAGAGCTATGCAATCACATAGGATTTACCATTTTTTGAATCCAAAAAGATGGGTCCATGACCGAAATGGCATTTTCGAATTTTCGTCAAGCAGTCCGTTGAGCCGTTTTGCGTAGTTTGCACTTGGGAGTTAAGATATGGTTCTTGGGGGACTTCTTTTGAAGTAATTTGAGTTGAAATGAGTGTATTTGATTTGAGTTGAAGTTGAATTGGCAAAATGACCATTTTGCCCCTCTTGAGGTTATCTTCGATTTTCGCACAATTGTAACAGTCTTTTCTCAAGGTTATCTCTGAGGTTAGCTTGATGTTGACTCTGACTGTACTCTGAGGTTGGCTTGACCTCCTGGGGTTATCTCCATCCTTTGAATTTGCTCCCCCGGGGTTATCACCGGGGTTGGAACTGATTTCTCCAGTGTTATCACCGGGGCTGGAACTGATTTTCCCGGGGTTATCTCCGGGGTTGGACACTGATTTTCTGGGGTTATCATCGGGGTTATCTCCATGGTTGGAAACTGGATCTCCCAAAACTATTTTCGATATTGGAATTGATGTTGTGGTGCTCCATGGTTATCTCTGAAATGTGAAAAAGACGTTTTTGTCCTCCTGCATAGTTAGTAATAGAAAAACGAAATTTCGAGTGTCTACAAGAACTTAATTATTATATTTTATGTTATTTAGTTTATGTCCAAACTTATTGAAAAATAAAAAAATTAGCACGAAAAATAATTAAAATTTTCATCTATTTTGATCTTTTTCAAAATTTTTTTTGTCTATTTTAAAATTCACAAACATTCACAATATATATATATATATATATATATATATATATATATATATATATATATATATATGTATATATATATATATATTCTTTTCATTCTATATTATTTTATCATTATTAATTTTTTGAAGTTATTTGAAATATTTTTAAACCTAAAATTAATATAATTTTTTTAAATTTCAATTAATACACTGATAAATATTAAAAATTATCTAAAAATTATTATTTATTATAATTTTTTATATTTTATTATTTTTAAATAATCATGTTAATTTTAAATTTAAAAATATTTTAAATTAATTTTTAAAAATTAATAACACCGTATAATTTGGAACCAATGGAATCTCTTTTTTGTCATAGATACCCCAAGTTGCAACCTCCCTCCCTGTCCCTATAAATCTCAAGTATATAACTTGTTTACTCCAATTTAATTAAGTCAATAAAGCTGAAACAAACAAGGAGATTAAATTTTATAGGGAATTTCAAAGGAAGAAGAAGATGCATTCATTTGGGTACAGAGCCAATGCTCTGCTAACATTTGCAGTGACGATACTGGCTTTTATGTGTGCCATTGCTTCTTTCTCCGACAATCTCAACTCTCCCACTCCCACCGCTCAAGTCCAGGTACATCCAATCGCTAAAAAACCCTAGTTTTTCCCCAATTATTCTGCTTTATTTGATGGTGTGATGTGAGTAATTAGTTTATTAATTGATTATTATTTTGTTTTATTTGGTATTTAGGTTTTGAATGTCAATCGGTTCCTGAAGAAACCAGACGGAGATGATGAGGTGAATTTTTCTTATTTTTTTGTATGAATTGAACTTAAGTTCTGTTTGTAAGTTTTGATTTGGGGGTGAAAGGGAAGGGAAAGTTCTTCTTTCCAAAATCCCTTCCCATTCCTTCAAATCAAAACTCACAAACACACCCTAATGTGTATTTAGACTGAAATTTGTTCAAAGTGTCTTCAAGGATAACCTTTGGCTTGCGGAGGGATATTAAGACCAACTAATAATCAGCAGGAAGTAAAGATATTGGTTTTGAATTACCATAATTATCTCTTGAGAATATTTGATTATGTAAATCCCTTGATTCTAGTTTAGGTGATTATGTAAATGCCTTGATTCTAGTTTAGGTGGTTATCATACATGTATATATATAAGACAACTTTGTTTGTAAACAATACAAGAAAATAATATACAAAACTTAGTTTTCTCTTAGCTTTAGTCGACTGAAATTTGTTCATTTTACTTAATAAAATGTCTAATCTGCTTATTTGCAATTAAAGGTTCTTTCTTTGCTCCATAACTAGGGAGTTCTTATCTTTGATGTTACATTTTTTTCATTTTAAAAATTAAAAAGAAAACAAAATGGGCGAAATTGCATTTAGATGCTAAAGAATAATTTTGAAACAAGTTAAAAAAATATAATCTCTACATTTATGGTTTGCTTGTCCTAAAATCCTTACCTGTTTTAATGTGGAGATATAACATGAGATGGAGGGTGTAATATTTCATGAGATTTCAGTGTGGTAAGTGATTTGTTTTAATTTGTAGAAACCTCCATTTCCGTTTTCTATTTAGTTTCTTAATGTTAGGTAAATGTTAAATTATTGCGTTCTAGTTTCGAGGGAATGTTAATAAAGTGCGTACCTTTATCCAGTGGATCTATTTTAGATGATAACATTTTTGCTTTATTTTTCTATTGTGGAAACAAATTTGATTACAGGATTAGAGTTTTAGGTTCATTGGCTTATCATATTACCATGCAGTACAACTTTCTCATCTTTCTTATGGATGGATCTTGATTCATTGTATTGTAATACGCTAATACTATTGTCATAGAAATCCTACTTTTCATTGTTAATAATGATGCATGTTTTCCATTGCATCTTTTAGCTAAAAGATTTAATACATTAGCTGAGTAATGTAGAGTACTCATTTTATTTGTAAGACTTGCATAATGACTGGTGTGCAGCTGGCTAGCTAGTTTGAATATGAAGCCCTGAAAGAACTGGGATTAATTTTTTGACCTACTGGCTAGTGGGTACCTGATGTCTGACCTATTTTTGAAAACTTGGGATGAAGATTTTCTTTCAAAAGTGTTGGTTGCAGGAATTTTGAACTACTATTCTGAAGTTTTTATTTGTGCCACACTAAGGTTTGAGGGCCAAAAAAATATGAAAATATTTTGAATGATTAAAAAGATTGATGGAGGTGATAGTATAAAGTGATATTGAAATGATTGATAGCCTAAGCTTTAGGTGCTGTAGTAAGTGTAAGGCTTGTTTTTTAACAATGATTTTGTTTCTAGGGTTGAGTTCTTGATGAAAATTATTAGTTTGTTAACTATAAGTGAAAGGGGTGGTTAGCAAGGTATTCACAATGCAAAAAGTTTAAGTATGGATATGTAGAGATCTTTAGACATTTCACCTAGAAATCTTAAGGAATCATCTTTCAACATATTTATCAAAGCAGATATCACTACGAGCTTATAGTGCTTCACATAAGCTCCAGAATTTCAATTGTTTTCTATTCTTTTGAACTGAAAGAATAAAGACCAAACCATATTTACAGGCTTTTGCACCTCCTATCTCTACCACAACATTCATAACACTTTGACTTGAATTTTTTTAGGCTGATACTATTAGTATTTTGAGTTTTATAGACAGAAAAATCCTCTGGTCTAAATTGGCATGCAATGCGATTCTTTTTATGCAGGTCAGCATGACGTTGAATATATCAGCTAACTTGCAGTCGCTGTTTACGTGGAATACAAAACAGGTTCGAAAAATAGCAGAATTTTATCTTCTATGGATGCTATTAACTTCATGTTTTGGCAGCTTTCATCCTCGATCATATTCTTTTTGTAGTCAAATTTATTATTCAAAATTCTTAAAGGGAATTGATATTTCCATAAGGTAATTTGATAGTTTCACAAGCCTCCTCTCACATGAATAGTAAATGGGACCAATATCTATGTGAGTAAGATCTTGTGGAAATATCAAAATTTCTTGTGGAAATAATAATTCCCTTGTTAAACTGATTGTAAGTTTAAAATCGTTGTTTCAACATCTCTTCCCCCCACCCCCTTTTTGTTTTATAAGAATTTATAGTTGTAGAAAAGATCATTTCAGAGCGTTAAAAAACTAAAAGCCTGACTGCCCCTTGCAGTAACGTAATAGGTTCCTCTAAGTTACTTGGTTTCATCAATTTTTCTCAAAGTGGTACTGGATGATTGCCACGGTAAACTACAGGGCAGCCATTCATTATTACATTGAGGAATAGAGGAATTTGTACCTACTAAGGAATATAGCTGAATAGCTATTGGCAGTCTATAAATATATTGTAATTGTGTTATGGACGATCGAGCTTTACGTCTTTTAAGAAAAAAGTTAAAAATATTGAAGGAAATGTTCTCCACCAGGCAAATCCTTTGTTTGATTTGTTCAACTTTTATACTAGTTTTACAGTAGAGTTGTTGTCACGTTTACCTTATTGAGTGAGTCTCTAATCTAAGTTGTATCTTATTAGGTGAGCATCTCTGATATAATCCCAAATGTCCCATGTTTAACTCCAAATGTGGACTGCTGGGTGACTACTTACTAGTCCCATTAGATAAGGTTGCAGAATGAAGGCACCTCATTTGAAGTGTCATTGAGCATCCTGCTAACCCCTCCGGCATGGGATCCACCCCATAAAAAACTGTTACCAAATAATTTGTTTTTAAGTATGGGCCACTCTCCTTGGGGGTTGGTAAGATTATCATGTGACCTGCACATCTCAGTGAACCAAACCCTAGAGGCCAAAAATATAACCCCCCCCCCCAAAGGAAAAAAAATTCTTTTGAGGATGGAAGGATAACAAAGCCCTCCCATAATTGTAAAATGGGACTGATGGAACAGGGTTTTATGGTTTGTAACTAGTGAGGTAATTGGGAAAGAAGACCAGAAGAATTGGGGAATAACACAATTACCATATGCTTAAAACTGTTATTAGTTCTCTGCCCTCTAAAGAGGGGATAACATCTCTCTATAGTTAACGGAAATCTTTCCCTAACATAATTTGGAAACAAATCAAAAATAAATTCTTTCCTAAACAAATTACTACCAAAGTTGTCACGGTGCCATGGCATGGCGATAGCCGACTGCCAGGACGCCTAGGCGACAAAGCTACCGTCATGGCGTCCGTATAGCGACGAATCGTTTACAATGTGCAATTTATATATTATTTATTTTACTTAATAAGTATATTGACAATAAAATTTCATATACATTAAAACTCAAAACATAATACTATGAAATAACATTAAAAGCACAATTATGTAAATAACTAGCAATGACAATCTAGAAATAAAACACTTGTTATTAAAAATTAGTAAAAAAATGAAGAATTCAACAAACACCACATTGCAATCAATCATCACAAATAGGTTCTCATTTTAAAATTAATGATAATTTTATACCATAAAGTGGCAATATTTTATCATGTTCAAAATTAGATATATATTTGTAAAACAATTTTTTTTAATAATATATATATATATATATATATTTAAATTAAATTTACCACTTTCTTTACAATGGATTAGAAATATATATAAAAAGAAAAAATTAGTGGTAGAATGATAAAATGTTAGGGCACCTTATTCGTTCTATAAAAAAAATTTCTTCTTGACAAATTATAAATATTAAAGATGAACTTTTTGTTTTATATTTACTCTTATAAAAAATGAGTTGTTCATTTAGTAGTTGTAGTATAGTATGGCATTGAAATTATGATAACAAACTTAAAAATATTATGTAATTTTGTATTATTATCAATAAAAGTGAATTATTTTTATGGAACAATTTTGTTTTATAAATATTATCTTTTTCATGGAATGAAGGGAAAGGAGTACTATTTACCACTTGAATAAAAGTTTTTTATTTTATTTTATTTTTTGTCAAAATGCTCGAGTAAAAGTTGAATAAAGTTCCCCAAACCCAATAATGTCTTTTATTGGAACCTATCTCAAATACTGAGTACATAAGAACTTGAAAAAAAAATACGTAAAAGTTATACAAACACTCGAATTGCAATCGCGAACAAGAAAAGCATAGCAGAGAAAGCACTCGAACTGCAATCGCGAACAAGAAAAAGAAAAACCAGTGTGTGGTAGCCAATGGAGTCGCGAAGAAGTCTCCTTGTTGCGATGGGTCTCCTTGCTACGAATTGATGGGTCGTGATGAAAAAAAACACTCGAACTGCGATGGGTTGAAGCCTTGAAGGAGATGCTGCGAGTTGAAGTCTACAAATAAGGGTTTTCACTCTTTCTCCTTTTTTAATTGATGGGTCATGGGGTATTATGTCCATTGGTCAATGGGTCAGAAGATGGATACTAGGTAGATGAGTTAAGCATTTAAGTTGGGCCAGAACTGCTAAGGCGTGCGCCTGTGAGACACCGAGCTACCAAGGCGCACGCCTTAGCAGCTCTACCTAAGTTGACCTCTTGCCGTGCCATTTCTCCATCGCCTGAACAACTATGATTACTACTATTGAATAAAATTACTAGGAACTCTTATTGTACCCTTTGTACTCTTTCGCATGGGCTTCAAGTCCTTTTATATTGATCCTATCACGTTATGAGTGCTTGCCCTGCACCATAGACCGTGATCATTGATTTAGTTACATGAAGGGAGTTGTAGCTGCCGTTTCTAAGTTTTATTTGTTTTGTTTTTCTTCCTATCTCGAACTTATCGACCGCATCAAGCCGAACATCTCGGCTAGTTTGAATTAGGCATCTAAGCAAGGAGCACCTGGTTGCCCATCCCCACTCTAAGTATGTTAAGGGACTTTGGCTCCAGGTTCCAACTCAATATTTTGGTATTGGCTTGAGTTCTTTCATCTTTCTATAACGAACAGACTAATCTCTGCATCCCAGACCTTGGTACATTAGCATACTTGTTTTTTTTTGAAAAAATTCTCTATGGTTAAGTGTTGTCTTTGACTTTATACTTGGGGGTATGAATTGGTTGGACCTTACTTGATCCTGTTAGAATTCAATTATATAGCATAAGATGAAAGGTTCTAGCTCAAATTTGATCTATAAGAATCATTTTTACAAACAAATTGAACCGTTAGCTTGATTTAATTAGGGGGTGTGTGATAAAAACTGAATGAATCTGAATTTGAATGAGCTGAATCTGATTGAAAAAAATTATTTAATAATTGACATGTGTGAAACATCTTAATGATATATTTTTATTATTTTACTCTAAAAAAATTCAAAATTGTTGTAAATTTATTTAATATTATTTAATAGTATAAAAAAAAAACTTCATTCAATCCATTCAGCCCAAATCGTCTGAATGGCTGACCGATTCAGCCATTCAGATGATATTTTTTTTTCAAAACAAAGTCATTCAATCCTAAACAAACAGCCTCTTAGTTTAGTTGTGTTTGGGGAGAATTCTATTAAAACCATGTGTAAGAATAAGATTTACAACTTCTTAGAACTATTGATCTAAACAATCCCTAGTGTCCACAAAATTATACTTTCATGTTGTTTTCATCTCTTATTTTCTCCCCCACCCCTATATAACATTAGTTGAAGACTTGAAGTTGTGTAAAACTGCTTCTCTTTTTGCTATTGTTAATCATTTGATAGATTAAACTTAATGGCAAAACTAATAAATTATTGATTGTAGTTAGCACGTTTTATTAATTACACTATTGAACTTTTAATTTTTTAAATTACCCCAGTAAACTAATTATTATTTCAAAATTGGGTTATTCTGTTATAAAAATTAAACGAACGTTAAATTTTTGTCGACAAAACTAATGAATTACCCTCTATAGTTGGTACGTTTTACCATAGTTGTCATGGCGTCGCTAGGCGACGACTAGGCGTCCTGGCATTGGAGAAGGGTAAGGAAACGCCTTAGACGCCGAGCTGTCAAGACTGACGCATTGGTAGCGGCCCAATTTAAGTGATTAAGTTATTTTTTATCATGAATCATCATAACTCACAGACTTTTTCAATTATCCAAGTAACTCAATCCATGACCTTAATCTAACTCATGACCATACTCCTTTAAATGAGAGTAATGCTCATGAGGGAGACGGAAATGACTTCGTAGTTGACGATTTTGCTTGAGCTACGACTACAAACAGAATAGAAAGGCGACTTTTTCATATTGTTAGTTACTCCCTCCGTCCCATAGTTATAGGCTGATTTTCCATTTTGGGATGTCCCAATATATAGGCTACTTACTATTTATAAAATGTAGTTGGTTCATTGTTTTACTTTTATGCCCTTATAATATATTTTCAACCATCACTCTTTTTTGGAAAAAACAACATTCAATGTCATTATTTTTATCACCACATTTAATGTTGTATTCTCAATAAAAGAATTCAACTTTTTAGGCTTTACTAGTTTAACATATTTTGTGTATAAAAGACAATTGTACCAGCAATATTTTTACTCTTAAACTATGAATAAAATAGTGGAAGAACATTTCAAATCTTTCACTAAAGCTACCACAACAAATAATTTGAATTCATCACCAAAAGATGAAGGATTCATTTCTCCGGCACACGATCGTCAAGTGAAGCCAGTACTTGATTTGAATTCGACACCCAGAGAGGAAGGATTCATTTCTCCGGCACAAGATCGTCAAGTGAAGCCATTACTTGATTTGAATTCGACACCCAGAGAGGAAGGATTCATTTCTCCAGCACAACATCGTCAACTTACGGTTTGTAAAATGTTGAAAATTTGGTTTCCCAAATTATTTTAGTCGAAAAAGTTAGCAAATCATGTCTCATTAGCTACTCTATTAGCAAAAGTTAGCAAATCATGTCTCCTCGATGGGAAAGCGAGGAATGATTTTTAGTAGTTGTACCAACACTAGTCTATTTTAATTGCAGAAAAAGAATTTTGAAAAGGAATTCTGTCATTTTCAGCTTTCAAGTGTTGTATTAGTTGCAATGATAACAAAATTGAATTCATTGATAACACAAAGGAATTATGACTTTTCTACATTAACCTTCAAAATGAATCAACAAATACAAATTGCAACCAGAATAGAAATGGAAACATGACTAGTGAGAGTTCAACAAACATGCCTTGGCTTCATTAACTACTTCAAAATCACAGTCAATGCATACCGGAAGCTGTCCATTTCTGATCAAATTATCCTTGTTCATGTGAGGAATCTTATAGTTATTCCCACCAAAATTTCTCATCACCTCAACCATACATAATTGCAATGTCAAAAACACATTGTTTAATTCCTTGGATGAAAATATGTCAAAAGCATGCTGCACAGCTGAAATAAACTCATCAATTGTTGTCGGAGCCTCTTGATGTTGAAGAGAATCAATAGCTCTAAAGAAACCAAGATCTAAAACGTTCATATCTGGGCTGTTTGGAGGTTGACAAAATAACTGAACATCTAATTCAGCCTTTCTTACAGCTTCAAGAAACTTTGTATCATTTATATTCAAATGTGGCCTTGCGTTATCTTGTTGAATGAAAATGGTCCCCGAACTAGAACATGGCCATTTTTCTTTGATTGAAGGTAGCAATTTCTCAATCAAACATGAACGAATAGTTTCTTTAGTGATTGATAAAACTGCTTTCGTCTCCAAAGTCCCTGCTGCACGATTTTTGCTATTTCGTTTGGCTTTATCCTTAAACACAAAAGGCCATATCCCAATTTTCCCATCAAATTCTATGTTGGAATTGGAATCCCATCGAGGACGAGCTACGGCTGCTAAAAACATGATTTTTGCTATGAATCTCTTACTTTTGCATGTGCGATAAGGCTGTTTTTCTTCCGGATGGAGATAAAATTTTTGTGATGTCTTAGACATAAAAAACCATTTCTCGTCAATATGAATTCGATCGAACATGTCAACAAACAAAGGTTTAAAGGAAAGTGTACCTTCATTGATCATTGACAAACAAAATTCCAGCCTCGTTGTCTTGTTATCATCCGATAACAATGGCTTTAATGCACTTGAGTGTGCTATGATATATCCTTCTTTGATTCTTCGATGTAAGGTAGATTTTGGCACGCCCATAGCATTTGATAAAGACCGTATATTGGTTCGTCGACGAAGAGGAATGTCCTTAATTTTTTCTAAATCTATTTCAACTCTTCTACGACCAATACGTTTGATAGGCATTGAGTATGTATTTGGGAGACCTTCTGCAATTAACTGTTTTCCATCATGCCAAATCCGAGAAACAGATCTTAGAGAAATTAAAAAGTGATCAGCAACTTTTGATATCATTCCTCGAGGTAGCTTTCCATCTTTACTTTCTTTAAGTAGCATTTCAAGAATCTCCCGCTTCTTGTTACAACTGAAATTTTTCTTCTTGTTTGCAAGTCTTGTCATGTTGAGATGAGTATTAGAAGGAGAGCTCTGTTCTTCAGTCGTATTAGAAGGAGAGCTCTGTTCTTCAGTCTGGCAATCCAAATCAATGACAACATTTTCTGATGAATGATTTGAATTAACCTGTGAAAGATTACTCATTTTGGCTTGTGATTAAATTTGATTGCAGTAGAAGTATATATAAGAATGAGTCAATACTGAAACCTCTGTAAAAACCAAAGTTAGCGGGTAAGTTTAAACTACAATTTCAGATATTGGCGGACAATACAAAAATAAAATTGGAAGAAGGCGGGTGAAGAAGAATTTGGAATAAAAGTTGAGAGTTCCAATGTAATAAGATTTCTTCTTTGGTTAAAATTCTATGGTCAATCAATGAAGTTGAGAGTTCCAATTAGAGTAATTAACTTATTCATTAATTCTATATTGAGGGGTATATATAGAATTTTTTTATTAAAAACTGTCATTAACTGATTTTCTTAAACTATGTGCCAAAAGAAATCAGCCTATAACTATGGGACGGAGGGAGTATTATGTTTTGGATTTTAATATATATAAAATTTTGTTGTTCAATATACTTTTGAAATAAAATAAATAATGTATAAATTGTACATTGTTAATGACTTGTTGCCATACGAACGCCTTATCGCCTCCGTCATGGCGTCCTGGCAGTCAACTATCGTCGCGTCCCGCCTTGGCGCCGTGACAACTATGTGTTTTACTGATTACACTATTAAACTTTTAATTTTTCAAGTTTACCCCAGTAAACTAATTATTATTTTGAAATTAGGTCATTCTGTTAAAAAAATTAAACAGACATTAATTTTTTATCTACGTGGCTTTGGAAAAGAAATTCAAAAATCTAAAATATTACTTGTAGCAAAAAAATAATAAAAAACTTGAAACTGAGAACAAAAAAATCAAAATATTTTAAGTACTTGGATCTCACATGTTTATCAATAGAAGAAACTTTCTCGCGAATGGAAAGCAATGCATCTGCAGCAGAAATGAAAGCGCAGTAATTGACAACAACCACCTCTTGCATTTGCCTCTGAATTCTCTTCGCATCCACCCATAAAAACGCAGACTCCTATCAAATCATAAATACAATTCCAACAAAATCAATTTAACCAAATATTACTACAACATCTACACACACACAGATATAGAGAGATTGGGGAAGGAGTTGACTTTGTGTAGGCGATCGAGAGTGAGAGAGGAGTTCAGAGACATAAGGATGTTGAGAGCCGGACTCTATTGTTACCATCATATAAAAACCTACTTCAACACCATTTACTTCATATGTTGTTGTTGTTGGGGATTCGGACTCCAGTGTTATATCTAATACTGAACTTTGAAGCTCAATTCAATATTTTGGTTACTCGGATCTCAGAATTTTCATTGAATTTAGAGAGAGAAAATACGCAGATTTATTTGATTTAGAAGAAAGGGGAGAAGAGAGAGATGGGAGGAAGGGTGGTGGCTTGTTGTAAAGGTCCCCTAATTCCTAGTAAAAACAATGGGATAATTCCATGAACTTAGTTATATAGTTGGTTCATCAGTTTGAACGGTCTTTTTGCTGGTATATACATTTGTAACTTACTCAGAAACTTAAGTGTCATCTCATTATTAATCTGCAGGTGTTTGTATTCTTAGCAGCCGAATATGAAACCCCCAAGAATTCCCTGAATCAGGTATCATTGGCCAATTCTTTTCAATCATTGATGCATTCTTCAGTGTTTTAGTTTCATTGTAAGTTCAGTACCGTAAAGATGGAGTTAATCAGTATGTTGTCTTTCTATATAAATGACAGCACTTGTATGGTTGCTGATAATACCATAAACTCTGGTGTTGTCATACATTGATCCTCTCTCTGTCTGCGTGTGTGTGTGTGTATATATATATATATATATATATATATATATATATATAATATATATATATATATATATATATCAAGCATTTTTCTTACGGTTATATATCTCTATATATATACATCTCTCTCTCTCTCTCTCTCTATATATATATATATATATATATATATATATATATATATTCCTCGTTTCTGTCCTTTGTCTTTTGAAGAGAGAACGAATTACAAAATATAGACATTAGCTGTCTGAGTTTAAAATTTGAAGATTTTTCACTATGATTTAATATATATATTAATTATTTAGAGAATGTTACATACTCTGATTTATTTTCTTTTATTTTAGCTTGAAATTCTGGAAGTGATCCAAATGATTTGAATTTATATGACAGGTGTTTTTATGGGATGGTATTATACCTTCCCAGGAGCATGCAGAATTTTGGATTCATACTACAAACAAGTACCGGTTCATTGATCAAGTAAGCCTCTACTGTGAAGTATATTAAATTACACATCCTCTCCCCCACCCCACCCACACCTCCACCTCCACCTCACCCACTTCACAACCTGGGGATGCGTTAGCCCCCTGGGGCCCTTCTTTTCTTTCCATGGTTTATAAATTTCCTTACTTCCCTGTGCTTGTAGGGAAGCAATCTCAGGGGTAGGGATTTTAACTTGACGCTGCACTGCCATGTCATGCCTAAGACTGGCAAAATGTTTGCTGACAAAATTGTTATGACCGGTTTTCGCTTGCCTGAGGCATATAGATGAGGCAGATCTTCTGAGTGTACGACTTTCATGTAACTTTAGCCTACTTAATTTCGGGATAAATAACGTTTTGGTCATTGTATTATGTTGCTAACAAGTGTTGAACTCTAGACCTTCCCAAACTAGAATCTTATATTCTAACAAAAATCACTGAACCAACTACCTATTATGCTAAAATTTATGTAACACTAATATTTAAACCACCTAGCATTGTTTATATGCATGTGAAGATGAGATAATAATAATTGTAATAATTATTATTGTAATAATAATACTAAATTTTAAATAATTAAAATTTTAAATAATAATAATTATTGTAATAATTAAAATAATAATAATAATTAGTTCCAATATAATTAGTTCTTAGTATGAAAAAGAACACGAGAAGTACAACTAATTAATATATTTGTGCTACACATGACGATTCATTGTTTTAGGGATTCATTTGCCTTTGCAGCATATTTGTCATCATTTCAGTTTCTATATAAATCCTCATTTTTGAAATTTTAAATTATTTTAAATTTGCATGGACATGCATTTTATCCTTTTATTTAACATATTTGTAGTACATTTTTAGTTCTAATGCATTGATTGACGTTTTCTTTTGGAGCGTGGGTATATATGCTGATTTACAGTTTTGTATTTTCTTGATTTTCTATAATTTGTCCTAATTGCTTTTTCTTTTTTCAGTTTGTAAATTAAATCTGTATTTGTTTTGCTTGATCACATACAATTATCAGTATATCATTGATTTATTTCTAATCTTGAAATTTATCATGGTGCTTAATTGGTAATTTTATGAATGAAATGAAGTGTAAATGAGAAAGAACTAATTATATTGGAACTAATTATTATTATTTTAATTATTACAATAATTATTAGTATTTAAAATTTTAATTATTATTTAAAATTTAGTATTATTATTACAATAATAATTATTACAATTATTACAATTATTATTATTATTATTATAATTATTATTATTTCATCTTCATATGCATATAAATAATGCTAGGTGGTTTAAATATTAGTGTTACATAAATTTTACCATGATAGGTAGTTGGTCCATTGGTTTTTGTTATAATATAAGGTTCTAGTTTGGGGAGGTCTAGAGTTCAACACTTGTTAGCAACATTTTCTTTAAGACAAGCCTTCTACCCTCCACGTCAGTAAATAACGGGTCAATGTGCACAGTCAGCATTTTTGAACGGAATGACCATTTTGTAATTTTTGAGAGTACAGTTATTCGATTGTAACAAAAAAAATTTCGGTAACCACAATGAAAATCAGACCCTAGTATAGTGACCAAAACGTTATTTATCCCCTTAATTTCGAGTATTTTGTGGCTGAAAGAATGTTGGGGAAAAGAAAAGTGAATTACCAAGTTCTTGAATATCAGGACAGGAAGATATTTATTAACCCTTTCAATCAATAGATTTCACAATTTTTTGATCTAAATTATGTTCCCACTAAAGGGTGTATTTGATGGAATTTCATAGTGGTAGCCCATCTTAGCATTTGTATAGAAAAATATCCACAATTTATTTTCATTTTATCAATTTTATTTTCAAAAAGTCAAAAATCTCTAATACTTCCTGTGAAGTTATTTATTTGGTCTCTGATTTTAATATAGATTTTTTTAATGGAACATGATATATATTACAAATGTATAGGTCGATTTTTTGATTGCCAGTATTAGTGGTAATATTTTTGAAGAGATGTGTAATAAGTAGGTTCTCTTATAAATTTTACAATTGTAATTCAGCGTAAATTTATCATAATAAATAGTAGGATTCTTTTTTCTTTTTTTAAATCCTACTTTTTGGGGAGTAGAATATAACTCACAAATCAAACCAAACAAGACTTGCATAAAGAAGAAAATACACTTTACATAAATAAATAAATAATAACTTAAGTTAGAATCAAAATTGATAGCACCTCAGTTTTACCTACTAAGTTGAGATGTGATTGACTTTTAGCTCTCTATACAATATAATAGGCCTTATGACAAAACTAATGATTTAGTCATTGAAATTGGTACGTTTTATTAAATACTTGATTGAATTTTTAATTTTTTAAATTAACTCAGTGAATTAATTTTTATTTTCAAATTGGGTCATTTTGTTAAAAAAAAGTTGACAGACGTTAATTTTTTATCTATGTGGCGCTGACGTGGTCGTAAAAAAAAGAAAAAAAAAAAGAAAATGACATGGAAAATAAAAGACAGCGTAAAAAATATTGCTTATGTGGCAAAAAAAACTTAAAAATAAAAACAAAAAAATCAAAACATTTTTTTGCAAAATAGATCTAACCATCTTCTTTATTTGATTCCTTTTATTCTTCATCAAAACAGATCTAACCAAAACAGATGAACATACAACCCAAATATAAATACACAAAATCAAAATCAAAATTTTCATCTTCCCTTTTATTAAAATCTTCATCTTTTCCAAATTTTCATCAAATTACACAGCAACCAATTTTTAAAAATTATAAACCAACAAATAAAAACAATTCGAATTAATACAATGATGAACATGCTGGGCTCTGAAAACACACCTAACAAAATCCAAAAAGCAAATAACATGATGAAATGGTTAATTGCCTTGTTAAGATTTGCATTGAAATGACATGCCAATGCCAGGAATGATTAATTGTCTTGAGTTTATTGAATTACTCCCTCCGTTCTAAATTAATTGTTATTTTAGAGTTTCACACAGATACCAATATGTGTGATAAAAATACTAAAATACCCTTATGTGCTGACTTTTTTACTTTCTGCGCATGAATCCTTATTGGTGGGAATATGAAAAGGATACTTGAAAAAGAGGAGATGCATGAATGAGAGTAATGATTATCAACAATTAAGGTAAAGGGGCAAACTTGGAAAACAAAGGGAAAAACTGCAATGAAATCTTGAAAAAGCAGATATTGTGGGATAATTTTTTTTTGCTAAAACAATAGATAATTCGGGACGGAGGGAGTATTTTATTTCAATTGTCCATTTTGTTCCGGAGAAATTTCTTCACTGATTCGAGGGATGAGAAGATACTGGATCTGGAAGAACAGGTACAAGCTATATTTTTTATGTTTTCTTCTGAAATTTATTTTATCAAACCTTGATTACATCATAATTTTGAATGGGGACACATATTAGAGATTTGAAAATCTACATTGAAGCTCAAAGGACACTCTCTGGCATGACGGATTCAGATGACAACAAGGGCTGGACACTTCTACCGGTACAATCTAACCAGTCTTCCCCCAGCACTCCTAAAAGGCGAACAAAGTCTGGTCGAAAACTCAATTAGATGATCGCAATTTCTGATTTCCAAAGTTTGCGTAATGCTATTGAATGTTGCTATCATGTTTCATTTTATCGTTTTGAATCAATTTTTTTTGCAAAAAGTTGTTTTGATTTTTTTGTTTTTATTTTTCATGTCATTTTCTTTTTTTCTTTTCTTACGTCCACATCAGCGCCACTTAGATAAAAAATTAAATACTGTCAACTTTTTTTAACGGAATGATCCAATTTAAAAATAAAAATTAGTTCAGTGAATTAATTTGAAAAATTAAAAGTTCAATCAGGTATTTAATAAAACGTCCAAACTTCGGTGGTTAAATTATTAGTTTTGCCAATAAGCTATTATGTAGATGTGATATTTTATGGTTAGATTAACGTGTTATATTTGAATATGCAATATTCTTTTTATTTCACAAAAAAAAGTCTCATTTGTATTAAAAAAAATTTGTAAGTGAATTTTTTTTTTTTTGGGTAGAATGGAGGGGAGTAATAAATTTCTGGTGAAATAGCATTACATCAATTTGAGTATATATATTTTTAACACCCGTTGAATAAACGTATTAGTTCTAGGCTTAACAAAATGAGGCCCAAAACTGTGGGTTGGTCGGCCTACTCGCTATATATATGAGCTAAATTAAGAACTGTTTAAAATTGGGCCTTTTTGGTACTGCCCATTTTTCCCTGGCCCATCTCCCAAGCATTTTTAAGATTATTTTTTATGCGTACAAAGAATAAGTTGATTTTTAAATTTTACTGTTAATGATTAGTTGATTTTCTTGTACAAAGAAAATCAACTAATAATTATTGTTTACAAGAAAATCAACTAATCATTAACAGTAAAATTTAAAAATTTAGAAATTTGATTTTACATGACTAGAGTCGTGTAAAAACTTTTTTAAATTATTATTGTTCTTCTATTATTTGACCTTTCTTATATATATGCGTATAGTTAAATAATATGGTTTGTTTTTTGAAAATAGTGTGATATAACTTTTCAAACAAACCAGAAAAAATTAAAGAATTTTTTTTTGTTATTATATATCTTTAATACAAAAATACTACTCCCTCGGTTCCATAATAACTATCTTTTTAGTTTCAGAATTAAGAAAGTCGTTTAATAATTAAAATTTGTATGAAATTCCATCACTACCCCTTTATGGAAAGTTAGAAACTATTAATGTAACTATGTAAGAGAGAAAATTTATTGGGAGAATGAGAGAAGTTAGAAATAATATAAAAAAATAAATAATTTATTCTCCTAGAAAGTTATAAACGACAAATAAATTAGAATAAATTTTTTTTTACAAAACAACATTTATTATGAAACCAAGGGAGTACATAATATATTGACATAATCAGAAAGTTGGGGAGAAGTTGCAGAAACTACCGTAATTGTCTCATAATTTTTTGTTTTAGTTTGTTGTGTTAGAAGGGTAAAATAATCTTTGAACATTAATATTTTACAAATCCATTTTTAGCAAAACAGAACAATTATGTAATATATTGGGGTTAAATAAAGTTCTGCTCAGAAGTCGAGCAACAACCAAACAAAATAATGGACATGAGTCCCACCATTACAATATTGGATTATTGTCTTATAGAAGTCATTACGTTATTTCAAAAAACTCTTTGGCAAACCAAAGCCAGGTAAGAAGCACATTGACGATACTGGTATTGTTTAAATGTACTTTCCGATGGCAGGCATTTCAAAAGGGTGTTGATTCCATGGGGAAAACATATCGGAAACTTGCACACCTATTGAAAGACCTTTCACTCGTACATATATAGTCTTATAGATATATTGTTGCTTTATACAACTTCAGACCAAAAATAACTACAGAACACCAATATATATGGATAGCAAAGAGGAGAGTTAACTGGTTACCTAAGTACATGAACACGGATACCGGATGGAGTATCCGGTTGGACAGGGACATTTTGAAGAGTCCGACAAGGGATTATGCCAATTTTTCATGCTAAAATAGTGTCCAAGACTCCTACCCTTGTCCGAGTGTATCAAGTATCTGACACAAGTACTTCACGGGTTCTTTAGGGCAAAGTGAAGAGTCCGTGTAACCTAAAATTATGCTGATAATTGGACAACATTCATGTAAAATTTACTTTGCAGGAAAATGAGCCCCTAGGGAACTTTAACAGCTTCTTTTGAATCTTTGGGTCAAGGCCATTACCCCAAGATATTGTCATGGTCTTTAGAACTTTTGCATTCTCCAAAAAATATTTGATCAACTTCAGCTCTTCCTTCAGTCCAGCAGAAAAATTGTGAATTTCAATCGTATGTAGCTTCAAGAGCATACAAGCAGGCACACGCTGTGGCGGATACCAATTAACTGCAAAATCATCATATCCTTCCAAGCGTTGCGATGGAACAAGCCCCTGATCAAGAAAGAAATCAAGATTTTTTAGTTATGCAAATTAGACTAAAAATCGAATGTAAAAAATTTCAATATTCAATCTCAATTTACATCTTCAAAGACCAGAACTTCAAGATTAGGCACACTGTTGAGAACAGATGGCAACAATCGCCAACCACCAAATTCATCATCACCAGGTTTGTTTTTCCGGAAGGTAACACCGAGCGTTAAATGTACTAAATTATGAAATGTGGGTAGCTGAATGTTATCTGCATAACGAAGTGCCTGCATAGTCATCAACCTGGGTATTATTAAAATTGACACAAGGACAAAGTACATATATATGAAAAAAAAGGTTTTTACTTACCATCATCGTGAATCCAGATAATGATAAAGTTTGAACTGCAGAGAGGGTCCTAAGAAGCCCAAATATACCATCTCCATAAGTACCTTCATCCAAGCTATGAATACATCTTCTCTCAACATGTATACTAGCACCGACAAGAGAGGAGGCGCGTTTCACCACATATTCTTCTGACATGCAATCGAAGAGATGAAGGTACTCAAGATTGGGGGCGTCTATCAAAACCTGGTAATTGCAATTGGGTGCATTACATCGATATCTTTGTAACTCACAAATCAATGTTAAACTCTTGAGAGAAGGCACTGAAACATTAAATGTCCTCAAGTCAAACATATCATGCTTCATACGCCGTTCTACATACAATTCTTCAAGTACAGGGCAGGCTGAAAAGAAGTCCTCAAGTGACTCCTCATGCAGAAAACTAATCTCTACAAGATGAAGAGTCTTCAGACTTGGCAAACAAACATCTTCAGGCAACTTTAATTCAAAACACTTGCTAAGTTTCAACACTACAAGTGTTTCGGAGACCATTAAAAGGTCAAATGGGAGTGCAACCTTTCCCACATTTCCGTTGAAGCGAAGATCAAGATCTTCAACACCACTCTTTAAAGCAGTACAGATCAATTTAGAAACACGAGGATAATCGCACTTCCGCGGACAACAAAATCGCAACCTTTTAATATGCAAACCATTCCGAAGAACCAGTATATGGTCCACTAAATCCATAAATCGCTTGGCTTTGGCGTTGGAACTGTAACTGGGCATAGTAAGCTCAAGGCTGGGGTTAAGAGCCCAAATGTACCTCCATCTAGTTGACAAAACACTGGTTCTCACTGCCTGTTTTACAGGGAGAAGAGAAAGAATGTGAGAGAGAACAGCATCAGGTAGTATACTGATCCAATCTTCGTTCTCCCCGCCATTAGATTCATTTAGGAACATATTTCGAATCTTGCGTGATCGTCTCGACAAGCTTGCATCCATTGCTTAAGATAGAAACTGAAATTTGAACTATAGAAATTTGGAGTGTTTCAAGTTTTGATGGCCTGCAAAGGAAAAGAAATAGAATACAAACAAATTAATTTTTATGTTTGAGAGTTGCAAGGAATCAAACTTGAGTAAACTCGTTAGTTTGAACAGAAAATATAACAAGCATATAAGATGCATTTTATTCTAAGTATGAAAACTTACCACAAAGAAGAAAAACTGGAAGAAAGTCCATCGCTTAGTCAGTTTTACCCTATTTTTCTTACTTGTAAGGTTTAATTAAGAGAGAAAGGAAGAGGAAATGATAGAATATAATACCCCATTTTCCTCTATTTTCTTTCTTCCAAATTGAGAACAAAGGAAAGAAAGAGAGTCCTTTTAATGAAATTTTATCTAATTCCAGTTTTACACTCTCAAGTCATTCTCTTTTTTTTTTTCAAATTTTATTTCATAACGGTACATTCTTTCTTTCTATTTTTTTTCCTTCTAATCTTGCAAGAACAACAGAGTATCCTTATCTGTTCAGAAGACGTGTACAGAGAAATCAACTTTCTCTTCTCCTCTAAGCTCGTTTGGCACTGTATAAAACACTTTTAGTAATAGAACTTTTAACAAAAGTGCTTTCAGGAAAACAGTGTTCGGTTATACAATTGCAAAAGTAGTTCTAAAAATCACAGGGGTAAATTTATAGACAGGTATATGGTATAGGTTTTCAATTTGTTATTCAATAATTTAGGAACAAATTAGAACATTCATGAAATATTCAAAATTTTCATCCCACTGCACTTCTAAAATCACAACAACAGCAGAGTGAAAAATTTGTTTTAACTTTTTATTTAAAATTGCTTTTAGTCCACCACACAGCCAAACAGTAGAGTGACGAATTTGTTCATAAATTTAAACAGGGTTAAGTGGTGTTAATGCCAAATATTTTTCCTTTTGCTCCAATTCCACAAATCCCTTTCAATTTCCTTTCTTCACATTTCCATCCAAGCCAAACATACGAAACAAAACATCAAATTACAACTACTTCCCTTCCCATCCAAATACCCTAGCAAAATTCACAGCCCAAACGGGAGATTTTAAAGATCAATCATCAATTTTGGACGAAAAAAATTCAAAAATAAATAAATTTACTGATCCATGAATGAAATTGAGGGGAATTATGGAAGAAAAAACTTACAGCACAAAGACGACTTGCTTTGCTTCGAAAATTATTTATGAATTTGATGAAAATCTTCAGTATTCGGTAGCAGAGCTCGCAAATTCCAACAATGGATTCCGATCAATGATCTTCGCCCACGAGCTTCGAAATAGAGCAAGCTATAATTTCTCTTCCATCAAATTGCTCATAAAATAGGCTTTATATACCAAGCCAAGTCTATTTAGTATTTATATTATACTAGTGATAGTGTAAGAGCCTAGACTTGACAATTTAGGCCTAGGCCGGCCTGTCCGGTCCATAGAAACACAAGTCATGGACCGCAATATTTCAATTCAAGAAAATACGGGTCATTTTGGCTCGGTCCGTCACTTATTTTTTTAAAAATAAAATATTACTATTTATGGATTATGAGACTTGAACACAAGACTTATAAATAAATAAATAAAAATTCAAATTAACTGAGCTACAACAACTGTTTATTTTTAATACAATCTTCAATATATTGTTTCTTTACTTTTGTTCAAATTTTACTATTCTTAAAAAGTAAAACCTAAATCGTGCATAATTTATAATATTTAGGAGCATTACCATTTTTTAAAAAAATTTGTTCAAGGTAAAATATAATATTTATGAATGTAGTGGTTACCATGCATGTAGACTTAGGGTCATTTGAAAGGGTCCACACATGGAAAAAAAATCATGTTCACGGTTTTGCACGGCATGAAAAAATCAAACATGAAAAATGTAAGACCCCAACTTATTCATAAATAAAATCGAATTTTCTCTAATTATTATTTTTAAATAATAATGTGTTAATTTGATATAATGTTTTGGTTATGGGTGATATGTGCAAATTTTATAAAAAAAATAAGTGGTTATAAAATATTCATTGTTGTCGGGAAATATTCGTTTGGTCGTGAAATATTCTTGCTGTTGGGGAATATTCGTACGATGGCACAGCCATTTGTGGGCCCCATAACGGAAAACGGTCGGATGAAGAAAACGACAAGTTTGAGTTTTATAAATAACGACGTAGTTGTTACCGTTAACACTGTTAGAATACCCGGTGGTTAAAGTACAGTAATACGCGTGGTTGCACTGTAGCACACGGTATTGCACAGTATTGTTGAATTATTGATTCTTACGTAAGAAGGCACTACTCAATAATTGTTACAGTAATTACTGTTCAATATTTTTTTTATTAATTCAATAATTGCTACGTTGATATTTTATATTATTGTTGTTTCAATAATTGTCACTGCACAGTATTTTCTATTATTAGATCAATAATTCATATTATTTGAATAATATTATTAGATAGCATTATTGGTAATGTCTAAGGAAGTTCTGTCTAAGGAGATGTTTGGTCACCTAATTGCGTGGCAGTAAGGAAAAATCCTTATCGGAAAGCCCCCTCGTTCCTAGGAACAACCTGGTTGTCATAATTGTGATTCTGTAATATTATTTATGAATAATTAATTATTGATTTATATGATAAGGAAACATTTATTTTATGTAGATGGATAGGAAAATATTTATTTTATGTGGATATAAATGAAGGAATAAATACTGAGGTGTTTTATTAGTATTTTATAAAAATGGAGGTATTAAAAATCATCCGTATGTGGATTTCGGACATTTTTTGTTTAGAATTTGGAAAAAATTTCTTCTACAAAGTTGTAGAGAATTAAATTTCCTATGAAAAGGATATGAGATTCGAATTTTTCTGATAAAAGAGCTATTTATTATGAATTATTGAAGTTTCAGAAATTAAATATTTTTATTAAAATTGTGGGTGGGACCCACTTTTGTTTTTTATGAAAATATGTGCTGGAAAATTTTTCAAATATGATGGGCTGATGGCTTTCCAAAATGGCATACGTAGAAAAGAAAAAAGAATAATATTATTTTATTATTTAGTCTGCTTTAGCGTTCTAAGCATTTTCCTATAAATAGGTGCTTAGGTTATAATTGAAAATCACTCCAAAATTCATAAGTTTTCTCTCTCTATATTATCGAGCGTATTTTTATGAGTATTTAGATACTTTGAGAGTTGCTATTCAGTGCAAGTTTTCTTCAGCCTTATACCTGATATTTCAGCCGGAAGTACGGTTTTTTTGAGGTAAGGGACGTTGTTTTCTTCGTAAATGATATTATTTCCTCTAATATCATTATACCGAAATATTGATATAAATTTTATAATGAAATTTCTACCTTTTTGTGTCGGGGTTACTATTCACGTATACGACACTATTTACGTATACGACACTATTCATGAATATGACACTATTCAGAGAAAAATAAAATTTTCTCTTCTTTGTCCAAGATGTCTATTATGATTACTATCTTTGATTGTATCTATGTTTTGATCTTCATTCTTGAATTTTACTCCACTATGGTATATTATGGAGCGTTTTTGAACTTGAATTATCTAAAGTATGAATCCCTAATCTTTGTCCTTTTATCTCACTGGATTCGTTTCTTTAAAATATTTTTTTATCATCCTCAGTCCTAAATGATGATATTACTGAATATCTTTGGCCTGTAGTGCAAAGATGAATGATTAATTGATGAATATCTTTGGCCCGTAGTGCAAAGATGAATAGGTGTTTAGATGAACATGACCAGCTGGTGATACAAATGAATATCTTTGGCCTGTAGTGCAAAGATGAATATTTGACTCAAGATGTATATTGATTGTTGTTACAAGGATAAAATATTGATGATGGACTTTAAAATCTTAGAAGATAGTAGAATTCATTCTCTACTTGACTCTTCTAATGGATTGTTGTTTCCGCTGCAGTTGTTGATCTAAAACTTATTGTCTATTATATTTTATCAGATTTTTTCCCTGTTGAAGACTAACAATAATTTGTTGTATATTAACTTAGTCATAATATTCTTTAATGAGCTAGTTGAGCTCACCCCTTTCCTTTTTGTTTCATTTTTCTCAGGAAGCGAGAATATAGCGAGAACTAGTTGGGGTGTGGAGTGATGTTCCAGTTAGTTGTGTTAGTAGTCCTCACTATTTTATAAAATAGTGTTTCAATAATTGTAATGAGGACTTATTTGAGTGTGTATATTGTCTAGAAGATAATATTTGTATTTAAACTCGCAGTTTATGTATTGTCGTATTTTACACGACAATTGTAATAATGATGTTGTAGTTGTTTCTGTACCATGTATTTGGCGACTCAGAATAGGTGATGTATACCGATTTTGGGGGCGTCACAATTGGTATCAGAGCTTAGGGATATGGTCTCTGACGGAGATCGGGAAATAAAACTAGGAGGGGAGAGACGAGTAAATCCTTCGCTAGTGTGTCCTACCTAAGCTTATTTGTTGGTCGGTCATAATATAAGGGTATTATGTGGTAAGTTAATTTATTTAATTAACCCTTGTTTTATGGCAGTATTTGAGAATGGAAGCTGAGAACGTTAACAATGGAGTAAATGAGACCGTGGAGACACCTTTAATCACCACCCAGAGGAACGTGTAACAGGAAGGTAAATTCCTCCTGTAAACAACACTACCGAACAAATGATGAATGATGGGATGTTTAGAAGCTTTTTGCAGTTAATACAAAATCAGAGGAGGGAGACTTGTGTACAAAATATGGGTGGAAATGATAGCAATGCACGGCTTGTCACATCCAAGCAGTTCAAAGAGTTAGGACCACCCGAATTTGAGGAAAAGCCGGATCTGATCAAGGCGGAGACGTGACTTAAACAAATTACCAAGATATTTGATGTCTTGGGATGCACAGAGGAACAGAAGGTTCCATTCACCACATTTATGTTCCGTGGTGAGGTAGATTACTGGTGAAAATCTGTGAAGCGTACCCAGCCTGCCGCACTCAACATATCTTGGAAAATATTTCAGAAACTGTTCAATGATAAGTACTTTCCTAAAAGTATTCGTCATATGAAAGAGGTAGAGTTTATCAGACTAGAACAAAATAACATGACTGTGTCTCAGTACGAGACGAAGTTCGCAGAGTTATCTAGGTTTGCACCTCATTTGGTAGAGAATGAGGAACGAATGACACGGATGTTTTTGAGAGGTCTAAAACCCGAGATTCGACAATATCTTATCTCTCATAATTTTTTTTTATATTCAGATGTTGTAAACATGACTCAATTATTAGAGCGAGATAATGAGTATGTTCAATCGAGGGACCACAACCAGGGTCATACCGGTGGCAGCAGTCATCAGAGCAATGAAAACCAGCGGGGAGGAAAACATTCAGACAAAAGCGGTAACCACTCTGGTGATAATCGTGGCCATGATGGTAGAAGAAGTGAATCGGGGGGAGATTTCAAAGAGAGAAGGTACAACAATGATAACGTGAAGATGTCAACACCAACTGTTTCTAGGGGAGGAGAACGAGCACCAGTCGTTTGTTATAAATGCGGGAAAGAGGGACACATCATCCCAAACTGCCCACAACAATCCAAGGTGTGTTATAACTATGGAAAAGAAGGTCATATAGATAGAGATTGTCTTGTTACGAAACCAGGTCCAACGGGAATGGTGACTCCGAAGGCTGTTCTGGACAAGTCAAAGTTAGCGGTTCCTGGAAGAGCGTTTGTCATGACTGGCCAAAACGCGAGGAACCCGAACGAGGTGATCACGGGTAAGCTAATCATAAACTCTTGCGAAGTTTATACCTTATTAGATACCGGTTCTACCCATTCTTTTATCTCTCCTGCATGTGCTCAACGTTTGAACTTGACTATGGAGAAATTAGACTTTGACTTATCTGTTGAGACTCCGTTAGGAGAAACCTTCATTGCATCTACTATTTATAAATCTTGCTTGATCCAAGTTGGTACCATCACATTACCTTTCGATCTTATTTCTTTGCAAATACTTGCATTTGATGTGATTTTAGGGATTGATTAGTTAACTATTCATCATGCCAAAATTGATTATTTTCGTAAGGTTGTTAGTTTTCATATTCCTAACCAACCTGTTATGCGAATTCAAGCAACCAAATCATTAAAGTCAATCACTGTCATATCAAGCCTAAAGCTATTCGTTTATTGTAAAACAGATGTTAAACTTTCTTAGCCCATGTTACGGACTTGAACAAAAACACGTCAGATTTGAATAATATTTCTATTGTTAGTGAATTTCCTGACGTATTTTCTGAAGAACTTCCCAGTCTACCCCCAGAATGTGAAGTTGAATTCTTTATTGACCTTGAACCCGGTACAAAACCCATTTCTAAAATCCCATATCGAATGGCTCCTATTGAACTTCAGGAGTTAAAGGTCCAACTACAGGAGTTGTTGGACATCGGTTTCATTCGTCCTAGTACATCTCCTTAGGGTGCTCCTGTTTTATTCGTGAAGAAGAAAAATGGGAGTGTGCGACTTTGTATCGATTATCGATAATTAAACCATGTCACCATCAAAAATAGGTATCCACTACCTCGCATTGATGACCTGTTCGACCAGTTGCAAGGAGCACAATTCTTTTCAAAGATCGATCTTCATTCTGGATATCATCAGCTGAAGATTAAACATAAAGATATTCCGAAGACTGCCTTCAGAACTAGGTATGGACATTATGAATTCTTAGTCATGTCTTTTGAATTGACTAATGCTCCTGCTGCTTTCATGGATATGATGAACTGTATGTTCAAGGAATATTTGGATCAGTTCGTTGTTGTCTTTATTGATGGCATCCTCATCTATTCCAAAAGCCGTGAAGATCATGAGCACCATTTGAAGCTAGTACTTCAAAGGCTTCGCGATAACAAGCTATATGCCAAGCTGAAGAAATGTGAGTTCTGGCTTGAGAAAGTAGCATTCTTTAGGCACGTAGTGTCAAAACATGGAGTATCTATTGACCTGGCGAAGATTGAAGCCATACAAAGTTGGGAGCAACCGAAGTCGGTGACCGAAGTACGTAGTTTTTTAGGTTTAGCTGGTTATTATCGGAGATTCGTGGAAGGATTTTCTCGAATCGCTGCCCCGTTAACTCAGCTGACTCAGAAAGATACAAAATTCGTATAGAGAGGAATGCGAGATGAGTTTCCAAGAGCTCAAGAGGAGAGTCATTTCGGCACCTGTTCTGACAATACCATCTAGTTCGGATGGATTTTGTAAGACCCCAACTTATTAATAAATGAAATTAAATTTTCTCTATTTATTATTTTGAAATAGAAAGGGTTGATTTGATTAATGTGGTTAGTTATGGGTAAAATGCGTAAATATTTTAAATAAGCAAGTGGTTATAAAATATTCATTTTTGGTCGGTGAATATTCGTGTGGTCGTGGAATATTCTTTCTATCGGGGAATATTCGTACGACGGCGCATCTATTTGTGGGCCCCATAACGGAAAACGATTGGATGAAGATAACGACAAAAATTGAGTTTTTATAAATAACGACGTAGTTGTTACCGTTAACACTGTTGGAATACCGGGTGGTTAAAATACAGTAATACGTGTGGTTGCACAGTAGCACACGGATTGCACAATATTTTAGAATTATTAATTCTTACGAAGGAAGACACTACTCAATAATTGTTACAGTAGTTACTGTTCAATATTTTATTTTATTGATTCAATAATTGTTACGTTGATATTTTATATTATTGTTGTTTCAATAATTGTTGCTGCACAGTATTTTCTATTATCAGATCAATAATTCATATTATTTAAATAATATTATTAGATAGCATTATTGGCAATGTCTAGAAAGTTCTGTCTAAGGAGAGGTTTGGTCATCTAATTACGCGCTAGTAAGGAGAAATCTTTATTGGAAAGCCCCCTCTTTCCTGGGAACGGCCTGGTTGTCATAAATGTGATTCTGTAATATTATTTGTGAATAATTAATTATTAATTCACATGATAAGGAAATATTTATTTTATGTGGATATAAATGAGGGATATATTTTTGTGGTTAAAAATGAAGGAGTTAATGTTGAGGTGTTTTATCTGTATTTTTGTCGGAACAGAGGTATTGAAAATCAAATTAGGGTTTTTGAGATATTTTACGAGGGTTATAATTTTTAATCGGACCGTTGGATCATGGTAATATTTGGATATGTTATACATATATAAGTTGAGTATATGTCCACAAATTTTAAACCGTTAAAAATGAACGTATAATTTGTTACGAATTTTACGAGATTACTGGTTCAGAAATTGTTGAATTTTCGGAGTTAATCATTTTGGTAGAAAATTTTAGAATTGGTGGGCCCCACTCTTGGTTGGTGAAGAAATGTGCTGAGATTTTTATTCAAATGTGGTGGGTGGAAATAGTAGCAGGTAAAGCCATCAGGTTGCATGTTAAGTGTGACGCCCCCAAAATTAGGTATACATCACCCATCTTGGGTCGTCAGATACATAGTACAGAATACAAATACAACTGATTAATACATCTGTCGTGTACAATACGACAAAACATAAACTGTGAGTTTGAATACAAATATTATCTTCTAGAGAGTATTCATACTCAAAAGGAGTTCTCATTACATTTATTAACACACCATTACATAGAATAGTGAGGACTACTAACTAATACTATCATTCGGACCATCACTCCGTACCCCGACTTGTCCCAGCTACGTTCTCATTTCCTGAAGAGAACAGTGAAAGAAAGGGTGAGCTCAACTAGCCCAGTAAGAAATATTATGACTAAGATAATGCAGAATAAATTATCATTAGCCTTCAACAATGTTAAACTGATAAAATATAATAGACATCAAGTTTAACTGTAGCGGAACAAGCAATCCATTAAAAGAGTCAAGTAGAAAATAAACTCTACTATCTTTTATGATTTAAAAAGTTTTTCAACACTGTAATCGCTGAGACTCAGCTTAATAAAATAATCCACATCATCGAATCACCCCTGCACTACGGCCAAGGATATTCGTGTATTCATTAATGGTCATGATCATGCCAACAACTGTCCATCAATGCACTACGGGCCAATGAGGACTTTTACCACATCATTTGTAACATTACGGTCATGATTATACCGAATAATCCCTGGTCATAATCATACCAAGTCCATCTATGCACTACAGGCCACAGATGACTTTCAACATTTTATAAACATGAGGATGATGACAATGATATAAGAATTCAATAAAACAAGTTCAAGAATTAATTTATCCAGGAATTAACAACGTCCAAATTGTCAACATGATACTGCATTGTGGAGTAAAATTCAAGAATGCTTAGAAGAATATTTTCTTGAAAAGATACTGGATGAAACGCAACTATCAAGGATATTCCACAAATTTCATGGAGTATAGAAGTCAAAACTTAACCAACTGAGTACAATAAAGAATGGAATAACAAAAGAAATCACCATGCATGCGATAGACCGCACAGACAGGTTATTCCAACAGAATAATAAATAATGGAACCAGGTCCGGCGTAAACGCACAGACAGGATATTCCGACAGAATAATAAATAATGGAACCAGGTCCGGTGTAAAACACACAGACAGGATGCTCCAACAGAATAATAATAAAAACGGAACCAGGTCCGGTGTAAAACACACAGACAGGATGTTCCAACAGAATAATAAACGAAACCAGGTCCGGTGTAAAACACACAGACAGGATGTTCCAACAGAATAATAAACGGAACCAGGTCCGGTGTAAAACACACAGACAGGATGTTCCAACAGAATAATAGAAGAATGTCACCAAGTATAGGGTAGACCGCGTATACTGGTTATTCCAACAGAATAATAACGAATGGAATAACAGAAGTTCTCTTCATGAATATAAAAGAAATAATATTCCCTACCTTAAAAGAACTGGATATTGGAAAAGTGATGTAGCAGAATACTTTTAGTCTCTCTCTCTTATTCTCTCTATACTTTCTCTCTCTATAGCTTGAATGAATTCGTGAAAAATAATGAAGCCCTAGGCCTCTATTTATAGAAAAACTGAGGGTGGCTCTTGGTCTTAACGAAGGGTCAAATGACTCTTGGTCTTAACGAAGGGTCAAATGACTCTTGGTAATATTGAAGGGACAACTACTATTGACGAAAGTAAGTACTATTGACCAAGGTAAATACTATTGACGAAGGTAATTACTATTGACCAAGGTAAATACTATTGACCAAGGTAAATACTATTGACGAAGGTAATTACTATTGACCAAGGTAAATACTATTGACGAAGGTAATTACTATTGACCAAGGTAAATACTATTGATGACGGTAATTACTATTGACGACGGTAATTACTATTGACGAAGAGACTCTTAGATGATGACATATGGCCCCCCATAAAATAACCAAACTTACCACAACGTCTCAATTATTGATTTAATAATATAACATATTATACAGATGATACTATGACAATAATTTAAGAGATATGATGCAGCAATTACTGTAGCAATAATTGAGTATAGCTGAGTGACTTCTCACGTAAGCATCAATAATCAATACCGTGTGCTACTATGCAACCACGCGTATTACTGTACTTTTACTACCGAGTAGTTCAACAGTTTTAACGGTTTTAACGGTAACACCTCAGCCGTTATTTTTATAGAAAGATAATTCTGTCGTTTTCTCAATCCGACAATAATTCCGTTGTGGGGTCCACCAATGATTGTGCCGTCGTACGAATATTCCCCGACAAAAAGAATATTCTCCGACCAAACGAATATTTTATAACAACTTGCTTACTTTGCAAAATTTATAAATATTACCCACAACTATAACATTATATCAAATTAACTCCATAATATTCAAAAATGATATTTATAGAAAATTCATCTTTATTTATAAAAGTTGGGGTCTTACAACCTCCCCTTCTTATGAAATTTCGCCCTCGAAATTAGGGTACGTACCTGGTATGTCGAAGAGGTAAGGATACCTTGATTTCATTTCTGATTCTAACTCCCAAGTCATTTCCTCAACATCGTGGTTTCTCCACAAAACTTTGACTTGAGGTATAACCTTGGAGCGTAGAATATGTTCCTTCTTATCCAAGATTTGAACAGGAACTTCTTCATACGTCAAATCCTCCGCTATTTCGTCCGGTTCTAACTCAATAATGTGGTTCGGGTCTTCCACATATTTGCGTAACATGGATATGTGGAAAACGTTATGAACACGAGACATACTTGGCGGTAAAGCGAGTCTATAAGCCACAGTTCCTACTCGATCGAGGATTAAAAATGGACCGATGAATCGAGGATTTAGCTTTCCTCTCTTTCCAAATCTCGTAACTCCTTTCCATGGAGCAACACGTAAGAACACATGATCTCCTACATCAAATTCCACGTCCTTTCGATGAAGATCAGCATAACTCTTTTGTCGATCTTGTGAGGTTTTTATACGTTGTCGGATCGTTTGAATCTTTTCTGTAGTCATACGTACCAACTCCGGTCCCAACAACGTTGCTTCGCCCACCTCATCCCAGCATACTGGAGAACGACATTTTCTTCCATACAATGCTTCGAATGGAGCCATGCCAATACTTGCTTGATAACTGTTGTTGTAGGAAAACTCCACCAATGGTAAGAACTTGTCCCAACTTCCTTTGAAGTCAAAGACACAGAGTCTTAATAGATCTTCAAGAGTTTGAATAGTCCTCTCTGATTGTCCGTCCGTCTGAGGATGATATGCTGAACTAAATCGTAACTCCGTGCCCATAGCTTTTTGTAAACTAACCCAAAATCGTGAAGTGAATCTTGGGTCTCGGTCAGAAACTATGGATACTGGCATACCATGCAGTCTTACAATCTCGTTTATGTACATACGAGCAAGACGTTCAAGTGTATAAGTTTCTCGTATCGGTAAGAAATGAGCAGACTTGGTCAATCTATCAACAATGACCCAAATCGCATCAATACCTTGAGAAACCCTAGGAAGACCGGTAACGAAATCCATGGTAATGTGCTCCCACTTCCATTCTGGAATTTCAAGTGGTTGCAATGGACCTTTTGGTACTTGATGCTCCGCTTTGACTCGTTGACAAGTTAGACACCTTGAGATAAACAACGCTATCTCTCTCTTCATATTGCTCCACCAAAATGTATGACGAAGATCATGATACATTTTGGTACTTCCAGGATGGATTGCAAACGGTGTGTTGTGCGCCTCCATCATGATTTCATACTTTAAATCAGGGTTGTTAGGAACACAAAGTCTGGAGTTGACTCGAAGTATTCCTTCCTCATCGATTCTTGCTTCCGGCATAACACCTTCTTGCACTTTTTCCTCATACGCATCAGCTCCAGGTCTGTAGCTTGAGCAGCTTTAACTTTATCGATTAAAGTCGGTTCTACTCGTATATTCGCCATCATCACATGGGTCCCTGGAGTCTTTAACTCTATCTCCATCCTTTGCAAGTCACACAAAATGGGCCTTTGCGTTGTTAATATTGCACTTGTACCCGCATATGATCTTCTACTCAATGCGTCAGCTACCACGTTCGCTTTTCCAGGATGGTATTGAATGGTATGATCATAATCTTTCAACAGTTCAAGCCAACGTCGTTGTCGCATGTTGAGTTCCTTTTGAGTGAAGAAATATTTGAGGCTTTTATGATCCGTAAAGATCTCCACCTTCTCCCCATACAAGTAATGCCTCCAAATTTTAAGTGCAAAGACAACAGCTGCCAACTCTAGATCATGAGTAGGATAATTCCTCTCATATTCCTTGAGTTGTCTTGATGCATAGGCTATGACTTTTCCATGTTGCATGAGAACGCATCCCAACCCTTTGCTCGAAGCATCACTGTAGATGACAAATCCCTCCGAGCCAGATGGTATTGTTAGAACAGGTGCTGAAATGAGTCTCCTCTTGAGTTCTTGAAAACTCTGCTCACATTCTTCGCTCCAACCAAACTTTGTATCTTTCCGAGTCAGCTGAGTTAATGGAGTAGCGATTCGAGAAAATCCTTCCACGAATCTCCGATAATAACCAGCTAAACCAAGAAAGCTACGTACCTCGGTCACTGATTTAGGTTGCTCCCAGCTTTGAATAGCTTCAATCTTTGCCGGGTCAACCGATATTCCACGACTTGATACTACGTGCCCAAGGAATGCTACCTCCTCCAGCCAGAACTCGCATTTCTTCAACTTGGCATAAAGCTTGTATTCACGAAGCTTTTGGAGTACCAGCCTCAAGTGTTGCTCATGATCTTCACGGCTTTTGGAATAAATAAGGATGTCATCAATAAAGACGACCACAAAGTGATCCAAATATTCCTTGAATACCCGGTTCATCATATCCATGAAGGCAGCAGGAGCATTAGTCAATCCAAAGGACATGACTAGGAATTCATAATGCCCGTACCGAGTTCTAAAAGCCGTCTTTGGAATATCCTCAGTTCTAACCTTCAGCTGATGATATCCAGAACGAAGATCGATCTTTGAAAAGAATTGTGCTCCTTGCAACTGGTCAAACAGGTCATCAATACGTGGCAATGGGTACCTATTTTTGATGGTGACATGATTCAACTCCCGATAATCAATACAAAGTCGCATACTTCCATCTTTCTTCTTCACGAATAGAACAGGAGCTCCCCAAGGAGAAGTACTAGGACGAATAAAGCCAATGTCTAACAATTCCTGCAGTTGGATCTTTAACTCCTGAAGTTCAATAGGAGCCATTCGATATGGGGCTTTGGAAATGGGTTTTGTACCGGGTTCAAGATCGATACAAAATTCAATTTCACGCTCTGGGGGTAGGCCAGGAAGTTCTTCAGGGAATACGTCAGGAAATTTATTAACAACAGAAATATCATTCAAAGCTGACGTATTTTTGTTTAGATCTGTGACATGAGCTAAGAAAGCTTGACATCCGTTTTTCAATAAACGAATAGCTTTATGGCTTGAGATGACAGCGATTGATTTTAATGGTTTGGTTGCTTGAATTCGCATAATAGGTCGATTAGGAATATGAAAACTAACAACCTTACGAAAACAATCAATTTTTGCATAATGAGTAGTTAACCAATCAATCCCTAGAATCACGTCAAATGCAAGTATTTTTAATGAAATCAGATCGATAGGTAATGTGTGGGTACCAACTTGAACCAAACAAGACTTATAAACAGTGGAGGTAATGAAGGTTTCTCCCAACGGAGTTTCCACAGATAAGTCAAAGTCTAATTTCTCCGGAATCAAATTTAATCGATGAGCGCAAGTAGGAGAAATAAAAGAATGGGTTGAACCGGTATCAAATAAAGTATAAACTTCTTTAGAGTTTATAATAAGCTTACCCGTGATGACCTCATTCGGGTTCCTTGCTCTCTGGGAGTTCACAACAAACGCTCTCCCTTGCACAACCGGTTTTGACTTTTCTGGGACGGCTTTTGGTGCCTCCATCCTAGCTGAATTTGTCTTCGGTAAACGACAAAATCGGGCTAAATGACCTTCTCTTCCACAATTATAACATGCTTTGGACGGCATCGCGCAGTTTGGACTGATGTGCCCCTCCCCTCCGCATTTGAAACATATGATAGGTGGTCGTTCTCCTTCCTTAACGACAGGTGCTGGTGCTGACGTCTTTCCATCATTGTTGAATCTCCTCTTCTTGAAATGTCCATTCTTATTGTTTTGGCCCTGATTACCACCGAAGTGGTTACCATTTCTGGCCTGTTGATTCCCTCCACGCTTGTTGTCACCGCTTCGATGACTGCTCTCACTGGTATTATCATTTTGCCGGCTGCTCTCTTTTGGTTGCGTTGTCTCGTTATCGCGCTCCACCAACTGAGCCCTATTTACAACATCTGAATACAAACACAGTTTATGAGAAACAAGATGTTGACGTATCTCCGGCTTCAAACCTCTTAAAAACATCCGCGTCATTCTTTCTTCATTATCCACCAGGTGGGACGCAAACCGGGATAACTCCGCAAATTTTGCCTCGTACTGCGACACGGTCATATTATTCTGCTCCAATTTGATGAACTCCACCTCCTTCATGTGACGAATACTCTCGGGAAAGTATTTGTCGTTAAACAGCTCTTGGAACTTCTCCCATGACATCTTCAGTGCGGCAGGTTGAGTACGCTTTATCGATTCCCACCAGTAATCTGCCTCTCCTCGCAACATAAAGGCGGCAAAGGGAACCTTTTGCTCCTCGGAGCAACCCAAGACATCAAATATCTTGGTGATCTGCTTTATCCATGTTTCAGCTACAAGTGGTTTGGGTTCTCCCTTAAACTCCGGTGGTCCCAGCTCCTTAAACTGTTTAGCGGTGACCGCCAGAGAGTTTCCAGTATTTCCACCTACGTTGTGGACAGGAGCCGCTTTCACCTGTTGTTGCATGAATTGCATAAAGCCTCTGAACATTTGATCATTCATCATTTGGTCAGTGTTGTTGTTTGCATGAGGATTGACACCTTCCTGATGCACATTATCCTGATTATTGATATGTGGTGAATCAACAGTCGTCTGTGCTCCATTGCTATTCTCAACGTTCTCAGATGCCATTTTCAGATACTGCCACAAAATAAAAATTAATTGATATGTCATATATTATCCTTATATTATGACCGACCAATTAAATACCATGCAAATAAACTTAGGTATGTCATACTAGCGAAGGAATTCCCCGTCTCTCCCCTCCTAGTTCTATTCTCACATCTTAGCCAGGGATCATATCCCTAAGCTCTGATACCAACTGTGACGCCCCCAAAATTAGGTATACATCACCCATCTTGGGTCGTCAGATACATAGTACAGAATACAAATACAACTGATTAATACATCTGTCGTGTACAATACGACAAAACATAAACTGTGAGTTTGAATACAAATATTATCTTCTAGAGAGTATTCATACTCAAAAGGAGTCCTCATTACATTTATTAACACACCATTACATAGAATAGTGAGGACTACTAACTAATACTATCATTCGGACCATCACTCCGTACCCCGACTTGTCCCAGCTACGTTCTCATTTCCTGAAGAGAACAGTGAAAGAAAGGGTGAGCTCAACTAGCCCAGTAAGAAATATTATGACTAAGATAATGCAGAATAAATTATCATTAGCCTTCAACAATGTTAAACTGATAAAATATAATAGACATCAAGTTTAACTGTAGCGGAACAAGCAATCCATTAAAAGAGTCAAGTAGAAAATAAACTCTACTATCTTTTATGATTTAAAAAGTTTTTCAACACTGTAATCGCTGAGACTCAGCTTAATAAAATAATCCACATCATCGAATCACCCCTGCACTACGGCCAAGGATATTCGTGTATTCATTAATGGTCATGATCATGCCAACAACTGTCCATCAATGCACTACGGGCCAATGAGGACTTTTACCACATCATTTGTAACATTACGGTCATGATTATACCGAATAATCCCTGGTCATAATCATACCAAGTCCATCTATGCACTACAGGCCACAGATGACTTTCAACATTTTATAAACATGAGGATGATGACAATGATATAAGAATTCAATAAAACAAGTTCAAGAATTAATTTATCCAGGAATTAACAACGTCCAAATTGTCAACATGATACTGCATTGTGGAGTAAAATTCAAGAATGCTTAGAAGAATATTTTCTTGAAAAGATACTGGATGAAACGCAACTATCAAGGATATTCCACAAATTTCATGGAGTATAGAAGTCAAAACTTAACCAACTGAGTACAATAAAGAATGGAATAACAAAAGAAATCACCATGCATGCGATAGACCGCACAGACAGGTTATTCCAACAGAATAATAAATAATGGAACCAGGTCCGGCGTAAACGCACAGACAGGATATTCCGACAGAATAATAAATAATGGAACCAGGTCCGGTGTAAAACACACAGACAGGATGCTCCAACAGAATAATAATAAAAACGGAACCAGGTCCGGTGTAAAACACACAGACAGGATGTTCCAACAGAATAATAAACGGAACCAGGTCCGGTGTAAAACACACAGACAGGATGTTCCAACAGAATAATAAACGGAACCAGGTCCGGTGTAAAACACACAGACAGGATGTTCCAACAGAATAATAGAAGAATGTCACCAAGTATAGGGTAGACCGCGTATACTGGTTATTCCAACAGAATAATAACGAATGGAATAACAGAAGTTCTCTTCATGAATATAAAAGAAATAATATTCCCTACCTTAAAAGAACTGGATATTGGAAAAGTGATGTAGCAGAATACTTTTAGTCTCTCTCTCTCTTATTCTCTCTATACTTTCTCTCTCTATAGCTTGAATGAATTCGTGAAAAATAATGAAGCCCTAGGCCTCTATTTATAGAAAAACCGAGGGTGGCTCTTGGTCTTAACGAAGGGTCAAATGACTCTTGGTCTTAACGAAGGGTCAAATGACTCTTGGTAATATTGAAGGGACAACTACTATTGACGAAAGTAAGTACTATTGACCAAGGTAAATACTATTGACGAAGGTAATTACTATTGACCAAGGTAAATACTATTGACCAAGGTAAATACTATTGACGAAGGTAATTACTATTGACCAAGGTAAATACTATTGACGAAGGTAATTACTATTGACCAAGGTAAATACTATTGATGACGGTAATTACTATTGACGACGGTAATTACTATTGACGAAGAGACTCTTAGATGATGACATATGGCCCCCCATAAAATAACCAAACTTACCACAACGTCTCAATTATTGATTTAATAATATAACATATTATACAGATGATACTATGACAATAATTTAAGAGATATGATGCAGCAATTACTGTAGCAATAATTGAGTATAGCTGAGTGACTTCTCACGTAAGCATCAATAATCAATACCGTGTGCTACTATGCAACCACGCGTATTACTGTACTTTTACTACCGAGTAGTTCAACAGTTTTAATGGTTTTAACGGTAACACCTCAGCCGTTATTTTTATAGAAAGATAATTCTGTCGTTTTCTTAATCCGACAATAATTCCGTTGTGGGGTCCACCAATGATTATGCCGTCGTACGAATATTCCCCGACAAAAAGAATATTCTCCGACCAAACGAATATTTTATAACAACTTGCTTACTTTGCAAAATCTATAAATATTACCCACAATTATAACATTATATCAAATTAACTCTATAATATTCAAAAATGATATTTATAGAAAATTCATCTTTATTTATAAAAGTTGGGGTCTTACATTAAGTCTGCTTCGGCATGCTAACATTTTCCTATAAATAGAGGGCTAAGTTAGAATTGAAAATTATACCAGAATTCATAAGTTTTCTCTCTTTCTCTCTCTAGATTATTGAGTGTATTTTGTGAGTATTTTGATACTTTGAAAGTTGCTATTCAGCACAAGTTTCATTCAGCCTCATATCCGATATTCAGTCAGAAGTACGGTTATTTTGAGGTAAGAGATATTATTTTCTTCTTAAATGATATTATTTTCTTCAATATCAATATGCTGAAATATTGATATGAGTTTTTTTGTCAAATTTAGAACTTTTTGTGTCGGGGTTACTATTCACGTATACGACACTATTCACGAATACGACACTATTTACCGAAAAATAAAATTTTCCCTTTTTGTCCAAGATGTCTATTATGGTTACTATCTTTGATTGTATCCATGTTTTGATCTTTATTTTTGATTTCTGCTTCACAATTGATTATTATGAAGTATTATTGATCTTGGATAAACTGTTATATGAATCCCTACTATTTGTCCTTCTGTCTCATTGGATTCGTTTTCTTTAAGATATTTTTCATCATCCTCAGTCCTGAATGATGATATTACTGAATATCTTTGGCCTGTAGTGCAAAGATGTATGATTATCTGATGAATATCTTTGGCCTGTAGTGCATAGATGAACAGGTGTTGAGATAAACATGACCGACTGGTGTTACAAATGAATATCTTTGGCCTGTAGTGCAAAGATGAATATTTGATTCAAGATGTATATTGATTGATGTTACAGGGATAAAATATTGATGATGGACTTTTAAATCTTAGAAGATAGTAGAATTCTTTCTCTACTTGACTCTTCTAATAGTTTGATGTTTCCGCTGTAGTTGTTGATCTAAAACTTGTTGTCGATTATATTCTATCAGATTTTTCCCTGTTGAATACTAATGATAATTTGTTGTATATTATCTTAGTCATAATATTCTTTACTGGGCTAGTTGAGCTCACCCTTTTCCTTTTTGTTCCATTTTTCTTCTCAGGAGGTGAGAGCATAGCAGGATCTAGTCGGGGTATGGAGTGATGGTTCTAGAAAGATGTTTTAGTTGTCCTCACTATTTTAGTAAAATAGTATTTGAATAATTATAATGAGGACTTACTTGAGTGTGGATATTGTCTAGAAGACAATATTTGTATTTAAACTCACAGTATGTGTTGTCGTATTTTGCAGGACAATTGTATTATTGAAGTTGTAGTTTGTTTTTTGTACCATGTATTTGGCAACTCAGAATGGGTGTTGTATACCTATTTTGGGGGCGTCACAGATTTGTTATCTACAGCGATGCTTCAGGCCAAGGGTTAGGATATGTTCTCATGCAACATGGGAAAGTCATAGCTTATGCTTCGCTACAACTCAAAGAATATAAGAGGAATTATCCTACTCATGATCTGGAGTTGGCAGCAGTCATTTTCGCATTGAAGATCTGGAGACACTACCTGTATGGGGAGAAAGTGGAGATTTATACGTATCATAAGAGCCTCAAATATTTCTTCACCCAAAAGGAACTCAACATGCGGCAACGACGTTGGCTCGAGTTGTTGAAAGATTATGACCATACCATTCAATATCATCTTGAAAAAGCAAACGTGGTAGCTGACGCATTGAGTAGAAGATCATATGCGGGTACGAGTGCAATGTTGTTAACACAAAGACCCATTTTGTATGACTTGCAAAGGATGGAGATAGTGTTAAAGACTTCAAGTACCCACGTGATGATATCAAATATACGAGTAGAACCGACTTTAATTGATAAAGTTAAAGCTGCTCAAACTAAGGACTTGGAGCTGATGTATATGAAGAAGAAAGTGCAAGAAGGTGCTATTCCAGAAGCAAGAATCGATAAAGAAGGAATACTTCGAGTCAACTACAGACTTTGTGTTCCTAACGATTCTGACTTGAAGCATAGAATAATGATGGAGGCACACAACACACCTTTTGCAATCTATTCTGGGAGTACCAAAATGTATTATGATCTTCGACATACATTTTGGTTGAGCAATATGAAGAGAGAGATCGCGGAGTTTATATCGAGGTGTTTAACTTGTCAACGTGTAAAGGCGAAGCATCAAGTGCCAAAGGGTCCATTGCAACCACTTGAGATTCCGAAATGAAAGTGGGAACACATTACTATGGATTTCGTTACGGGTCTTCCCAAGGTTTCTCAAGGCATAGATGCAATTTGGGTTATTGTTGATAGATTAACCAAGTATGCTCATTTCTTGCCGATACAAGAGACTTATTCCCTTGAACGTCTTGGTCGTATGTACGTGAATGAGATTGTGAGATTGCATGGCATGCCAGTATCCATAGTTTCAGATCGTGACTCAAGATTCACTTCACGATTTTGGGTTAGCTTGCAGACGATTTGCCGAGTCTTCCGCCGGATCGACAAATCGAGTTCGTGATTGATTTACTACCAGGAACGGCGCCGATATCTAAAGCACTGTACAGAATGGCCCCATTAGAGATGAAAGAGTTGATGGTGCAACTGCAAGAATTGCTCGACAAGAAGTATATCAAGCCGAGCGTGTCTCCATGGGGAGCGCCAATGTTATTTGTTAAGAAGAAAGATGGTTCAATGCGGCTCTGCATTGACTATCGAGAATTGAATAAGGTCACGATTAAAAATAAGTATCCGTTACCAAGAATTGAAGACCTGTTCAATTAACTGAAGGGTGCGAGGTATTTTTTAAAGATAGACTTAAGGAGTGGTTATCATCAGCTGAAGGTGAGGCCAGAAGACGTACCGAAGACGGCATTCAGAACTCGGTATGGTCATTATGAGTTTCTGGTTATGTCATTTGGTTTAACCAATGCACCTGCAGCGTTCATGGATTTGATGAACAAGGTGTTTAAACCATTCTTAGATAAATTTGTGGTGGTGTTTATTGATGATATATTGGTATATTCCAAAACTAAGGAGGAACATGTGGAACACTTAAGAGTGACGTTGGAGACATTGAGAAAAGAGAAATTGTATGCAAAATTTTCAAAATGTGAGTTTTGGTTGGAACGTGTACAGTTTCTCGGTCACGTTATTGATAAGGATAGAATTTCGGTAGATCCATCAAAAGTTGAAGCTGTGATAAACTGGGATCAGCCGAAGACACCGTCAGAAGTAAGAAGTTTCTTAGGATTGGCAGGTTACTATAGGCATTTTATTCAAGACTTTTCCAAGATCGCGACTCCGTTGACGAATTTAACTAGGAAAGCGGTTAAGTTTGTTTGGATAGAGAAGTGTGAGGAAAGTTTTCGAGAATTGAAGAAGAGGTTGAGTTCAGCACCTGTGTTGTCATTGCCTGATGATACAGGAAATTTTGTGGTGTATAGTGACGAATCGCATAAAGGACTAGGCTGTGTGCTTATACAGAACGGCAGAGTTATTGCGTATGCATCACGACAGTTGAAAGATTACGAGAAAGGGTATCCGACTCATAACTTAGAGTTGGCGGTGGTGGTGTTTGCCCTGAAAATTTGGAGACATTATCTTTATAGAGAGAGGTGTGAGATATATATACTGACCATAAAAGTCTGAAGTATATCTTTACACAGAAAGATTTGAATATGAGACAAAGAAGATGGTTGGAGTTGATCAAAGACTATGACTGCGAGATTTTCTATCATCCCGAAAAGGCGAATGTTGTTGCTGATGCCTTAAGTAGAAAGAGACGGGAGAAGTTAATGATGTTGACTACTCAGGAGAAGCTAGTGTCGGAAATGACTAAGATGGAGTTGGAAATTAGATATCCGACAGAATCCGATGAAAAATTATTCCAGGTGGGAAACGGTTCAACGTTGGCGGATAAGGTGAAAAATGCACAACTTCAGGATGAAGACTGTGAAAAGATAAAACAAAAAGTATCTGGAGGGGTGGAAAGCAAATTCAAAATCGATTCGGAATGGTTACTTCGATTCGAAGGGAGAATTTGGGTTCCACCAGTACTGAAAATTAAAGAGGAGATTCTGAGTGAAGCTCACAATTCAAGATATTCGATTCACCCTAGAAGTATGAAGATGTACCAGGATCTTAGACATCATTTTTGGTGGCCGAATATGAAAAAGGATGTGGCTGAGTGTGTGACGAAATGTTTAACGTGTCAGAAAGTCAAAGTTGAGCATCAAAGGCCAAGCGAATTATTACAACCGTTGGAGATACCATAATGAAAATGGGAGCATATCACAATGAATTTTATGGTAGGTCTTCCAACGACTCAGCAAGGTTATGACGCCTTTTGGGTGATTATTGATCGACTAACGAAGTCGGCACACTTTTTACCAATCAAAATTAGATTTAACCTGGATCGATTGGCAAAACTATACGTTAAGGAAATTGTTTCAAGGCATGGTGTACCTGTGTCCATTGTATCAGACAGAGATTCACGTTTCACATCAAATTTCTGGAAACGATTACAAGAATGTTAGGGAACACAGCTAAGAATGAGCACAACGTACCATCCTCAAATAGACGGACAGAGTGAGAGAACCATCCAGACACTAGAGGACATGCTCAGAGCATGTATTATGGATTTCAAGGGAAATTGGGACGACCATCTACCATTGGTAGAATTTGCCTACAATAATAGCTATCATGCGAGTATTGGCATGCCACCTTATGAAGCGTTATACGGCAGAAAATGCAGAACTCCGTTATGCTGAGATGACGTAGGTGAACTTTAATTACTGGGTCCAGAATTGGTACAACAGACTGTCAAGATCATCAAAGTGATTCGAGCAAGATTGATCGCTGCACAGGATAGACAGAAGAAATATGCCGATCAACATCGACAAAATAGAGAATTCGATGTCGATAGTTATGTTTTCTTGAAAGTATCTCCCTGGAAGGGGAAAATTCGGTTTGTAAAGAAAGGGAAATTAAGCCCTAGGTTTATAGGACCTTTTGAAGTGCTTCGACGAGTCGGTGAAGTGGCATACGAGGTAGCTTTACCTCCAGAGTTAGAGCAGGTTCATAATTTTTTTCATGTCTCGGTATTGAGGCCATATAAGCCTGATTATAAAAATGTAATAGAATATGAGTCCTTAAAGTTTGAGAAAGATTTGTCATATGAGGAAGTCCCTGCTCAAATTGTTGGCAGAAAAGAGCAAGTACTAAGGAATAAGGTGATACCTTCTGTTAAGGTAATCTGGAGGAACCACAATGCTGAGGAAGCAACGTGGGAACTTGAAAGCGTTATGATAAAGAATTATCCTCAGTTATTTTCTTGATTTTGTATAGCGATTCTGGGGACAGAATCTTGTTAATGAGGGAAGAATATAACGAATAAATTTTTCGAGTTGTGATTCTGGGGACAGAATCCTTTTAAGGAGGGAAGGGTGTAACGATCAAGAAATTTATAATTTAATTTAAATATTTATTGAATTAAATAAATATTTTAAATAATTTATTTATTGAGAAAAATAAATAATTAATGAATTGTGGTTAATTAATTTAGTAACTAAATTGATTAATGTTAATTAAATTGAGTAATGATAATTTTATCTAATGGATTTAATTTAAGAAAATAATTAAATTAAATCAATTGTTTAATATTTGAGGAAATAAATAAATTAAATAAAGTGATGTTTCTAATTTATTAATTAAATTAGATATATAATTATTTATTAATTTTAAGTATAATGATAATAAGATTGTTGTTATTATTATTATAAGTGATTTAAATTAACAAAACTAAAGTTATTAATCAAATTAAAGTGTGACAAAAGAAACTATATAATATAAAAATAATCTGGTATGGGATTTATATGGTAGCCAAACAAGGCCTTGTGGCCTTTGGCTTATTCAATTGACGCAAACTTTTTGATTTTGTACCTGACGTTAGTGGGGGAGTGGGAGTCAGTTTATTTTACGCTTCTTATTTTCCCTAAGGCTAGACAATATAGAAATACAGAGAGAGACTAAGAGAGAATTGAGAGAGAGTGAGGGAAAATCAAGTGATTTCAAAACAATTTCAGTTGGTTAGCAAGGATTGTCTAAGCATACGAATGTATTTCTCTATAATTTGATATTACATATATATATATATATATATATATATATATAGGTTTTACGGCAAAATTGTTAAGTTTTCAAATTCTGTGAATTCAATTTGTTGAATTGTTGCTATACAATTGATTATTGTGAGTATATGTGTTTATAATAATTAGAGTGGTGTTTAAGCATGAATTGTATGTTAATTACAGTTTAAAAAGGAAGAAAAGTATGTCAGTGTTTGTATTTCTTATATGTCTTGTAAAAGTACCAATTTTAGTGGCCAATTCGTATGCTAAACTGCAAGTAGAAGCTTGTGTATGCTAGTTCATTAAGAAATGAAGATAATGTAATTGGAACGAAGTGATTTGGTGAGGAATTGAAATCACAGTGATGATTTCTATGAAGAATGTCAAAAAATGGAGTTTTGTGTAAAAATATGAAATTTAAGGAATTAAATTAGTTAAAGTGGTTGTTAAATTGTTCTAAGTGGTTGGATATGTTAGCAATCATGTTTATGATAGTTTTATATTTATTGTATGTGTTAATTTCACTGTTTGGTGGGTGAAATTCGTGTTAGTTGGGCTAAAAACGGAACACTGTTGATGCATTTCTGGTTCTGTCTGTGCACTAGCGGACCTGCGCCGGTGCCAAGGCCAGAAACGGCACAACTGCGCCATACTCTGGTCTGAGGCAGTGAAGTCTGCTTCTTTGCAGGTCATGTGTAATGGACTTATATTAGTTAAGCATGCATGTTAATGATGTTAAGACATAATATAAACTATAATAATAGATTGTAATGTGTTGTAATGCAAAGTGTAAAGATTTTAAATAATTATCTAAATAAGTTATAAAATGAAACCGAATGTGATGTTTTCAAAGTTAGAGATGAACGATTAAGTTATGTTGGATCGTAATGAGATTTCAGATTCGTTAAGTATGTTAACCTACATGGTTAGGTGCTAGGTTAGGGTTATGACCTAAATGATGGTTTAAATCCTAAAGCTAATGTTCATACAACTAATTGTTGTTGCTATTTCAATGATATATGTAGGGTAATTGGGGAATATTTTACACTTGTGTAGCTTGCATACAAGGCAAGTTTCTAAACCTATCTTTTTTATATTGAGCAAGTTTTCTAATTCTATCTTGTTATTATTGAGCAAGCTTTCTAATTTCATTCTTTTATTAATGAATGTAAGTTTCTAAACCTTACCTCTTTTTATTGAGCAAGCCTAATCTATCTTGCGTATGTTTGTACAAGCTCTTGTAACCTAATTCGTTATCTCGAGCGAGTTTTATTTTCTAAATCTTGATATTATTATTCAAAGCATATATTGTTCTAATGCATTGATTCAAATGAGATTGTTCTAACCCTTTTGGATATAGCACTTTGCATGTGTATCATGTTTATTCAATTATATTGTTGATATCCGATCTTTGACTTTGATAGCCTTGTTCAGTTATACACTCTTGTATTAAACCTTCAAGTAGTAAGCAAACCTTTATTGGTGGAATTTGAATAGTGTTCTAAAATTCTAGAAACACTGATAAGCTAGTTCCAAAATAAACTTTCTTTAGTGCGAAAATTCTAAATTCAAACTGAGACGAACAACCCTAACATAGGGGATTTTGTACGTGTAACGTTTAGATATTTGTGCACAATACATGGTACAAAGGGCTGATCCCCCTAAGTACGTTAAGAAGAGTCTGTATAGTCTAATGACTGTTAAGGTTAATGTAATAATACCTAAATACCGAAGACATAGTTCGTGGTCTTAAGACCCTCAGATATTAAAGTTCAAACTTGTTTTCTATTTTTGATTCGTAGAACAAGTTCATTATTGCTCAGCATTCGTTGTTCATTCTTATGTTGTTATTACTACTCTTTATATCAGTGAGCAATTGTTTGCTCACTCTTACATTTAACACTGCAGCTAAAGCTGAGAAAGTTGATGAGTCATCTACTAGCAAAGGAAAGGGCAAAATGTCCAAGAGTTGAAGACTTATGAGAATTTTATTTTAATTGATTATGTTAAAGACTTGTTTTATTTTTATGATGTATTCCGCAAACTTTGTAATAATTTTAAGGTTAGATTACCTGGGATTATTTATAAGATGATGTAACCCCTTTATGGGAAAGATTGTTGTTTAAGTTATTTAATGTTTTATCCTTTATTATGGGTAGTTAGATGCAATTATTTTGATAGTGAGTACCAAATTCGGTGGAAATGAAGTACCCGGATTTGGGGGTGTCACAGGTTGGTATCAAAACTTTAGGTTATGAACCTTAGGTGGGGAAACCTTAGGAAGTAATCTTTAAGAAGTCAGAAAACATAGTGGTGTTTAACTCTTATCGGGTTTTAAGGAAATGGATTAAGGCATCCATTGAAATTAAACAATAAAAGACATTATATGTTATGTGTTAATAACTTATGTGCTCGCGAGTATCGAAAATGTTAAGTAAAACTTAAAATATTTTGTTGTCAGGATGTCTAACGAAGGAGGATCCGGTCCAGCTAGGGAGGTGATACCTCAGGTACCTAGAGATGACGAACCCCGGGATATTCACGTAGTGCGGGAGCAGTTGATCCCGGAGGATGAGCCTGTGACCGATCCTGAGGAGGATAGTTCAGAGGATGAGGAGGAAGAGGATCCTGTGGAGTTTCCACCAAACTCCATATCGGCTGAGATGTATGATGCTTTATATGACCGTAACATTGAGTTACAGGATAATGTTGAGGAACTGAAGGAGTTGGTTGAGATGCATCACGCTTCGATGGAGCAGAAAGATGCAGAGATTCAGGAACTTGACTCAAAACTTCGAAACACAGAGTGGGACTTAGTTTATACTAAGGGTCAGCATGAAGATCTGTTGGCACGGAACGAGAAGATGAAGACTGACATGGAGAAATTAAAAGATGACTTTGAAGAGGAATCAGCTAAGCGCGCAAGAGCAGAGGATGCTTGGATGAAGGCGACTCAACGTGCAGACCGTGCTGTGGCTAAGGTCCAAGTGAAGAAATCCAAGATGAACGAGGTGGATTACGCTTTTAATTCTACGATTGATAGGGCCCAGGTTCGAGTCTATTATTACCCACCTCAGTTTGAGGACTAGCCGTGGTTTTTGATGGATCATAGAACATCGTATCATATTATGGAGGAGGAACGTCGAGAAGCCTTACGACGTCTTAATATGCGTAGATAGAAATAAGCGTGATAATAATATGTTGTTATTTATGTGGATAAATAAAATTTTAAATCCTTTATTTGAGATGGATAAAGGGATAGTATGAGAATGTAATCCTGAAGCTTGTCTAGTTCAGGAAAGTGGATGTTTATAGCAAATATGCTATCTTTAATATGTTTTAAAACTTTATGAATGAATAAAAGTTTATTTGAAATGTTATGTGTTATAGCTTTCATTTTAGAATGTTTAAGTAAAACTTCAAATACCCAAGAAGTTGAGTAATGAACTAATAAGCGTATATTCTAACAGAGAATGCCTCCTAGCTAGAAGAAGACAACCACGTCAACAACCACCTCCTGAGGGGTCTACTAATAATAATAACGAGGCCAATGCTAACCCGGTTCAGCAGTTGGTAACCTTGTTGACGGGTGCACTTCCGAATCAACCGCAAGCTCAAGTCACGACCTTTAAAGAATTTAAAGCGGTTGGACCGCCAGAGTTTCAAGGGTCTATGAATCCAATGGAAGCCCAAACCTGGATCATGGAAATGGAAAAGGTGTTTGACGTTGCTAGAGTTAACGAAGATCAGAAGACCGCGTTCGCAACGTTCATGCTGAAGTCTGAAGCTAGCTACTGGTGGCAGGAAAATAAGGTTTGTGGGGGACAAGGAGTGATAGTGTGGGATATATTTAAGGAGATGTTCTTTGAAATTTACTTTCCAGCGAGTTCTAGGAATCAGTTGGAAGTGCAATTTCTGGAGTTAAAGCAAGGAACGATGACGGTGCCAGAATATGCTGCGAAGTTTAACGAGTTGGCAAGGTTTGCCACATATCAAGTCAATATCGACGAGCGTAAAGCAAGAAGGTTCGAACATGGATTGAAACCCTGGCTTTATAACAAGGTTTCAATATTCCAGCTGAATACATTTGCTGCTGTTTTGGAAAAGGCAATTATCGCGGACGGTGGAAGCGATGCCTTGACTAAGTACAACCAAGAACAGAAGAAGAGGAAGAATGAGAATGAAAATAAGGCTGGTGGAAGTAACAGTCAGAAGAGGAAGTGGAGCGATAATTCGACTGCGGGAGGACAGCAGAAGAAAAAGTTTGAAGCTTGTGCGACGTGTGGAAAGAATCATACTGGAGTATGTTTGAAGGGAAAGAGAGTGTGTTTTAACTGTGGTCAGGAGGGACACATTGCACCGAACTATTTTAGTCTGAAGAAAGGAGCATGTTATACCTGCGGTTCAAAGGATCACATGGCTCGTGATTGCCCTAAGAAGCCAGCGGGAAGTGCATGTAGTGGAAAAGGAAACAACAACGGTGGTGGTGTATTGACTATCACTGGACCAACACAGTCAAGTCGACCTACTGCAAGAACTTTCAATATGACCGTGCAGGATGCTGTTCAGTCTAAGGATGTGGTGTCAGGTATCATTCTGATTAATGGTATTAATGCTTATGTACTGTTTGATTCAGGTGCTACTTGTTCATTTGTATCCGATGAATTTACTCAGAACTTAGATTTGCCTCAGGAAGAATTAAATTATCCTTTGAGCATAGAGATTGCGAATAAGGAAGTGATTCCTGTTAGATTCATATATAAGAATTGTAGAGTGGTAGATTTGATACCAATTAGACTGGGTGAGTTTGATGTTATCCTGGGAATGGATTGGTTATTCAATCACGGAGCAGTAATTGATTGCCAAAGAAAATATGTTAACCTTATGACTCTGTCAAAGGCTGTGTTTTATGGCAGTAGTCACCTCGACAAGCGAGTTGTTTGACGGTGATGCAAGCCAAGAAGTTGTTAAGACAAGAATGTGTAGGATACTTAGCCTACATAGTTGATACACAGAAAAAGAGTGCGAAGTTAGAAGAGATACCGATCATAAGAGATTTTCCAGACGTATTTCCAGAAGATTTGCTGGGTCTTTCGTCGGATCGACAAATCGAGTTCGTGATTAATTTACTACCAAAAACGGCCCCAATATCTAAAGCACCATACAGAATGGCCCCGGTAGAGATAAAAAAGTTGATGGTGCAACTGCAAGAATTGCTCGACAAGAAGTATATCTGATTAGTAGGTTTTATACCTACTTATCCGGTATCTGTTACTTAAATTAGTTGCTTAATCTCATGTTTCTTAGTTACTTTTCATGTATTTTGTGTTCGTTTTGTAGATTATATGCTTGGGTATGAAAATGCAAGAAAAAGGCGACTATTGGCATGAAAAAGCAAGAGAAAGCAATTCGGAAATCTTTTGGACTAAAATACGCAAGCAAATGCAAGAAGGGAAGATTGAAGAGCTTTTACCACTAAGTGGGATACATGTTCTTGGCTTGAAATTTGGATTATACTATAGATCTTCTTCTTAGCTTTCTGGAACATCTTGAATCATCCCAATCGGAGTTCGGATGCGAGAGTTATGACCTTTTTATCAACGAAGATCAAATCTAAGAGTTTTCATACTTGCAATTTACACAACATCTACTTCAAGCTCAATTTTGGCCTTGATCGAATCCGAATCTGTCAATTCTCAAAGAATAAAAGTTGTAGATCTCGTCGATATCTTCGATTTTATAGGTGGTAGGCCTCGTAACTCTTATTGGATCAAATGTTATGGCCGTTTTCCGAAAGGAAGTCAGAGCAAAAAAATTTCCTTCACAAAACTGCCACCGGGGTGGGCATGCAAGGCACAAAATAGGCCCCTAGAGCGCCGGGGTGGGTCCTTTACAAGTCTAGACCCCCGCCGGGGCGGGGGTATACCTAGAAAATGTGAATTTTGGTCAAAGTTGAGTCCGACAAGGATTGTTTCGATCCGATTGACTCAAGGACTTCCAAGAGGACTTAAAGACATGTAAAGAGACTTATAAAAGGGGGAGAATCACAGAGATTAAGGGAGATTAGAGACTAGAGAGAGAATTCTATTAGATTAGATTAGAGTAGAATAGAATAGGAAAACACTAGTTCTAATTAGATTTGGAGATTGAAGCCACTTGGAGACCATTGAAGATTCAAAGTAGGAGTAAGGAGAGAGCATCAAATCTACAGATAATAGATTTTATCTTCTTATCTTCTTCTATCTTTGTCTTTTAATGATTGTTCAATTGTAGATTCTTAGTTTTAATTCAATATTCATGAACTAATTCTTTGTTTGAGATTACAATAGATCTTATTGTGTAGTTTATTTTAATATGTTTCACTATCAATTATTATATTCTATTGTGAGGATTGTCTATTGTGATTTGGACTTAATTGTTTAATTGATTGGCCATCAATTACCGTGATAATCTATATGAACTCGAGAGATGAAGTTTAGATTTAGATCTGATTATGATAGCATGTGTTTGTGATTTTTGCATAGATGAAATTCATGATTCGTGTTTAGGATAGAGATATGCCTTTACGTCATATGTAATCTTATAGAGAACTTATGCTTTAAATCCTTTTTAATTGTAATTCACATAGAGATATAGTGGATTAGTTAATTAGGGTGTCTTGCTTAATTCTACCATCTGTGGATTTAAGTGAGTATGGGTATTATGCATCGAGAAGTGGTTTTATTTTCTTTAGTGTTCTTGATTAACAATTCAGGATAGAGAATAATTGATGAGAAGTATGTTAACTTAAATGAAGCAATAAGTGAAGTTATGATCTTAAATCTCCGTAATCTGATTTTTAATTAGTGCTAATTAGAATTAGTGTAATTAAATAATTTAATTTATATAATTTTAAATTCATTCATTTAAATAAGATTGAGTTGGTTACGGGTTAGTACTTGGTGATTTTTATTAAATAATTCCTCGTGGGAACGATAATCTACTTTCACTGTATTACTTGTTGACCACGTATACTTGCGTGTTGTGCGTAACTAGATTTTACCCAACAAGTTTTTGGCGCCGTTGCCGGGGAATTAGTTTAATATATTTTTGCCAATATTAGCTTCAATCAAATTAGTCTTAATTTAAACATTTTTTTCTTTATTTATTTTTATTTTATTTTATTATCTTCTTCTTTTTCTCTCGTTTCAGGTTCCATGGTTGGATTCAATTATCAAAGGCCATATTCGAGAATGACTCAACCAAGGGGAGCGGGGATTGATGGACTCAACGTATTTTCTTCATTATCAGCATAACTTGAGACACTTTCGAGGAGGTTGGACGTTATTGTAGCCCAACGTAATCGAAGGATAACAGTTACTTGCAATTATTGTGCTGGCAATCATCCGAGTAATTAATGTACCGTTAGTTTTGGGCCTGGACAACACGGTGGTGAATACCTCAACGATTATACATATGCTAATTATCATAGAGTTTGGGGGTATCACCCGGATTTGTCATGGAGCTATACTTATGAAGACCAATACTACACTCCAAATCCAACATACACACCGAAATTTTCATGTCCACCTCCATTGCCAAAAGAAGAAAAGCCAAATCCGAGGGATGTAATATTGAAGGGCATAGCAACCCTATAGGAGATGATGATTAGTCAAGAGCTGTCAACCCAAAATTTTAATAATCGGATGGAACAACTCGTCACTACCTCAACCAATGGTCCTCAATACATGGCTTCCGAGACTAAGACAGATAATTCAAGGTTGGAGGAATTGTGGTCCAAGTTCATAGCATCAAATGAGGAGAGGAGGATTAATCAAGAGCGGTCAATTCAGAATCAAGAGATATCAATTCAAAATCTACAGAACCAGATGGATCAAATGCTCAAAGCCTTAAACAACTGTCCTAAAAATAATTGGTATTATGACGAGGATTCCGAGATTGATGAAGTGCCCGAACCAAATCTACAACTGGATGAGACACGAGATGTTGAAAAAGAGGAGACAATGGGGAAAATAAAAATAAGGTCGGTGAAGAACTAACTATGAGTACCAACGAGGACGCGCCGATGTTATTAGTGCCCCAAGTTCCTTCTCTGCCAAAGATCAAGGGTCCAGTTAGATTTGCAAAATTGTGCCCGCTTGGTAGTCATGTCGTCGGCAAGGCTCTTTATGACATGAGAGCTAGTATAAATGTAAAGCCGTGGTGGGATGAGGAGGAGAAGATATAAGAAGAGCCCATTATTTTTGCCAAACCTCAAAGCCCCAATCGAATCATAGGCTCAACGGATGGAAATGCACCTAGTTATTCAACATTCTCAATTGGGCGCATATTTAAACAAAGCATGCTAGGTGACTTTAATTCGATAGCCATCACAAATGGGAACCTACCAAAAGCTACATTATTTCTGATGGATGGAGGGTTCCTTAACTATCGAAGAGGAATTGGATAGCGTGACTAGACAAAGTCAAGCTGAAAGACTATAATTCAAGCGCTAACTGGGAGGCAACCCAATAATTTTTATATTTATTTGCTTTACTAGTTTATTTAGTAGATAAGAATTAATTTGCTTATTAAGTTCTCTTATAAATCCAAAGTGTTATTCTAATCTATGTTGTCTCTCTTCATTGTAGGTATTGGAGGTTCAATGGATAGGTAAAAGATTATAGAAAAGGGAAGCCACCAGCCTGAGCCCATGATACAGTATCTTCCTTCAAATTTCGATGTGAAGGAATTTTCAGTCTTTGTGCCACGCCACCATCACCACAAGCTTAAATGATTACAGGGAAGTTCTCGTCCACTTCGTGCTTTATTTTACAATGAGGACATTGTAATTGTTAAGTTTGGGGGAGTTAATTAGTTTAGTTTTGCATGTTTAATGTAGTTGTTTTAGTTTTGCATAAGTTGTCATGTTTGTTTAGTTTAGGATTATTATATGTTTGCATTCATGTAGTGTAAGTGCATAATAGTTCGCATAGTAGAGTAGCTGTAAATAGTTTTTATTTATGTCTATAAAAAAAATTTCAAAAATATTAGTTAGTTACTATGTTCATTTTCATGAATCCAATTGTTAGATAGTTACAGTTTATTTTGGACAATGATGAGATTGGAATTGGGTAGACAAGTATAATACTGACTATTAAAGCTTTGATGTGATTTCTTGTTATGACTTGAGTCTTTTTCTGTTTGAAACTGGTATAATAATGATAGCAGAGTAAAAACAACTTGTTGATTGATTGAGTTTAAATTGATACATAATGGGATTCTAAAGGATAATGCTTGTTTGAATGAAAGAATGACAAGAACAAGTAGTGATGGCTAAAGTTATACAAGAACCTAAGTTTGGGGAAATATTTGGGGTATATAAGCTATAAAAAAAAGAAAAAGAAAAAAAATGAATAAACACCGTGGCGTGCTTGTCTAGTTTTGTGGCCTTTGTTACTTGAGTAAGTAAGCCCGATGGGATTATCTTTACACCTAGCGCCCTAAGGTCTTAATGGTCTGGGAGTCGTTGGTCGAAAGCTCGTTAAGGTAGCATTGAAAAACCTAAGGAAATTAGACATTGCATAGCTATGTGTATATAAACCAAAAGAAAAAAAATGAATAAAGTGGGAAATAAGAACAAAAAGCCCCCGTAGATGAAAAATAAAGCATAAGTATCCCATGTTGATCCTCGATATTGGTAATTATTTTATTTTAGTTAGATCAAGCTTGTTTTTGGATTTCTTGAGTTTACACTATATGATGCCTTCGAAGAGATTTGTTATATTTTAAATTTGATTTTATATAAGTCAACATTGTTGTGGAGCACACACGCACTATATTAGTGATAACAGTCTAAGATTTGATGATTGATTGGGAAGTTAATGATTTGTTTTGATATGATGTATTATCATGATTACTTGATTTCTCTAAGGCCGGTTGAATAGACTTGTCCTGTCATTACTGCTGGATTCGTATGCTTGTAGATTAGTTGCATTGCATAACATTGTTGTTTTGTGTTTTTGCTTGAGGACAACAAAGGTTTAAGTTTGGGGGTATTTGATAAGTAGGTTTTATACCTACTTACCCGGTATCTGTTACTTAAATTAGTTGCTTAATCTCATATTTCTTAGTTACTTTTCATGTATTTTGTGTTCGTTTTGTAGATTATATGCTTGGGTATGAAAACACAAGAAAAAGGTGACTATTGGCATGAAAAAGCAAGAGAAAGCAATTCGAAAATCTTTTGGACTAAAATACGCAAGCAAATGCAAGAAGGTAAGATTGAAGAGCTTTTACCACCAAGTGGGATACATGTTCTTGGCTTGGAACTTGGATTATACTATAGATCTTCTTCTTAGCTTTCTGGAACATCTTGAATCATCCCAATTGGAGTTCGGATGCGAGAGTTATGACCTTTTTTCAACGAAGATCAAATCTAAGAGTTCTCATACTTGTAATTTACACAACATCTGCTTCAAGCTCAATTTCGACCTTGATCCAATCCGAATCTGTCAATTATCAAAGAATGAAAGTTGTAGATCTCGTCGATATCTTCGATTTGATAGGTGGCAAACGTCGTAACTCTTCCTGGATCAAAAGTTATGGTCGTTTTCCCAAAGGACGTCAGAGTAGAAAATTTTCCTTCATAAAACCGCCGCCGGGGTGGGTATGCAAGGCACAAAACAGGCCCCTAGCCCGGCGGGGTGGGTCCTTTACAAGCCTAGACCCCCGTCGGGGGGGGGGGGTATGCCCAGAAAATGCGAATTTTGGTCAAAGTTGAGTCCGGGAAGGATTGTTTTGATCCGATTGACTCAAGGACTTCCAAGAGGACTTCTAAGAGGACTTAAAGACATGTAAAGAGACTTATAAAAGGAGGAGAATCACAGAGATTGAGGGAGATTAGAGACTAGAGACAGAATTCTATTAGATTATATTAGAGTAGAATAGGAAAACACTAGTTCTAATTAGATTTGGAGATTGAAGCCACTTGGAGACCATTGAAGATTTAAAGTAGGAGCAAGGAGAGAGCATCAAATCTACAGACAATAGATTCTATCTTCTTATCTTCTTCTGTCTTTGTCTTTTAATGATTGTTCAATTATGGATTCTTAGTTTTAATTCAATATTCATGAACTAATTCTTTGTTTGAGATTACAATAGATCTTATTGTGTAGTTTATTTTAATATGTTTCACTATCAATTATTATATTCTATTGTGAGGATTGTCTATTGTGATTTGGACTTAATTGTTTAATTGATTGGCCATCAATTACCGTGATAATCTATATGAACTCGAGAGATGAAGTTTAGATTTAGATCTGATTATGATAGCATGTGTTTGTGATTTTTGCATAGATGAAATTCATGATTCGTGTTTAGGATAGAGATATGCCTTTACGTCATATGTAATCTTATAGAGAACTTATGCTTTAAATCCTTTTTAATTGTAATTCACATAGAGATATAGTGGATTAGTTAATTAGGGTGTCTTGCTTAATTCTATCATTTGTGGATTTAAGTGAGTATGGGTATTATGCATCGAGATGTGGTTTTATTTGTTTTAGTGTTCTTGATTAACAATTCAGGATAGAGAATAATTGGGGAGAAGTATGTTAACTTAAATGAAGCAATAAGTAAAGTTGTGATCTTAAATCTCCGTAATCTGATTTTTAATTAGTGGTAAATAGAATTAGTGTAATTAAATAATTTAATTTACATAATTTTAAATTCATTCGTTTAAATAAGATTGAGTTGGTTACGGGTTAGTACTTGGTGATTTTTATTAAATAATTCCTCGTGGGAACGATAATCTACTTTCACTGTATTACTTGTTGACCACGTATACTTGCGTGTTGTGCGTAACTAGATTTTACCCAACAAGTTTTTGGCGCCGTTGCCGGGGAATTAGTTTAATATATTTTTGCCAATATTAGCTTCAATCAAATTAGTCTTAATTTAAACATTTTTTTCTTTATTTATTTTTATTTTATTTTATTATCTTCTTCTTTTTCTCTCGTTTCAGGTTCCATGGTTGGATTCAATTATCAAAGGCCATATTCGAGAATGACTCAACCAAGGGGAGCGGGGATTGATGGACTCAACGTATTTTCTTCATTATCAGCATAACTTGAGACACTTTCGAGGAGGTTGGACGTTATTGCAGCCCAACGTAATCGAAGGATAACAGTTACTTGCAATTATTGTGCTGGCAATCATCCGAGTAATTAATGTACCGTTAGTTTTGGGCCTGGACAACACGGTGGTGAATACCTCAACGATTATACATATGCTAATTCTCATCAAGTTTGGGGGTATCACCCGGATTTGTCATGGAGCTATACTTATGAAGACCAATACTACACTCCAAATCCAACATACACACCGAAATTTTCATGTCCACCTTCATTGCCATAAGAAGAAAAGCCAAATCCGAGGGATCTAATATTGAAGGGCATAGCAACCCTAGAGGAGATGAGGATTTGTCAAGAGCTGTCAACCCAAAATTTTAATAATTTGATGGAACAACTCGTCACTACCTCAACCAATGGTCCTCAATACATGGCTTCCAAGACTGAGATAGATAATTCAAGGTTGGAGGAATTGTGGTCCAAGTTCATAGCATCAAATGAGGAGAGGAGGTTTAATCAAGAGCGGTCAATTCAGAATCAAGAGATATCAATTCAAAATCTTCAGAACTAGATGGATCAAATGCTCAAAGCCTTGAACAACTATCCTAAAAACAATTGGTGTTATGACGAGGATTCCGAGATTGATGAAGTGCCCGAACCAAATCTACAACTGAATGAGACACGAGATGTTGAAAAAGAGGAGACAAGTGGGGAAAATGAAAATAAGGTCGGTGAAGAACTAACTATGAGTACCAACGAGGACGCGCCGATGTTATTAGTGCCCCAAGTTCCTTCTCTGCCAAAGATCAAGGGTCCAGTTAGATTTGCAAAATCGTGCCCGCTTGGTAGTCATGTCGTCGGCAAGGTTCTTTATGACATGAGAGCTAGTACAAATGTAAAGCCGTGGTGGGATGAGGAGGAGAAGATAGAAGAAGAGCCTGTTGTTCTTGCCTAACCTCAAAGCCCCAATCGAATCATAGGCTCAACGGACGGAAAAGCACCTAGTTATTCAACATTCTCAATTGGGCACATATTTAAATAAAGCATGCTAGGTGACTTTAATTCTATAGCCACACAAATGGGAACCTACCAAAAGCTACATTATTTCTGATGGATGGAGGGTTTCTTAACTATCGAAGAGGAATTGGATAGCGTGACTAGACAAAGTCAGGATGAAAGACTATAATTGAAGCGCTAACTGGGAGGCAACCCAGGAATTTTTATATTTATTTGCTTTACTAGTTTATTTAGTAGATAGAAATTAATTTGCTTATTAAGTTCTCTTATTAATCCAAAGTGTTATTCTAATCCATGTTGTCTCTCTTCATTGCAGGTATTGGAGGTTCAATGGATAGGTAAAAGATTATGGAAAGGGAAGCCACCAGCCTGAGCCCATGACACAGTATCTTCCTTCAAATTCCGATGTGGAGGAGTTTTCAGTCTTTGTGTCACGCCACCATCACCACAAGCTTAAATGATTATAAGGAAGTTCTCGTACACTTCATGCTTTATTTTACAATGAGGACATTGTAATTGTTAAGTTTGGGGGAGTTAATTAGTTTAGTTTTGTATGTTTAATGTAGTTGTTTTAGTTTTGCATAAGTTGTCATGTTTGTTTAGTTTAGGATTATTATATGTTTGCATTCATGTAGTGTAAGTGCATAATAGTTTGCATAGTAGAGTAGTCGTAAATAGTTTTTATTTATGTCTATAAAAAAAATTCTATAATATTAGTTAGTTACTATGTTCATTTGCATGAATCCAGTTGTTAGATAGTTACAGTTTGTTTTGGCCAGTGATGAGATTGGAATTGGGTAGACAAGTATAATATTGACTATTAGAGCTTTGATGTGATTTCTTGTTATGACTTGAGTCTTTTTCTGTTTGAAACTGGTATAATAAGGATAGCACAGTGAAAACAACTTATTGATTGATTGAGTTTAAATTGATACATAATGGGATTCTAAAGGATAATGCTAGTTTGAATGAAAGAATGACAAGAACAAGTAGTGATGGCTAAAGTTATACAAGAACCTAAGTTTGGGAGAATATTTGGGGTATATAAGATATAAAAAAAAAGAAAAAAAATTGAATAAACACCGTAGCGTGATTGTCTAGTTTTGTGGCATTTGTTACTTGAGTAAGTAAGCCCGAGGGGATTGTCTTTACACCTAGCGCCCTAAGGTCTTAATGGTCTGGGAGTCGTTGGTCGAAAGCTCGTTAAGGTAGCATTGAAAAGCCTAAGGGAATTAGACATTGCATAGCTATGTGTATATAAATCAAAAGAAAAAATTGAATAAAGTGGGAAATAAGAGCAAAATGCCTCCGTAGATGAAAAATAAAGCATAAGTATCCCATGTTGATCCTCGATAATGGTAATTATTTTATTTTAGTTAGATCTAGCTTGTTTTTGGATTTCTTGAGTTTACACTATATGATGCCTTCGAAGAGATTTGTTATGTTTTAAATTTGATTTTATATCAGTCAACATTGTTGTGGAGCACACACGCACTATATTAGTGATAACAGTCTAAGATTTGATGATTGATTGGGAAGTTAATGATTTGTTTTGATATGATGTATTATCATGTTTACTTGATTTCTCTAAGGCCGGTTGAATAGACTTGTTGTGACGAACGAGATTTTTGTAATTTAATTTTAATATTTATTGAATTAAATAAATATTTTTGATGATTTAATTATTAGATTAAATAATTAATTGATGCAATTGTGGTAGATTAATTTAATTATATGTGTTACATTTATTAAATTAATGTATAGAATAATTATTATTCGAAGTATGTCATTATGTGAGCTTATTGTATTAAATGAAATATTTAATTAAGCATGATATTATTTAATTAATTTAATTATTAATTAGAGAGTTAATAATTTGACATTATTTATTAATGAGAAAATTTAATATATGACTATATGAATGTACGAGAAGTTATTATATTTTATTTATATTAAATAAGATATATGAATTATTGTGCAAGTGGGTGTGACATGATTTAAACTATATGGTAAAAGCTTTATTAAATTAATAGTTTTTGAAAACTATTCAAGCTAGACATACAGGGCTTTAAAGGGAGTTATGGCCAGTTAACCCATGATGGGTAACTGACCATAATGCGCATCGGCCTATTTGAATACGACGTCTTATTTCTTTTCTTCATTTTCTAAGTCTGATAAAACTAACCAGAGAGAATTTGAGAGAGAATTCAGAGGAATTGTGAGAATCTCTGTGTTGAAGAAGCTAGAAAAGGATTTTATCTCTACTCATTAACACTCTGGGTAATCTCTCCTTCCCAATTCCTACTTTACGTATTTTAGTTTTCATGAAAATGACTTTTAAAGTTTTTGGTTTTAATCTCTGTAATTGGATTAAGAGTAATGATTATGGGTTGTATGTGTGTTATGACATATCAAATCGTGTTTAATTATATATATTATGTAAACCATATCATCAAATTCATGAAAACATGTCGTATATGATTTCTACAAAATTACAGAGTATGGGTTTTGGCCTTATAGCCTTATACGTGATATTTTATGTATTGATCGTATATTATCCCTAAATTTTACACTTGTATGTTATTATGCATGTTGATACGAAGAGACCAAAGTTTAAATAAACGGATTCGGTGTTATAACGAATCCGTAGTGACAATTTTCATGTTTTATTTTCAAAACCTCCAAGAACATCAAAGTCAGTGAAATTCACATGCTTTAAATATGTTATTAAGTGTTTAAATTGGTTAATGTCAGTATATAAATGTTGGGTTATGTTTATACATGAATTATAACATGTGGGTATGTCTAATTTCGAGTAGAAAATAAGAAATTGGCATGTTTTGCGATTTTTCAAGAACTGCCATTTCTGTGTCTGGTATGCAGCGCCGCAGCGCCGGCTACCTGTGTATTTCTCGCACGGCAGTGCCACCGCGCCACAACGCCATGACTCAAGCCGCAGCGCCACGGCACCGCAGCGCCAAGTGTCCACCCGCAGCGCCATCGCGCCGCAGCGCGAAGATCATGTGTAACAGTGGCGCTGCAGCGCCACTCTCCAAAAAATTCAGAATGAGTTATTTTAAAAATGTTTAAGTCTAACAATATGTTAGTGGATTGATGTAATGAACATGTAAACATGTTAGAAGAATAATGTGATGATAAAATAGTTGTTTAACATGTAAATAACATAATTGCATGTGGATTAAATTATTGAATACATAATTAGCTTGATAATTCATGAAGTACAAATTATGTGACAAAGTGGTAATTTGACTAAGTATAGTTAATAATCAAAGTAGACAAAGAGAATGAGTTTATGATGATTAGTTAAGTTATAATTAACTGGTATTGTGTATATGAATGGTATGTAGGAGTAAATTCAAAGAACGTACTTAGTTAAAGTGTAATCTACGCACGAGGCACGTTTCCTAACCCTACTTGTCAGTATTGTTCAAGTTTATTATTTACCTCGTGTAAATTATCAATTATATTATTCAAGTTCAAATGTTATATTAAAGATTTATTTATCTTTTCAAAGCATGATTCCGTTATATAATAATTGTCCTATGGTATACTCTTGAGATCATTATTCAAATCGAATATTATTATTGTTGAACCTTATTAGATTAGTGAACCTTATTGATTCAACTAGTCCTTAGTTGATGAACGTTCTAAATTTCAGAACCCTTAATGAATTATCCAAACCAAACTTCCTTTGGTGCGGACTCGAATGTCAAACTGATATGAACAACCCTGCAAAGGGATTTACTTATGCGTTAGCGTTAAGATATTGTGCACAGTATGGTACTAAGGGCTGATCCCCCTAAGTACGAGAAGAAAGGTCCATAATCTTATGACTGTTAAAGGTTTCAAGTATAACCCTTGATAACCTAGGACATAGTTCAAGGTCTTATGACCCTCAGAATTCTTTTGATTCATGTTATTCATTCTTGATTCAAAAGTTGAGCTTTTATTCAGATGTCTTTGATTTATTCGCATGTTATTATACTGTTATTTCGTTATTATACTTGTGGGCATTTGTGCTCATTCTTGCTTAATAGTAACATTACAGTTAAGAACGAAAGAACTGATGAACCTTCCACTAGTAAAGGCAAGGGCAAAGTTAGCAAGTGACGAAAACTTGTTGTTTTATATGATGATGTATTTGTTTAAGACTTGAGTTAATGTTATTGTTTAAGACTTATTTGTTTATGATTCCGCACAGATGTTTAAGGTTAGTTTAACCTGGGATTGTATTATTATTATTCAGATGTTGTAACCCTTAAGGGGAAGATTTTATTTCTATCTATTGCATGGTTTGCATTTATTATGGGTAGATATATAGATGATATTTGTATCGTGAACACCAAATCCTGTGGAAATGGAAGTACCGGATTTGGGGGTGTCACAGGTTGGTATCAAAGCCGTAGGTTATGAACCTTAGGTGGGGGAACAACCTTAGGTAGTAGCCTTATAGAAAGAAGATAGTAATGGAAAACTCTTACCGAGTTCTAAGAAATGAATTTTTGTAATTCATTGAAGATAATAAAATACATTATGTGTTAATGTGTTAAAGTTTGCGTTAGATGATACGACTTAGTAACTAAAACTTAAAATTTTGTTATCAGGATGTCGAATGTTAGAGAAGCTAGTCAAGCTGGGGAGGAAGAACCCCGAGTACCTATAGTACCTACAGAGGAGAAAACCCGAGACATCCATGTCATTAGGGAACAGCTGGTTCAGAGGGAGTAATCTCCATTGATCACCGTTGTTGGTCAGGAGCACGAGCCCGAGACTGATCCTGAGGAGGATCCTGAGGAAGAGTTTGATGAGGAAGAGGAAGAAGAGGAGTTACCATGGTACACTGTTGATGCTGAGATGTATGACACGTTATACGACCGTAACGTCGAATTACAAGACGAGATACAGGAATTGACTGAGCGAGCGACAGTTCAGCAGTCTACTCTGGAGGAGAAGGAGATGGAGATTTTGACTCTTCACTCACGATTGGGAAATGTAGAATGGGATTTGATCCATGAGAAGGGTCAAACCGAGGATAAGACCGAGGAGATAGAGAAGCTGAAGAAGGAACTGAAGGAAACCTCCGGAAGACTGAAAATAGCAAAGGAAGGTTGGGTAAGAGAATCACGTCGAGCTGATCGTGCAGAAGATGATAGTCGTGCAAAGAAGGCGAAGATTGGGGAGACATACTCTATACTTAACAAGGCAATGAATAAGACTCAAGATCGAGTTTTGAGGTATCCCATCCAGTTCGAAGGACTTCCATTGTATATGATGGATCGCAGGACGATGTATCACATCTTAGAAGAGGAGCGTAGCAAGGCTATTCAGTACCTTGATCAGCAGTGATATGATTTGCTTAATTATGTGAAGAACTTAATTAGTTTTTACCGATGTATTTATGAACAAAGGAATAGTTTAAATGTTTTAAATCCTGTGGATTCTTTATTCCAGGATAGTTGATGTAAATAGCAGTTATGCTATCGTTTAATGTTAAAATTTTTGATTTGAATGAAAATATATCAAGTTGTTTGAGATGATGTATTAAATGAGTATGTTAATTGTTAAGAAATGCCTTAACTATTTAGAGAAATAAATAAAGTTCTAATAAGCGTTTATTTAACAGAAAAATGCCGCCAAGGAGAAGACAACAACGTCAACAGGCTCAGGAAGAGTAAACCAATAATAACAATAACGCCAATGCTAATTCCGTTCAGCAGTTGGTGAACTTACTAACTAGAGCCATGAATAATCAACCTCAAGCTCCACCAAACACAACGTTTAAAGACTTCAAGGCGGTGGGACCGCCAGAGTTCAAAGGTTCCATGAACCCAATCGAAGCTCAAACGTGGGTTATGGAGATGGAGAAGGTTTTCGACGTTGCTAGGGATAGAGAAGACCAGAAGACCGCTTTTACAACATTTATGCTGAAGTCTGAGGCTAGCTACTGGTGACAAGCAAACAAAGTGCGAGGAGGTGAAGGTGTAATTACGTGGTAGAGATTTAAAGAGATATTTTTCAAAATGTACTTCCTAACTAGTTCGCAGAATCAGATGGAGGTTCAATTTCTAGAACTGAAGCAAGGAAACATGAGCGTACCTGACTACGCGGCTAAATTCAACGAGTTGGCAAGGTTCGCCCCGTACCAAGTACACACTGACGAGAGAAAAGCCAGAAGATTCGAACAAGGGCTAAAGCCTTGGGTATACAGTAAGGTATCAATGTTTCAGCTAAACACATTTGCCGGAGTATTGGAAAAGGCCATCCTCGCTGAAGGTGGAAGCGATACGGTGACCAAGTATAGTCAAGAGCAGAAGAAGAAGAAGAGTGAGAATGAAGGTAACAACAAGACTGGTAGGAGTAGCACTGGGGGTAATCATAATCAGAAGAGGAAGTGGATGGATAACTCGTCAGCTAGAAGTTAACAAAGAGGGCAGAAGAAAAAGATCGAAGCATGCCCGACCTGCGGGAAAGCTCATCTAGGAGTTTGTATAAAGGGAAAGAGAGTATGCTACAATTATGGTCAGGAAGGCCACATAGCACCTAATTGTCCTAACCCAAAAAAGGGTGCTTGTTTCACTTGTGGTTCGAAAGATCATCTTGCAAGAGACTGCCCTAAGAAGGGATCAGGAGGAGCAGCACCAGGAGGTAACCGTGGAAATAACAGTGGAAATGCCTTAACCATCACCGGACCAACCGCAACAAACCGACCGACTGCCAGAACTTTTAATATGACAGTGCAGGACGCAATCCAGTCTCGTGATGTGGTGTCAGGTATCATTTCGATCAATGAAATTAATGTTTATGTTTTATTTGATTCGGGTGCTACTTGTTCCTTTATATCCGAGACTTTGCTAATAGTTTAGATTTGCTTATGGATGAGTTAGAATATCCCATGAATATAGAAATTGCGAATAGAGAGATAATTCCTGTTAAGTACGTGTTTAAGAACTGTAGGGTAGATATTAAGGGTAATATCATGAACGTAGATCTTATCCCTATTCAACTTGGGGAATTTGACGTTATTTTGGGTATGGATTGGTTATCCAATTTTGGGGCGATAATTGACTGCCAGAAGAAGCGTATTAACCTTATGACTCCGTCAAAGGTTTTGTTTTATGGTAGTAAGTTTTCTAGACAAGCGAGTTGTCTGACGATGATGTAGGCTAGGAGGTTGTTAAGACAGGGCTGTGTAGGATATCTAGCTTACATAGTCGACAGTCGAAAAGAGAATTTGAAGGTAGAAGAGATACCGATTGTGAGGGACTTCATCGACGTATTTCCAAACGATCTGCCAGGACTTCCACCAGATAGAGAGGTAGATTTTGTGATCGATTTGGCGTCCGGAACCGCTTCAATATCGAAGGTACCATACAGAATGGTACCAGTATAGATAAAAGAATAAATGGTACAATTACAAGAATTGTTAGACAAAAAGTACATTCAACCGAGCGTATCACCGTGGAGAGCGCCGGTGTTATTTGTGAAAAAGAAGGACGGATCAATGCGGCTCTGCATTGACTACAGAGAATTGAACAAGGTCACGATTAAGAATAGATATCCATTACTAAGAATCGACGATCTGTTTGATCAATTAAAGGGAGCAAGATACTTTTCCAAGATAGACTTGAGGAGTGGTTATCACCAACTGAAGGTGAGGCCAGAGGATGTACCGAAGACAGCGTTCAGAACGTGATACGATCACTACGAATTTTTTGTAATGTCGTTTGGTCTAACGAATGCTCCTGCAGCATTTATGGGACTAATGAATGGTGTGTTCAAGCCGTTTTTGGACAAATTCGTGGTGGTATTTATAAACGACATTCTGATATATTCCAAAACCAAAGAAGAACACGAAGAACATTTGAGATTAACGTTGGAAGTATTGAGAAGGGAGAAGTTGTATGCTAAATTTTTGAAATGCGAATTCTGGATTGAGCGAGTACAATTTCTTGGTCACGTGATCGATAAAAACGGAATTTCGGTAGATCCATCTAAAATCGAATCCGTGATTAACTGGGATCAGCCGAGAACGCCGTCAAAAGTAAGAAGTTTTCTTGGATTGGCAGGATATTATAGAAGATTTATTCAAGATTTTTTCAAGATCGCAACTCCGTTAACGAATTTAACTCGAAAAGCTGTGAAATTTGTTTGGACGGAGAAGTGTGAGGAGAGCTTTCAAGAATTAAAGAAGAGGTTGAGTACGGCACCTGTGTTATCTCTTCCGGATGATACATGCAATTTTGTTGTTTTTAGTGATGCGTCGCATAAAGGACTTGGTTGGTTGCAGATGCAAAATGGTAAAGTCATTGTGTATGCATCACGACAATTGAAGGATTACGAGAAGGGGTATCCGACCCATGATTTGGAGTTAGCTGCAGTTGTATTTACTTTGAAAATTTGGAGGCACTATCTCTACGGGGAGAAGTGTGAAATATATACGGACCACAAGAGTCTAAAATATATTTTCACATAGAAGGACTTAAATATGCGTCAGAGAAGATGGTTGGAATTAATCAAGGATTACGACTGTGAGATTTTATACCATCCGGGTAAGGCGAATGTGGTTGTTGATGCCTTAAGTAGAAAGGGTCGTGAGAAATTGATGATGTTAACTGCTCAGGAAGAGCTAATTGTGGAAATGGAGAAACTGGAATTAGAAGTGAAGTATCCAATGGAAATTGATGAGAAGCTATTTCAGATGCAATCTGGTACAACTCTACTAGATAAAGTGAAGGAGGCTCAGCTTCAGGATGATGAATGCAAAAAGGTGACAAAGAAGATATCTGAAGGAACCGAACCGAGATTTAAGATGGATAAGGAAGGAATGCAGAGATTTGAGAGTAGAATTTGGGTACCGCCAGTACAATAGCTTAAGGAAGATATTTTAAGCGAGGCTCATAGTTCACGATATTCGATTCACCCTGGTAGTACCAAGATGTACAAAGATCTTAGACAACATTTCTGGTGGCCGAATTTGAAGCATGATGTTCCAGAATGTGTTGCCAAGTGTCTGACCTGTTAGAAAGTGAAAGCGGAACATTAGAGACCGAGTGGATTGCTACAACCGTTAGAGATCCCAGAGTGGAAATGGGAACATATTACAATGGACTTCGTGGTTGGCCTTCCGACGACTCAGAAAGGCTACGACACAGTATGGGTTATCGTTGACTGACTGACAAAATCTGCACACTTCCTTCCGATCAAAATAAGATTCAACTTAGATCAGTTGGCCAGGCTATACGTAAAAGAGATTGTTTCGAGGCATGGAGTTCCGGTATCAATTGTTTCAGATAGGGATCCGCGCTTCACATCAAATTTCTAGAAACGTCTTCAGGAATGCATGGGTACGCAATTGCGAATGAGTACAACTTACCACCCTCAAACAGACGGACAAAGTGAGAGAACGATTCAAACATTAGAAGATATGCTAAGAGCCTGTGTGATGGACTTTAAAGGAAATTAGGATGATCACCTACCATTAGTAGAGTTCGGCTACAACAACAGTTACCACGCTAGTATAGGCATGCCGCCTTACGAAGCGTTATACGGCAAAAAGTGCAGAACTCCGCTTTACTGGGATGAAGTTAGTGAAAGACAATTGTTAAGGCCAGAATTGGTACAGCAGACGGCAGAAATAGTCAAAGTTATCCGAGCACGACTGGTAGCGGCTCAAGATCGACAGAAAAAATACGTTGATCCACATCGTAAAACTATTGAGTTTGAATCAGGTAGTTATGTTTTCTTGAAGTTCTCTCCCTGAAAAGGGAAGATCAGGTTCGGAAAGAAAGGGAAATTGTGCCCAAGATTCATTGAAACCTTTGAAGTACTGAGAAGAATCGGAGAAGTTACGTACGAGGTAGCCTTACCTCCAGCACTTGAGAATGTCCACAACGTCTTCCATGTTTCTGTATTACGACCATACAAAGCCGATTACAAGCATGTAATTGAATACGAACCCCTGCGTTTTGAGAAAGACTTATCTTACGAAGAAATTCCTGTCCAAATTGTCGACCGAAAAGAACAAGTTCTCAGAAATAAAGTTATACCTTCTGTTAAGGTAATTTGGAGAAACCACAATGCTGAAGAAGCTACGTGGGAACTCGAAGAGAATATGATGAAGAATTACCCTCATTTATTTACTTAATTATATGTAAGCGATTCTGGGGACAAAATCTTTGTAAGGGGGAGAATGTAACGGTTCGAATTTATTAAGTCGTGATTCTGGGGACAGAATCCTTTTAAGGGGAAAAAGATGTGACGAACGAGATTTTTTTAATTTAATTTTAATATTTATTGAATTAAATAAATATTTTTGATGATATTTGGGAGAATATTTGGGGTATATAAGATATAAAAAAAAAAGAAAAAAAATTGAATAAATACCGTAGCGTGATTGTCTAGTTTTGTGGCATTTGTTACTTGAGTAAGTAAGTCCGAGGGGATTGTCTTTACACCTAGCGCCCTAAGGTCTTAATGGTCTGGGAGTCGTTAGTCGAAAGCTCGTTAAGGTAGCATTGAAAAGCCTAAGGGAATTAGATATTGCATAGCTATGTGTATATAAATCAAAAGAAAAAATTGAATAAAGTGGGAAATAAAAGCAAAAAGCCCCCGTAGATGAAAAATAAAGCATAAGTATCCCATGTTGATCATCGATAATGGTAATTATTTTATTTTAGTTAGATCTAGCTTGTTTTTGGATTTCTTGAGTTTACACTATATGATGCCTTCGAAGAGATTTGTTATGTTTTAAATTTGATTTTATATCAGTCAACATTGTTGTGGAGCACACACGCACTATATTAGTGATAACAGTCTAAGATTTGATGATTGATTGGGAAGTTAATGATTTGTTTTGATATGATGTATTATCATGTTTACTTGATTTCTCTAAGGCCGGTTGAATAGACTTGTTGTGACGAACGAGATTTTTGTAATTTAATTTTAATATTTATTGAATTAAATAAATATTTTTGATGATTTAATTATTAGATTAAATAATTAATTGATGCAATTGTGGTAGATTAATTTAATTATATGTGTTACATTTATTAAATTAATGTATAGAATAATTATTATTCGAAGTATGTCATTATGTGAGCTTATTGTATTAAATGAAATATTTAATTAAGCATGATGTTATTTAATTAATTTAATTATTAATTAGAGAGTTAATAATTTGACATTATTTATTAATGAGAAAATTTAATATATGACTATATGAATGTATGAGAAGTTATTATATTTTATTTATATTAAATAAGATATATGAATTATTGTGCAAGTGGGTGTGACAAGATTTAAACTATATGGTAAAAGCTTTATTAAATTAATAGTTTTTGAAAACTATTCAAGCTAGACATACAGGGCTTTAAAGGGAGTTATGGCCAGTTAACCCATGATGGGTAACTGACCATAATGCGCATCGGCCTATTTGAATACGACGTCTTATTTCTTTTCTTCATTTTCTAAGTCTGATAAAACTAACCAGAGAGAATTTGAGAGAGAATTCAGAGGAATTGTGAGAATCTCTGTGTTGAAGAAGCTTGAAAAGGGTTTTATCTCTACTCATTAACACTCTGGGTAATCTCTCCTTCCCAATTCCTACTTTACATATTTTAGTTTTTGTAAGACCCCAACTTATTAATGAATAAAATCAAATTTTCTCTAAATATTATTGTGAATAATAAGGGGTTAATTTGATATAATACTTTGGTTATGGGTGAAATGTGCAAATTTTACAAAATAAGCAAGTGGTTATAAAATATTTATTTTTGGTCGGTGAATATTCGGTTGGTCGTGGAATATTCTTGCTGTCGGGGAATATTCGTACGACGACGCAGCCTTGTGTGGGCCCCATAACGGAAAGCGATTGGATGAAGAAAACGACAAGTATAAGTTGTTTATAAATAATGGCGTAGTTGTTACCGTTAATACTGTTGGAATACCCGGTGGTTAAAATACAGTAGCACACGGTATTGCACCAATTATTGATTCTTACGTAAGAAGGCACTACTCAATAATTGTTACAGTAGTTATTATTCAATATTTTATTTTATTGATTCAATAATTGCTGTGTTGATATTTTATATTATTGTTGTTTCAATAATTGTTGCTGCACAGTATTTTCATTTATCAGATCAATAATTCATATTATTTGAATAATATTATTAGATAACATTATTGGCAATGTCTAGAAAGTTCTGTCTAAGGAGAGGTTTGGTCATCTAATTGCGCGCCAGTAAGGAGAAATCCTTATTGGAAAGCCCCCTCTTTCCTGGGAACGGCCTGGTTGTCATAAATGTGATTCTGTAATATTATTTGTGAATAATTAATTATTGATTCATATGATAAGAAATATTTATTTTATGTGGATATAAATGAGGGATATATTTTTGTGGTTAAAAATGAAGGAGTTAATGTTGAGGTTTTTATCAGTATTTTTGTCGGAATGGAGGTATTAAAAATCAAATCAGGGTTTTTGAGAAATATTGCGGGTGTTATAATTTTTAATCCGACCGTTGGATCGTGGTAATTTTTGGATATGTTATACATATATAAGTTGAGTATATGTCCACAAATTTTGAACCGTTAAAAATGAACGTATGATTTATTACGAATTTTACAAGATGACTGGTTCAGAAATTGTTGAATTTTCGGAGTTTATCATTTTGGTGGAAAATTCTAGAATTGGTGGGCCCCACTTGTGGTTGGTGAAGAAATGTGCTGAATTATATTTCAAATGTGGTAGGTGGGAATAGTAGCAGGTAAAGCCATCAGGTTGCAGGTCAAACCTACCAAAATTTTCCTATAAATAGAGGGCTAAGTTAGAATTGAAAATCACACCAGAAACAAGTTTTCTCTCTTTCTCTCTCTAGATTATTGAGTGTATTTTGTGAGTATTTAGATACTTTGAGAGTTTCTATTCATCAGAGCAAGTTTCTTTCAGCCTTATACCGGTATTCCGACCAGAAGTACTGATATTTTGAGGTAAGGGATATTATTTTCTTCTTAAATGATATTATTTTCTTCAATATCATTATGCTGAAATATTGATATGAGTTTTTATCAAATTTGGAACTTTTTGTGTCGGGGGTTACTATTCACGTATACGGCACTATTCACGTATACGGCACTATTCACGAATACGGCACTATTCACCGAAAAATAAAATTTTCCCTTTTTGTCCAAGATGTCTATTATGGTTACTATCTTTGATTGTATCCATGTTTTGATCTTTATTTTTGAATTCTGCTTCACAATTGATTATTATGAAGTATTATTGATCTTGGATAAACTGTTATACGAATCCCTACTATTTGTCCTTCTGTCTCATTGGATTCGTTCTCTTTAAGATATTTTTCATCATCCTCAGTCCTAAATGATGATATTAATGAATATCTTTGGCCTGTAGTGCAAAGATGTATGATTACTTGATGAATATCTTTGGCCTGTAGTGCAAAGATGAACAGGTGTTGAGATGAACATGACCGACTGATGATACAAATGAATATCTTTGGCCTGTAGTGCAAAGATGAATATTTGGTTAAAGATGATTATTAATTGATGTTACAGGGATAAAATATTGATGATGGACTTTTAAATCTTAGAAGATAGTAGAATTCTTTCTCTACTTGACTCTTCTAATGGTTTGTTGTTTCCGCTGCAGTTGTTGATCTAAAACTTGTTGTCGATTATATTTTATCAGATTTTTCCCTGTTGAAGACTAACGATAATTTGTTGTATATTATCTTAGTCATAATATTCTTTACTGGGCTAGTTGAGCTCACCCTTTTCCTTTTTGTTCCATTTTTCTTCTCAGGAGGTGAGAACATAGCAGGATCTAGTCGGGGTATGGAGTGATGGTTCTAGAAAGATGTATTAGCAGTCCTCACTATTTCTGTAAAATAGTGTTTGAATAATTGTAATGAGGATTTATTTGAGTGTGGATATTGTCTAGAAGACAATATTTGTATTTAAACTCACAGTATGTGTTGTCGTATTTTGCACGACAATTGTATTATTGAAGTTGTAGTTTGCTTTCTGTACCATGTATTTGGCGACTCAGAATGGGTGTTGTATACCTATTCTGGGGGCGTCACAGTTGGTATCAGAGCTTAGGGATATGATCCCTGGCTGAGATGTGAGACAAGAACTAGGAGGGGAGAGACGGGGAATTCCTTCGCTAGTATGACCTGACTAAGTTTATTTGGTGTTTATTTGGTCGGTCAGAGTATAGGGATAATATATGACATGACTATTAACCCTTGTTTTATGGCAGTATTTAAGAATGGCAGCTGAGAACGTTAATAATGGAGTAAATCAGACCGTGGAGACACCTTTGATCACTACCCAGGGAACGTGCAACAGGAAGGCAATATTCCTCCTGTAAACAACGTTACCGAGCAAACGATGAATGATGGAATGTTTAGGAGCTTTTTGCAGTTCATGCAAAATCAGACGAGGGAGACTCGTGTGCAGAATACGGGTGGAAATGATAACAACGCGCGGTTTGTCACAGCTAAGCAGTTCAAAGAATTGGGACCACCAGAATTTAAGGGAAAGCCGGATCCGATCATGGCGGAAACGTGGGTCAAGCAAATTACCAAGATATTTGATGTCTTGGGATGCACGGAGGAACAGAAGGTTCCATTCGCCACATTTATGTTCCGCGGTGAGGCAGACTACTGGTGGGAGTCTGTGAAGCGTACCCAGCCTGACGCACTCAACATGTCCTGGGAAACATTTCAAAAACTGTTCAATGACAAGTACTTTCCTGAAAGTATTCGTCATATGAAGGAGGTTGAGTTTATTAGACTGGAACAAAACAACATGACGGTGTCCCAGTACGAGGCGAAGTTTGCAGAGTTATCCAGGTTTGCACCTCATTTGGTCGAAAATGAGGAACGAATGACGCGGATGTTTCTGAGAGGTTTAAAACCTGAGATTCGTCAATACCTTATCTCTCATAAATTTTCTCTATATTCAGACGTTGTCAACAGGGCCCAATTATTAGAGAGAGATAATGAGTATACTCAACCGAGGGACCACAACCAGGGTCATACCGGTGACAGCAATCATCAGAGCGATGATAACCAACGAGGAGGGAAAAATACGAACAAAGGCGGTAACCACTCGGGTGGTCATCGTGGCCATGATAATAGGAGAGGTGAGTCAAGTGGAAATTTCAGAAAGAGGAGATTCAACAATGACGGGAAGACACCAGCACCAACAACAAATTTTAGGGGAGGAGAACGACCGCCAGTTAGATGTTACAAATGCGGGAAAGAGGGACATATCAGCCCAAACTGTCCACAACAATCCAAGGTGTGTTACAACTGTGGGAAGGAAGGCCACATCGCTCGAGATTGTACTATAGCGAAACCAAGTTCAGCGGGAGTGGTGATTCCAAGGGCTGTCCCGGATAAGGCGAAATCAGCGGTTCCTGGAAGAGCGTTTGTCGTTACTGGCCAAAACGCGAGAAACCCGAACGAGGTGATCACGGGTAAGCTAATCTTGAATTCTTGCGAAGTTTATACTTTACTAGATACCGGTTCTACCCATTCTTTTATCTCTCCTGCTTGTGCTCAACGTTTAAACTTGACTCCGGAGAAATTGGACTTTAACTTATCTGTTGAAACTCCGTTGGGTGAAACCTTCGTTACATCTACAGTTTATAAATCTTGCATGATCCAAGTTGGCACTATCACATTACCTGTTGATCTTATCTCTTTAAAGATACTTGCTTTTGATGTGATTTTAGGAATTGATTGGTTAACCACTCATCATGCTAAAATTGATTGTTTTCGTAAGGTTGTTAGTTTTCATATTCCTAACCAACCTGTCATACGAATTCAAACTACTAAACCACTAAAATCAGTCACTGTCATATCAAGCCACAAAGCTATTCGTTTATTGAAAAACGGATGTCAAGCTTTCTTAGCCCATGTTATGGATTTGAACAAAGACAAGTCAGATTTGAATAATATTTCTATTGTTAGAGAATTTTTCGATGTATTTCCTGAAGAACTTCCCGGTCTACCCCCGGAACGAGAAATTGAATTCTTTATTGACCTTGAACCCGGTACAAAGCCCATTTCTAAAACCCCATATCGAATGGCTCCTATTGAACTTCAGGAGTTAAAAGTCCAACTACAGGAGTTGTTGGACATCGGTTTTATTCGTCCTAGTACGTCTCCTTGGGGTGCTCCTGTTTTATTCGTAAAGAAGAAAGACGGGAGTATGCGACTTTGTATTGACTATCGAGAATTGAACCATGTCACCATCAAGAATAGGTATCCGCTACCTCGCATTGATGACCTGTTTGACCAGTTGCAAGGAGCACAATTCTTTTCAAAGATCGATCTTCGTTCTGGATATCATCAGCTGAAGATTAAAACTGAGGATATTCCAAAGACTGCCTTCAGAACTCGGTACGGGCATTATGAATTCTTAGTAATGTCTTTTGGATTGACTAATGCTCCTGCTGCCTTCATGGATATGATGAACCGTGTATTCAAAGAATATTTGGATCAGTTCGTTGTTGTCTTTATTGATGACATCCTCATCTATTCCAAAAGCCGTGAAGATCATGAGCGCCATTTGAAGCTGGTACTGCAAAGGCTTCGTGAAAACAAGCTATATGCCAAACTGAAGAAATGCGAGTTCTGGCTTGAGGAAGTAGCATTCCTTGGGCACGTGGTGTCAAAACATGGAGTATCTGTCGACCCGGCGAAGATTGAAGCCATACAAAGTTGGGAGCAACCGAAGTCGGTAACCGAAGTACGTAGCTTTCTGGGCTTAGCTGGTTATTATCGGAGATTTGTGGAAGGATTTTCTCGAATCGCTACTCCGTTAACTCAGCTGACTCGGAAAGATACAAAATTCGTATGGAGTGAGGAATGCGAGAAGAGTTTCCAAGAACTCAAGAGGAGACTCATTTCGGCACCTGTTTTGACAATACCATCTGGTTCGGATGGATTTGTTATCTACAGCGATGCTTCAGGCAAAGGGTTAGGATGTGTTCTCATGCAACATGGGAAAGTCATAGCCTATGCCTCACGACAACTCAAAGAATATGAGAGGAATTATCCTACTCATGATTTGGAGTTGGCAGCAGTCGTTTTTGCGTTGAAGATCTGGAGACACTACCTGTATGGGGAGAAAGTGGAGATCTATACAGATCATAAAAGCCTCAAATATTTCTTCACCCAAAAGGAACTCAACATGCGGCAACGACGTTGGCTTGAGCTGTTGAAAGATTACGATCATACCATCCAATACCATCCTGGAAAAGCAAACGTAGTAGCTGACGCATTGAGTAGAAGATCATATGCGGGTACGAGTGCAATGTTTTTAACACAAAGGCCCATTTTGTATGACTTGCAAAGGATGGAGATAGAGATGAAGGCTCCAAGTACCCACATGATGATATCAAATATACGAGTAGAACCGACTTTAATCGATAAAGTTAAAGCTGCTCAAGCTACGGATATAGAGCTGATGCGTATGAAGAAGAAAGTGCAAGAAGGTGCTATTCCAGAAGCAAGAATCGATGAAGAAGGAATACTTCGAGTCAACTCCAGACTTTGTGTTCCTAACGATTTTGACTTGAAGCATAGAATAATGATGGAGGCACACAACACACCGTTTGCAATCCATCCTGGGAGTACCAAAATGTATCACGATCTTCGACATACATTTTGGTGGAGCAATATGAAAAGAGAGATCGCGGAGTTTATCTCGAGGTGTTTAACTTGTCAACGTGTAAAGGCGGAGCATCAAGTGCCAAAGGGTCCATTGCAACCACTTGAGATCCCGAAATGGAAGTGGGAACACATTACTATGGATTTTGTTACGGGTCTTCCCAAGGTTTCTCAAGGCATAGATGCGATTTGGGTTATTGTTGATAGATTAACCAAGTCCGCTCATTTCTTGCCGATACGTGAGACTTATTCCCTTGAACGTCTTGCTAGTATGTACGTGAACGAGATTGTGAGATTGCATGGCATGCCAGTATCCATAGTTTCGGATCGTGACCCAAGATTCACTTCACGATTTTGGGTTAGCTTGCAGAAAGCTATGGGCACGGATTTACGATTCAGTTCAGCATACCATCCTCAAACGGACGGACAATCAGAGAGGACTATTCAAACTCTTGAAGATCTATTAAGACTTTGTGTCTTAGATCTCAAAGGGAGTTGGGATAAGTACCTACCATTGGTGGAATTCTCCTACAACAACAGTTATCAGGCGAGCATAGGTATGGCTCCATTTGAGGCGTTGTATGGAAGAAAATGTCGTTCTCCAGTATGCTGGGACGAGGTGGGTGAAGCAACATTGTTGGGACCAGAATTGGTACGCATTACTACAGAGAAGATCCAAACGATTCGACAACGTATACAAACGGCACAGGATCGACAAAAGAGTTATGCGGATCTTCATCGGAAGGACGTGGAATTTAATATTGGGGATCATGTATTGTTACGTGTTGCACCATGGAAGGGAGTTACAAGATTTGGGAAGAGAGGAAAGCTCAATCCAAGATTTGTTGGTCCATTTGAGATTCTTGAGCGAATAGGAAATGTGGCATATAGACTCGCATTACCTCCAAGCATGTCTCGTGTTCATAATGTTTTTCACATATCTATGCTTCGTAAATATGTTAAAGACCCGAACCACATTATTGAGTTAGAACCAGACGAGATAGCTGAAGATTTAACGTACGAGGAGGTACCTGTTAAGATCTTGGATAGGAAAGAGCATGTCCTACGCACGAAGGTTATACCACAAGTTAAGGTTTTGTGGAGAAACCATGCTATTGAAGAAATGACCTGGGAGTTGGAATCAGAAATGAAAGCGAGGTATCCTCACCTTTTTGAAACATCAGGTACGTACGTCAATTTCGAGGACGAAATTTCATAAGGAGGGGAGGTTGTAAGACCCCAACTTATTAATGAATAAAATCAAATTTTCTCTAAATATTATTGTGAATAATAAGGGGTTAATTTGATATAATACTTTGGTTATGGGTGAAATGTGCAAATTTTGCAAAATAAGCAAGTGGTTATAAAATATTTATTTTTGGTCGGTGAATATTCGGTTGGTCGTGGAATATTCTTGCTGTCGGGGAATATTCGTACGACGACGCAGCCTTGTGTGGGCCCCATAACGGAAAGCGATTGGATGAAGAAAACGACAAGTATAAGTTGTTTATAAATAATGGCGTAGTTGTTACCGTTAATACTGTTGGAATACCCGGTGGTTAAAATACAGTAGCACACGGTATTGCACCAATTATTGATTCTTACGTAAGAAGGCACTACTCAATAATTGTTACAGTAGTTATTATTCAATATTTTATTTTATTGATTCAATAATTGCTGCGTTGATATTTTATATTATTGTTGTTTCAATAATTGTTGCTGCACAGTATTTTCATTTATCAGATCAATAATTCATATTATTTGAATAATATTATTAGATAACATTATTGGCAATGTCTAGAAAGTTCTGTCTAAGGAGAGGTTTGGTCATCTAATTGCGCGCCAGTAAGGAGAAATCCTTATTGGAAAGCCCCCTCTTTCCTGGGAACGGCCTGGTTGTCATAAATGTGATTCTGTAATATTATTTGTGAATAATTAATTATTGATTCATATGATAAGAAATATTTATTTTATGTGGATATAAATGAGGGATATATTTTTGTGGTTAAAAATGAAGGAGTTAATGTTGAGGTTTTTATCAGTATTTTTGTCGGAATGGAGGTATTAAAAAATCAAATCAGGGTTTTTGAGAAATATTGCGGGGGTTATAATTTTTAATCCGACCGTTGGATCGTGGTAATTTTTGGATATGTTATACATATATAAGTTGAGTATATGTCCACAAATTTTGAACCGTTAAAAATGAACGTATGATTTATTACGAATTTTACAAGATGACTGGTTCAGAAATTGTTGAATTTTCGGAGTTTATCATTTTGGTGGAAAATTCTAGAATTGGTGGGCCCCACTTGTGGTTGGTGAAGAAATGTGCTGAATTATATTTCAAATGTGGTAGGTGGGAATAGTAGCAGGTAAAGCCATCAGGTTGCAGGTCAAACCTACCAAAATTTTCCTATAAATAGAGGGCTAAGTTAGAATTGAAAATCACACCAGAAACAAGTTTTCTCTCTTTCTCTCTCTAGATTATTGAGTGTATTTTGTGAGTATTTAGATACTTTGAGAGTTTCTATTCATCAGAGCAAGTTTCTTTCAGCCTTATACCGGTATTCCGACCAGAAGTACTGATATTTTGAGGTAAGGGATATTATTTTCTTCTTAAATGATATTATTTTCTTCAATATCATTATGCTGAAATATTGATATGAGTTTTTATCAAATTTGGAACTTTTTGTGTCGGGGGTTACTATTCACGTATACGGCACTATTCACGTATACGGCACTATTCACGAATACGGCACTATTCACCGAAAAATAAAATTTTCCCTTTTTGTCCAAGATGTCTATTATGGTTACTATCTTTGATTGTATCCATGTTTTGATCTTTATTTTTGAATTCTGCTTCACAATTGATTATTATGAAGTATTATTGATCTTGGATAAACTGTTATACGAATCCCTACTATTTGTCCTTCTGTCTCATTGGATTCGTTCTCTTTAAGATATTTTTCATCATCCTCAGTCCTAAATGATGATATTAATGAATATCTTTGGCCTGTAGTGCAAAGATGTATGATTACTTGATGAATATCTTTGGCCTGTAGTGCAAAGATGAACAGGTGTTGAGATGAACATGACCGACTGATGATACAAATGAATATCTTTGGCCTGTAGTGCAAAGATGAATATTTGGTTAAAGATGATTATTAATTGATGTTACAGGGATAAAATATTGATGATGGACTTTTAAATCTTAGAAGATAGTAGAATTCTTTCTCTACTTGACTCTTCTAATGGTTTGTTGTTTCCGCTGCAGTTGTTGATCTAAAACTTGTTGTCGATTATATTTTATCAGATTTTTCCCTGTTGAAGACTAACGATAATTTGTTGTATATTATCTTAGTCATAATATTCTTTACTGGGCTAGTTGAGCTCACCCTTTTCCTTTTTGTTCAATTTTTCTTCTCAGGAGGTGAGAACATAGCAGGATCTAGTCGGGGTATGGAGTGATGGTTCTAGAAAGATGTATTAGCAGTCCTCACTATTTCTGTAAAATAGTGTTTGAATAATTGTAATGAGGATTTATTTGAGTGTGGATATTGTCTAGAAGACAATATTTGTATTTAAACTCACAGTATGTGTTGTCGTATTTTGCACGACAATTGTATTATTGAAGTTGTAGTTTGCTTTCTGTACCATGTATTTGGCGACTCAGAATGGGTGTTGTATACCTATTCTGGGGGCGTCACAGTTTTCATGAAAATGGCTTTTAAAATTTTTGGTTTAACCTCTGTAATTGGATTAGGAGTAATGATTATGGGTTGTATGTGTGTTATGACATATCAAATCGTGTTTAATTATATATATTATGTAAACCATATCATCAAATTCATGAAAACATGTCGTATATGATTTCTACAAAATTACTGAGTATGGGTTTTGGCCTTATGGCCTTATACGTGATATTTTATGTATTGATCGTATATTATCCCTAAATTTTACACTTGTATGTTCTTATGCATATTGATACGAAGAGACCAAAGTTTAAATAAACGGATTCGGTGTTATAACGAATCCGTAGTGACAATTTTCATGTTTTATTTTCAAAACCTCCAAGAACATCAAAGTCAGTGAAATTCACATGCTTTAAATATGTTATTAACTATTTAAATTGATTAATGTGAGTATATAAATGTTGGGTTATGTTTATACATGAATTATAACATGTGGGTATGTCTAATTTCGAGTAGAAAATAAGAAATTGGGAGAAATTGGCATGTTCTGCGATTTTTCGTGAACTGCCATTTTTGTGTCTGGTACGCCGCGCCGCAGCGGCGCAGCGCCATGACTCGAGCCGCAGCGCCACGGCACCGCAGGGCCAAGTGTCCAGCCGCAGCGCGAAGATCATGTGTAACAGCGGCGCTGCAGCGCCACTCTCCAGAAAATTCAGAATGAGTTATTTTAAAAATGTTTAAGTCTAACAATGTGTTAGTGGATTGATGTAATGAACATGTAAACATGTTAGAAGAATAATGTGATGATAAAATAGTTGTTTAACATGTAAATAACATAATTGGATGTGGATTAAATTATTGAATACATAATTAGCTTGATAATTCATGAAGTACAAATTATGTGACAAAGTGGTAATTTGACTATGTATAGTCAATAATCAAAGTAGACAAAGAGAATGAGTTTATGATGATTAGTTAAGTTATAATTAACTGGTATTGTGTATATAAATGGTATGTAGGATTAAATTCAAAGAACGTGCTTAGTTAAAGTGTAATCTACGCACGAGGCAAGTTTCCTAACCCTACTTGTCATTATTGTTCAAGTTTATTATTTACCTCGAGTAAATTATCAATTCTATTATTCAAGTTCAAATGTTATATTAAATATTTATTTATCTTTTCAGAGCATGATTTCGTTATACAATAATTGTCCTATTGTATACTCTTGAGATCATTATTCAAATCGAATATCATTATTGTTGAACCTTATTAGACTAGTGAACCTTATTGATTCAACTAGTCCTTAGTTGATGAACGTTCTAAATTTTAGAACCCTTAATGAATTATCCAAACCAAACTTCCTTTGGCGCGGACTCGAATGTCAAACTAAGATGAACAACCCTGCAATGGGATTTACTTATGCGTTAGCGTTAAGATATTGTGCACAGTATGGTACTAAGGGCTGATCCCCCTAAGTACGAGAAGAAAGGTCCATAGTCTTATGAATGTTAAAGGTTTCAAGTATAACCCTTGATAACCTATGACATAGTTCAAGGTCTTATGACCCTCAGAATTCTTTTGATTCTTGTTATTCATTCTTGATTCAAAAGTTAAGCTTTTATTCAGATGTCTTTGATTTATTCGCATGTTATTATATTGTTATTTCATTATTATACTTGTGGGCATTTGTGCTCATTCTTGCTTAATAATAACATTGCAGTTAAGAACGAAAGAACTGATGAACCTTCCACTAGTAAAGGCAAGGGCAAAGTTAGCAAGTGACGAAGACTTGTTGTTTTATATGATGATGTATTTGTTTAAGACTTGAGTTAATGTTATTGTTTAAGACTTATTTGTTTATGATTCAGCATAGGTGTTTAAGGTTAGTTTAACCTGGGATTGTATTATTATTATTCAGATGTTGTAACCCTTAAGGGAAAGATTTTATTTCTATCTATTGCATGGCTTGCATTTAATATGGGTAGATAGATAGATGATATTTGTATCGTGAACACCAAATCCTGTGGAAATGGAAGTACCGAATTTGGGGGTGTCACACTTGTTCTGTCATTACTGCTGGATTCGTAGGCTTGTAGATTAGTTGCATTGCATAGCATTGTTGTTTCGTGTTTTTGCTAGAGGACAAGCAAATGTTTAAGTTTGGGGGTATTTGATAAGTAGGTTTTATACCTACTTATCCGGTATCTGTTACTTAAATTAGTTACTTAATATCATGTTTCTTAGTTACTTTTCATGCATTTTGTGTTCGTTTTGTAGATTATATGCTTGGGGTATGAAAACGTAAGAAAAAGGCGACTATTGGCATGAAAAAGCAAGAGAAAGCAATTCGGAAATCTTTTGGACTAAAATACGCAAACAAATGCAAGAAGGTAAGATTGAAGAGCTTTTACCACCAAGTGGGTACATGCTCTTGGCTTGGAACTTGGAATATACTGTAGAGCTCCTTCTTAGCTATCCGAAGCATCTTGAATCATCCCAATTAGAGTTCGGATGCGAGAGTTATGACCTTTTTATCAATGAAGATCAAATCTAAGAGTTCTCATACTTGTAATTTACACAGCATCTAATTCAAGCTCCATTTCGACCTTGATCCATTCCGAATCTGTTAATTCTCAAATAATGAAATTTGTAGATCTCGTCGATATCTTCGATTTGATAGGTGGCACACCTCGTAACTCTTCTTGGATCAAAAGTTATAGCCGTTTTCCCAAAGGACGTCAGAGCAGAAAATTTTCCTTCACAAAACCGCCGCCGGGGTGGGCATGCAAGGCATAAAACAGGCCCCTAGCCCGTTGGGGAGGGCCCTTTACAATCCTAAACCCCCGTCGGGGCGGGGGTATGCCCATAAAATGCGAATTTTGGTCAAAATTGAGTCCGGGAAGGATTGTTTCGATCCGATTGACTCAAGGACTTTCAAGAGGACTTCCAAGAGGACTTAAAGACATGTAAAGAGACTTATAAAAGGGGGTGAATCACAGATAGAGACTAGAGAGAGAATTCTATTAGATTAGATTAGAGTAGAATAGAAAAACACTAGTTCTAATTAGATTTGGAGATTAAAGCAACTTGGAGACCATTGAAGATTCAAAGTAGGAGCAAGGAGAGAGCATCAAATCTACAGACAATAGATTCTATCTTCTTATCTTCTTCTATCTTTGTCTTTTAATGATTGTTCAATTGTGGATTCTTAGTTTTAATTCAATATTCATGAACTAATTCTTTGTTTGAGATTACAATGGATCTTATTGTGTAGTTTATTTTAATATATTTCACTATCAATTATTATATTCTATTGTGAGGATTGTCTATTGTGATTTGGATTTAATTGTTTAATTGATTGGCCATCAATTACCGTGATAATCTATATGAACTCGAGAGATGAAGTTTAGATTTAGATCTGATTATGATAGCATGTGTTTGTGATTTCTGCATAGATGGAATTCATGATACGTGTTTAGGATAGAGATATGCCTTTACGCCATATGTAATCTTATAGAGTACTTGTGCTTTAAATCCTTTTTAATTGTATTTCACATAGAGATATTGTGGATTATTTAATTAGGGTATCTTGCTTAATTCTATCATCTATGGATTTAAGTGAGTATGGGTATTATGCATCGAGATGTGGTTTTATCTGCTTTAGTGTTCTTGATTAACAATTTAGGATAGAGAATAATTGATGAGAAGTATGTTAACTTAAATGAAGCAATAAGTGAAGTTGCGATCATAAATCTCCGTAATCTGATTTTTAATTAGTGGTAATTAGAATTAGTGTAATTAAATAATTTAATTTATATAATTTTAAATTCATTCGTTTAAATAAGATTGAGTTGGTTACGGGTTAGTACTTGGTGAATTATATTAAATAATTCCTCGTGGGAACGATACTCTACTTTCACTGTATTACTTGTTGACCACGTATACTTACTGTGACGCCCCCAGAATAGGTATACAACACCCATTCTGAGTCGCCAAATACATGGTACAGAAAGCAAACTACAACTTCAATAATACAATTGTCGTGCAAAATACGACAACACATACTGTGAGTTTAAATACAAATATTGTCTTCTAGACAATATCCACACTCAAATAAATCCTCATTACAATTATTCAAACACTATTTTACAGAAATAGTGAGGACTGCTAATACATCTTTCTAGAACCATCACTCCATACCCCGACTAGATCCTGCTATGTTCTCACCTCCTGAGAAGAAAAATGGAACAAAAAGAAAAAGGGTGAGCTCAACTAGCCCAGTAAAGAATATTATGACTAAGATAATATACAACAAATTATCGTTAGTCTTCAACAGGGAAAAATCTGATAAAATATAATCGACAACAAGTTTTAGATCAACAACTGCAGCGGAAACAACAAACCATTAGAAGAGTCAAGTAGAGAAAGAATTCTACTATCTTCTAAGATTTAAAAGTCCATCATCAATATTTTATCCCTGTAACATCAATTAATAATCATCTTTAACCAAATATTCATCTTTGCACTACAGGCCAAAGATATTCATTTGTATCATCAGTCGGTCATGTTCATCTCAACACCTGTTCATCTTTGCACTACAGGCCAAAGATATTCATCAAGTAATCATACATCTTTGCACTACAGGCCAAAGATATTCAGTAATATCATCATTTAGGACTGAGGATGATGAAAAATATCTTAAAGAGAACGAATCCAATGAGACAGAAGGACAAATAGTAGGGATTCGTATAACAGTTTATCCAAGATCAATAATACTTCATAATAATCAATTGTGAAGCAGAATTCAAAAATAAAGATCAAAACATGGATACAATCAAAGATAGTAACCATAATAGACATCTTGGACAAAAAGGGAAAATTTTATTTTTCGGTGAATAGTGCCGTATTCGTGAATAGTGCCGTATACGTGAATAGTGCCGTATACGTGAATAGTAACCCCCGACACAAAAAGTTCCAAATTTGATAAAAACTCATATCAATATTTCAGCATAATGATATTGAAGAAAATAATATCATTTAAGAAGAAAATAATATCCCTTACCTCAAAATATCAGTACTTCTGGTCGGAATACCGGTATAAGGCTGAAAGAAACTTGCTCTGATGAATAGAAACTCTCAAAGTATCTAAATACTCACAAAATACACTCAATAATCTAGAGAGAGAAAGAGAGAAAACTTGTTTCTGGTGTGATTTTCAATTCTAACTTAGCCCTCTATTTATAGGAAAATTTTGGTAGGTTTGACCTGCAACCTGATGGCTTTACCTGCTACTATTCCCACCCACCACATTTGAAATATAATTCAGCACATTTCTTCACCAACCACAAGTGGGGCCCACCAATTCTAGAATTTTCCACCAAAATGATAAACTCCGAAAATTCAACAATTTCTGAACCAGTCATCTTGTAAAATTCATAATAAATCATACGTTCATTTTTAACGGTTCAAAATTTGTGGACATATACTCAACTTATATATGTATAACATATCCAAAAATTACCACGATCCAACGGTCGGATTAAAAATTATAACCCCCGCAATATTTCTCAAAAACCCTGATTTGATTTTTAATACCTCCATTCCGACAAAAATACTGATAAAACACCTCAACATTAACTCCTTCATTTTTAACCACAAAAATATATCCCTCATTTATATCCACATAAAATAAATATTTCCTTATCATATGAATCAATAATTAATTATTCACAAATAATATTACAGAATCACATTTATGACAACCAGGCCGTTCCCAGGAAAGAGGGGGCTTTCCAATAAGGATTTCTCCTTACTGGCGCGCAATTAGATGACCAAACCTCTCCTTAGACAGAACTTTCTAGACATTGCCAATAATGTTATCTAATAATATTATTCAAATAATATGAATTATTGATCTGATAAATGAAAATACTGTGCAGCAACAATTATTGAAACAACAATAATATAAAATATCAACGCAGCAATTATTGAATCAATAAAATAAAATATTGAATAATAACTACTGTAACAATTATTGAGTAGTGCCTTCTTACGTAAGAATCAATAATTGGTGCAATACCGTGTGCTACTGTATTTTAACCACCGGGTATTCCAACAGTATTAACGGTAACAACTACGCCGTTATTTATAAACAACTTATACTTGTCGTTTTCTTCATCCAATCGCTTTCCGTTATGGGGCCCACACAAGGCTGCGTCGTCGTACGAATATTCCCCGACAGCAAGAATATTCCACGACCAACCGAATATTCACCGACCAAAAATAAATATTTTATAACCACTTGCTTATTTTGCAAAATTTGCACATTTCACCCATAACCAAAGTATTATATCAAATTAACCCCTTATTATTCACAATAATATTTAGAGAAAATTTGATTTTATTCATTAATAAGTTGGGGTCTTACAACCTCCCCTCCTTATGAAATTTCGTCCTCGAAATTGACGTACGTACCTGATGTTTCAAAAAGGTGAGGATACCTCGCTTTCATTTCTGATTCCAACTCCCAGGTCATTTCTTCAATAGCATGGTTTCTCCACAAAACCTTAACTTGTGGTATAACCTTCGTGCGTAGGACATGCTCTTTCCTATCCAAGATCTTAACAGGTACCTCCTCGTACGTTAAATCTTCAGCTATCTCGTCTGGTTCTAACTCAATAATGTGGTTCGGGTCTTTAACATATTTACGAAGCATAGATATGTGAAAAACATTATGAACACGAGACATGCTTGGAGGTAATGCGAGTCTATATGCCACATTTCCTATTCGCTCAAGAATCTCAAATGGACCAACAAATCTTGGATTGAGCTTTCCTCTCTTCCCAAATCTTGTAACTCCCTTCCATGGTGCAACACGTAACAATACATGATCCCCAATATTAAATTCCACGTCCTTCCGATGAAGATCCGCATAACTCTTTTGTCGATCCTGTGCCGTTTGTATACGTTGTCGAATCGTTTGGATCTTCTCTGTAGTAATGCGTACCAATTCTGGTCCCAACAATGTTGCTTCACCCACCTCGTCCCAGCATACTGGAGAACGACATTTTCTTCCATACAACGCCTCAAATGGAGCCATACCTATGCTCGCCTGATAACTGTTGTTGTAGGAGAATTCCACCAATGGTAGGTACTTATCCCAACTCCCTTTGAGATCTAAGACACAAAGTCTTAATAGATCTTCAAGAGTTTGAATAGTCCTCTCTGATTGTCCGTCCGTTTGAGGATGGTATGCTGAACTGAATCGTAAATCCGTGCCCATAGCTTTCTGCAAGCTAACCCAAAATCGTGAAGTGAATCTTGGGTCACGATCCGAAACTATGGATACTGGCATGCCATGCAATCTCACAATCTCGTTCACGTACATACTAGCAAGACGTTCAAGGGAATAAGTCTCACGTATCGGCAAGAAATGAGCGGACTTGGTTAATCTATCAACAATAACCCAAATCGCATCTATGCCTTGAGAAACCTTGGGAAGACCCGTAACAAAATCCATAGTAATGTGTTCCCACTTCCATTTCGGGATCTCAAGTGGTTGCAATGGACCCTTTGGCACTTGATGCTCCGCCTTTACACGTTGACAAGTTAAACACCTCGAGATAAACTCCGCGATCTCTCTTTTCATATTGCTCCACCAAAATGTATGTCGAAGATCGTGATACATTTTGGTACTCCCAGGATGGATTGCAAACGGTGTGTTGTGTGCCTCCATCATTATTCTATGCTTCAAGTCAAAATCGTTAGGAACACAAAGTCTGGAGTTGACTCGAAGTATTCCTTCTTCATCGATTCTTGCTTCTGGAATAGCACCTTCTTGCACTTTCTTCTTCATACGCATCAGCTCTATATCCGTAGCTTGAGCAGCTTTAACTTTATCGATTAAAGTCGGTTCTACTCGTATATTTGATATCATCATGTGGGTACTTGGAGCCTTCATCTCTATCTCCATCCTTTGCAAGTCATACAAAATGGGCCTTTGTGTTAAAAACATTGCACTCGTACCCGCATATGATCTTCTACTCAATGCGTCAGCTACTACGTTTGCTTTTCCAGGATGGTATTGGATGGTATGATCGTAATCTTTCAACAGCTCAAGCCAACGTCGTTGCCGCATGTTGAGTTCCTTTTGGGTGAAGAAATATTTGAGGCTTTTATGATCTGTATAGATCTCCACTTTCTCCCCATACAGGTAGTGTCTCCAGATCTTCAACGCAAAAACGACTGCTGCCAACTCCAAATCATGAGTAGGATAATTCCTCTCATATTCTTTGAGTTGTCGTGAGGCATAGGCTATGACTTTCCCATGTTGCATGAGAACACATCCTAACCCTTTGCCTGAAGCATCGCTGTAGATAACAAATCCATCCGAACCAGATGGTATTGTCAAAACAGGTGCCGAAATGAGTCTCCTCTTGAGTTCTTGGAAACTCTTCTCGCATTCCTCACTCCATACGAATTTTGTATCTTTCCGAGTCAGCTGAGTTAACGGAGTAGCGATTCGAGAAAATCCTTCCACAAATCTCCGATAATAACCAGCTAAGCCCAGAAAGCTACGTACTTCGGTTACCGACTTCGGTTGCTCCCAACTTTGTATGGCTTCAATCTTCGCCGGGTCGACAGATACTCCATGTTTTGACACCACGTGCCCAAGGAATGCTACTTCCTCAAGCCAGAACTCGCATTTCTTCAGTTTGGCATATAGCTTGTTTTCACGAAGCCTTTGCAGTACCAGCTTCAAATGGCGCTCATGATCTTCACGGCTTTTGGAATAGATGAGGATGTCATCAATAAAGACAACAACGAACTGATCCAAATATTCTTTGAATACACGGTTCATCATATCCATGAAGGCAGCAGGAGCATTAGTCAATCCAAAAGACATTACTAAGAATTCATAATGCCCGTACCGAGTTCTGAAGGCAGTCTTTGGAATATCCTCAGTTTTAATCTTCAGCTGATGATATCCAGAACGAAGATCGATCTTTGAAAAGAATTGTGCTCCTTGCAACTGGTCAAACAGGTCATCAATGCGAGGTAGCGGATACCTATTCTTGATGGTGACATGGTTCAATTCTCGATAGTCAATACAAAGTCGCATACTCCCGTCTTTCTTCTTTACGAATAAAACAGGAGCACCCCAAGGAGACGTACTAGGACGAATAAAACCGATGTCCAACAACTCCTGTAGTTGGACTTTTAACTCCTGAAGTTCAATAGGAGCCATTCGATATGGGGTTTTAGAAATGGGCTTTGTACCGGGTTCAAGGTCAATAAAGAATTCAATTTCTCGTTCCGGGGGTAGACCGGGAAGTTCTTCAGGAAATACATCGGAAAATTCTCTAACAATAGAAATATTATTCAAATCTGACTTGTCTTTGTTCAAATCCATAACATGGGCTAAGAAAGCTTGACATCCGTTTTTCAATAAACGAATAGCTTTGTGGCTTGATATGACAGTGACTGATTTTAGTGGTTTAGTAGTTTGAATTCGTATGACAGGTTGGTTAGGAATATGAAAACTAACAACCTTACGAAAACAATCAATTTTAGCATGATGAGTGGTTAACCAATCAATTCCTAAAATCACATCAAAAGCAAGTATCTTTAAAGAGATAAGATCAACAGGTAATGTGATAGTGCCAACTTGGATCATGCAAGATTTATAAACTGTAGATGTAACGAAGGTTTCACCCAACGGAGTTTCAACAGATAAGTTAAAGTCCAATTTCTCCGGAGTCAAGTTTAAACGTTGAGCACAAGCAGGAGAGATAAAAGAATGGGTAGAACCGGTATCTAGTAAAGTATAAACTTCGCAAGAATTCAAGATTAGCTTACCCGTGATCACCTCGTTCGGGTTTCTCGCGTTTTGGCCAGTAACGACAAACGCTCTTCCAGGAACCGCTGATTTCGACTTATCCGGGACAGCCCTTGGAGTCACCACTCCCGCTGAACTTGGTTTTGCTACAGAACAATCTCGAGCTATATGACCTTCCTTCCCACAGTTATAACATACCTTGGATTGTTGTGGACAGTTTGGGCTGATATGTCCCTCTTTCCCGCATTTGTAACATCTAACTGGCGGTCGTTCTCCTCCCCTAAAATTTGTTGTTGGTGCTGACGTCTTCCCGTCATTGTTGAATCTCCTCTTTCTGAAATTTCCACTTGACTCACCTCTCCTATTATCATGGCCACGATGACCACCCGAGTGGTTACCGCCTTTGTTCGTATTTTTCCCTCCTCGTTGGTTATCATTGCTCTGATGACTGCTGCCACCGGTATGACCCTGGTTGTGGTCCCTCGGTTGAGTATACTCATTATCTCTCTCTAATAATTGAGCCCTGTTTACAACATCTGAATATAGAGAAAATTTATGAGAGATAAGATATTGACGAATCTCGGGTTTTAAACCTCTCAGAAACATCCTTGTCATTCGTTCCTCATTTTCGACCAAATGAGGTGCAAACCTGGATAACTCTGCAAACTTCGCCTCGTACTGGGACACCGTCATGTTGTTTTGTTCCAGTCTAATAAACTCAACCTCCTTCATATGACGAATACTTTCAGGAAAGTACTTGTCATTGAACAGTTTTTGAAATGTTTCCCAGGACATGTTGAGTGCGTCAGGCTGGGTACGCTTCACAGACTCCCACCAGTAGTCTGCCTCACCGCGGAACATAAATGTGGCGAATGGAACCTTCTGTTCCTCCGTGCATCCCAAGACATCAAATATCTTGGTAATTTGCTTGACCCACGTTTCCGCCATGATCGGATCCGGCTTTCCCTTAAATTCTGGTGGTCCCAATTCTTTGAACTGCTTAGCTGTGACAAACCGCGCGTTGTTATCATTTCCACCCGTATTCTGCACACGAGTCTCCCTCGTCTGATTTTGCATGAACTGCAAAAAGCTCCTAAACATTCCATCATTCATCGTTTGCTCGGTAACGTTGTTTACAGGAGGAATATTGCCTTCCTGTTGCACGTTCCCCTGGGTAGTGATCAAAGGTGTCTCCACGGTCTGATTTACTCCATTATTAACGTTCTCAGCTGCCATTCTTAAATACTGCCATAAAACAAGGGTTAATAGTCATGTCATATATTATCCCTATACTCTGACCGACCAAATAAACACCAAATAAACTTAGTCAGGTCATACTAGCGAAGGAATTCCCCGTCTCTCCCCTCCTAGTTCTTGTCTCACATCTCAGCCAGGGATCATATCCCTAAGCTCTGATACCAACTGTGACGCCCCCAGAATAGGTATACAACACCCATTCTGAGTCGCCAAATACATGGTACAGAAAGCAAACTACAACTTCAATAATACAATTGTCGTGCAAAATACGACAACACATACTGTGAGTTTAAATACAAATATTGTCTTCTAGACAATATCCACACTCAAATAAATCCTCATTACAATTATTCAAACACTATTTTACAGAAATAGTGAGGACTGCTAATACATCTTTCTAGAACCATCACTCCATACCCCGACTAGATCCTGCTATGTTCTCACCTCCTGAGAAGAAAAATGGAACAAAAAGGAAAAGGGTGAGCTCAACTAGCCCAGTAAAGAATATTATGACTAAGATAATATACAACAAATTATCGTTAGTCTTCAACAGGGAAAAATCTGATAAAATATAATCGACAACAAGTTTTAGATCAACAACTGCAGCGGAAACAACAAACCATTAGAAGAGTCAAGTAGAGAAAGAATTCTACTATCTTCTAAGATTTAAAAGTCCATCATCAATATTTTATCCCTGTAACATCAATTAATAATCATCTTTAACCAAATATTCATCTTTGCACTACAGGCCAAAGATATTCATTTGTATCATCAGTCGGTCATGTTCATCTCAACACCTGTTCATCTTTGCACTACAGGCCAAAGATATTCATCAAGTAATCATACATCTTTGCACTACAGGCCAAAGATATTCATTAATATCATCATTTAGGACTGAGGATGATGAAAAATATCTTAAAGAGAACGAATCCAATGAGACAGAAGGACAAATAGTAGGGATTCGTATAACAGTTTATCCAAGATCAATAATACTTCATAATAATCAATTGTGAAGCAGAATTCAAAAATAAAGATCAAAACATGGATACAATCAAAGATAGTAACCATAATAGACATCTTGGACAAAAAGGGAAAATTTTATTTTTCGGTGAATAGTGCCGTATTCGTGAATAGTGCCGTATACGTGAATAGTGCCGTATACGTGAATAGTAACCCCCGACACAAAAAGTTCCAAATTTGATAAAAACTCATATCAATATTTCAGCATAATGATATTGAAGAAAATAATATCATTTAAGAAGAAAATAATATCCCTTACCTCAAAATATCAGTACTTCTGGTCGGAATACCGGTATAAGGCTGAAAGAAACTTGCTCTGATGAATAGAAACTCTCAAAGTATCTAAATACTCACAAAATACACTCAATAATCTAGAGAGAGAAAGAGAGAAAACTTGTTTCTGGTGTGATTTTCAATTCTAACTTAGCCCTCTATTTATAGGAAAATTTTGGTAGGTTTGACCTGCAACCTGATGGCTTTACCTGCTACTATTCCCACCCACCACATTTGAAATATAATTCAGCACATTTCTTCACCAACCACAAGTGGGGCCCACCAATTCTAGAATTTTCCACCAAAATGATAAACTCCGAAAATTCAACAATTTCTGAACCAGTCATCTTGTAAAATTCGTAATAAATCATACGTTCATTTTTAACGGTTCAAAATTTGTGGACATATACTCAACTTATATATGTATAACATATCCAAAAATTACCACGATCCAACGGTCGGATTAAAAATTATAACCCCCGCAATATTTCTCAAAAACCCTGATTTGATTTTTAATACCTCCATTCCGACAAAAATACTGATAAAAACCTCAACATTAACTCCTTCATTTTTAACCACAAAAATATATCCCTCATTTATATCCACATAAAATAAATATTTCTTATCATATGAATCAATAATTAATTATTCACAAATAATATTACAGAATCACATTTATGACAACCAGGCCGTTCCCAGGAAAGAGGGGGCTTTCCAATAAGGATTTCTCCTTACTGGCGCGCAATTAGATGACCAAACCTCTCCTTAGACAGAACTTTCTAGACATTGCCAATAATGTTATCTAATAATATTATTCAAATAATATGAATTATTGATCTGATAAATGAAAATACTGTGCAGCAACAATTATTGAAACAACAATAATATAAAATATCAACGCAGCAATTATTGAATCAATAAAATAAAATATTGAATAATAACTACTGTAACAATTATTGAGTAGTGCCTTCTTACGTAAGAATCAATAATTGGTGCAATACCGTGTGCTACTGTATTTTAACCACCGGGTATTCCAACAGTATTAACGGTAACAACTACGCCATTATTTATAAACAACTTATACTTGTTGTTTTCTTCATCCAATCGCTTTCCGTTATGGGGCCCACACAAGGCTGCGTCGTCGTACGAATATTCCCCGACAGCAAGAATATTCCACGACCAACCGAATATTCACCGACCAAAAATAAATATTTTATAACCACTTGCTTATTTTGTAAAATTTGCACATTTCACCCATAACCAAAGTATTATATCAAATTAACCCCTTATTATTCACAATAATATTTAGAGAAAATTTGATTTTATTCATTAATAAGTTGGGGTCTTACACTTACGTGTTGTGCATAACTAGATTTTACCCAATAATATCCAGCCGAGCGTGTCGCCATGGGGAGCACCAGTGTTATTTGTTGAGAAGAAGAATGGTTCAATGCGGATCTGCATTGACTATCGAGAATTGAATAAGGTCACAATTAAAAATAAGTATTCGTTACCAAGAATCGATGACCTGTTCGATTAACTGAAGGGTGCGAGGTATTTTTCAAAGATTGACTTAAGGAGTGGTTATCATCAGCTGAAGGTGAGGCCAGAAGACATACTGAAGACGGCATTCAGAACTCGGTATGGTCATTACGAGTTTTTGATTATGCCATTTGGTTTAACCACTGCACTTGCAGCGTTCATGGATTTGATGAACAGGGTGTTTAAACCATTCTTAGATAAATTTGTGGTGGTGTTTCTTGATGATATATTGGTATATTCCAAAACCAAGGAGGAACATGTGGAACACTTAAGAGTGATGTTGGAGACATTGAGAAAAGAGAAGTTGTACGCAAAATTTTCAAAATGTGAGTTTTGGTTGGAACGTGTACAGTTTCTCGGTCACGTTATTGATAAGGATAGAATTTCGATAGATCCATCAAAAGTTGAGGCTGTGATAAACTAGGATCAGCCGAAGACACCGTCAGAAGTAAGGAGTTTCTTAGGATTGGCAGGTTACTATAGGCGTTTTATTCAAGACTTTTCCAAGATCGCGACTCCGTTGAAGAATTTAACTAGGAAAGCGGTTAAGTTTGTTTGGACAGAGAAGTGTGAGGAAAGTTTTTGAGAATTGAAGAAGAGGTTGAGTTCAGCACCTGTGTTGTCATTGCCTGATGATACAGGAAATTTTGTGTTGTATAGTAACGCATCGCATAAAGGACTAGGTTGTGTGCTTATGCAGAACGGCAGAGTTATTGCGTATACATCACGACAGTTGAAAGATTACGAGAAAGGGTATCCAACTCATGACTTAGAGTTGGCGGCGGTGGTGTTTGTCCTGAAAATTTGGAGGCATTATCTTTATGAAGAGAGGTGTGAGATATATACTGACCATAAAAGTCTGAAGTATATCTTTACACAGAAAGATTTGAATATGAGACAAAGAAGATGGTTGGAGCTGATCAAAGACTATGACTGTGAGATTTTCTATCATCCCAGAAAGGCGAATGTTGTTGCTTGTAAGACCCCAACTTTTTAATAAAGATGATTTTTCTATAAATATCATTTTTAAATATTATGGAATGAATTTGATATAATGTTATAGTTGTGGGTAATATTTATAAATTTTGCAAAGTACGCAAGTTGTTATATTATATTCGATTGGTCAGGGAATATTCGTTTTAACAGAGAATATTCGTACGACAGCACAATCATTGGTGGACCCCACAACGGAATTATTGTCGGATTGAGAAAACGACAAAAATATTTTATAAAAATAACGGCGGAAGTTTTATCGTTAACTGTTGAAACACCCGGTGTTAAAAGTACAGTAATACGCGTGGTTGCATAGTAGCACACGGTATTGATTATTGATGCTTACGTGAGAAGTCACTCAATTTTGATTCAATTATTGTCAATATTTTTATATATTATTACATCAATAATTGAGATAACAAAGTTATTAATATTATTATTTTTAATATTAACGATGTCTAGAAGTTCTGTCAAGGAGAGGTTTGGTTACCTAATTGCGCGTCAATAGGGAGAAATCGTTATTGGAAAATCCCCTCTTTCCTGGGAACGACCTGGTCAATTAATATTGTGAATTATAATAATGATGATAAATGTTGTTAAAAATATTGAGAGAATTTATATATATAAGTTTGTAATGTGTGTGGTGGGTGGAATATATATATATATATATATATATATATATATATATATATATATATATATATATATATATATATATATATTATGTGTGTGTGTGTGTGAGTGGAAAATGATGGAAAAGTAGAATTTTGGTGGAAAAGTGGAGATGGTGGAATGAGTATTAGTATTATATATATATTGCATGAATTGAAAATGGTGGGGAAATGATGTTAGTCGGGAGGGTGGACAATCTAAAATGGGATATATATATATATATATATATATATATATATATATATATATATATATATATATATATATATATAAGTTGTCGTTGAATTAAGGGAGTACACATGTGATTAATTAGGTTGCGTCTGAAATTTTCCTTTCACCAGTGACTCTGAAAATTATTTCGACCGAATTCCTACTGTACAGTCCGTGAAAACATTCAAATAGTATCCTTCCATTCTCCTATAAATAGAAGCTCATTCCTTCATTATTTCTTACGAATTCACTGAAACTCTAGAGAGAGAAATTATAGAGAGAAAGAAGAAAAGTATTCTACTACTTCACTACTCCTATATCCAGTACTCTTCTTCTTAAGGTAAGGGGTATTATTTCTTTTGTATTCATGAAAAGAACTACTGTTATTTCATTATTTATTATTCTGTTGGAATAACCTGTATACGCGGGCTACCCTATACTTGGTGAAATTCTTCTGTTATTCCATTCTTTATTATTCTGTTGGAATATCCTGTCTGTGCATTTTATGCCGGACATGGTTCTGTCTTTATTATTTTGTTGGAATATCATGTCTGTGAGTTTTACGCCGAACCTGGTTCCGTCTTTATTATTCTGTTAGAATATCATGTCTGTGCGTTTTACGCCGGACCTGGTTCCATTATTTATTATTCTGTTGGAATAACCTGCCTGTGCGGTCTATCGCATGCCTGGTGATTTCTTTTGTTATTCCATTCTTTATTATACTCAGTTGGTTAAATTTTGGCTTCTATACTCCATGAAATTAGTGGAATATCCTTGATATTTGCGCTTCATCCAATATCTTTTCATGGAAATATTCTTCTGAGCATTCTTGAATTTTACTCTACAAAGAAGTATTATGTTGACAATTTGGACGTTATTAGTTCATGGATAAATTAATTCTTGAACTTGTTTTATTGAATTCTTATATCATTGTCATTATCCTCATGTTTATATTTTGTTGAAAGTCATCTGTGGCCTGTAGTGCATAGATGTACTTGGTATGATTATGACCAGGGATTATTCGGTGTAATCATGACCGTAATGTTACAAATGATGTGGTAAAAGTCCTCATTGGCCCGTAGTGCATTAATGGACAGTTGTTGGCATGATCATGACCATTGATGAATACACGAATATCCTTGGCCCATAGTGCATGGATAATTTGTGGTTGTGATACTAATGAATATCCTTGGCCATAGTGCAGGGATGACGTGGATTATTTATTAAGCTGAGTCCCAGCGATAAAAGTGATGAAAAACCTTTTAAATCATAAAAGATAGTAGATTTTATTCTCTACTTGACTCTTTTAATGGATTGCTTGTTCCGCTACAGTTAAACTTGATGTCTATTGTATTTTATTAGTTTAACATTGTTGAAGACTAATAATAATTTATTCTGCATTATCTTAGTCATAATATTTCTTACTGGGCTAGTTGAGCTCACCCTTTCTTTCACTGTTCTCTTCAAAAAATGAGAACGTAGCCGGGACTAGTCGGGGAACGGAGTGACGGTCCAGATGATAGTATTAGTAGTCCTCACTATTCTGTTAAATAGTGTGACAATAAATGTAATGAGGACTTATTCTGAGAGTGAATATTATCTAGAAGACAGTATTTGTATTAAAACTCACAACTCTCTTGTTGTATATTAAAGATTGTGTTTGTATTCTGTACCATGTATTTGGCGACTCAAAATAGGTGATGTATACCTATTTTGGGGGCGTCACAGTTGGTATCAAAGCTTAGGGATATGATCCCTGGCTAAGATGTGAGACTAGAACTAGGAGGGGATTGACGAAGAATTCCTTCGCTAGTATGACATACCTAAGTTTATTTGGTATTTAATTGGTCGGTCAGAGTATAGGGATATTATGTTACATGTCAATTAACCTTTGTTTTGTGGCAGTATCTAAAAATGACATCTGAGAATGTTGAGAATAGCAATGGAGCACAGGAGACCGTTGAGGTTCCACATATCAATAATTAGGATAATGTGCATCTGGAAGGCGACAATCCTCATGCAAACAACAACATTAACCAAATGATGAATGATGAAATGTTCAGAGGCTTTATGCAATTCATGCAACATCAGGCGAGAAAGGCTCCTGTCCAAAATATAGGTGAAAACACTGGAAACTCTCGGACAACCGCTAATCAGTTCAAGGAGCTGGGACCACCAGAGTTTATTGGAGAGCAAAAACCACTTAAGGCAGAAACGTGGATCAAGCAGATCACCAAGATATTTGATGTCTTGGGATGCGCCGAGGAGCAAAAGGTTCCCTTTGCCACCTTTATGTTGCGAGGAGAGGCAGATTACTGGTGAGAATCGGTAAAGCGTACTCAACCTGCCGCATTGAAGATGTCTTGGGAGAAGTTTCAAGAGCTGTTCAATGACAAGTACTTTCCCGAAAGTATTCGTCACATGAAGGAGGTAGAGTTCATCAAGTTGGAGCAGGATAATATGACCGTGTCGCAGTACAAAGCTAAGTTTACTGAGTTGTCCCGGATTGCATCCCACTTGGTTGATAATGAGGAAAAAATGACGCGGATGCTTTTAAGAGGTTTAAAACCAGAGATATGTCAATATCTTATTTCTCATAAATTGTGTTTGTATTCAGATGTTGTAAATAGGGCTCAGTTATTGGAGCGCGATAACGAGTCAACACAACCAAGAGAAAGCAGCCTACAGAATGAAAATACCAGTGGTAGCAGTCATCGAAGCGGTGACAACAAACGTGGAGGGAATCAACATGCCAGAAATGGTAACCACTTTGGTGGTAATCATGGCCAAGGCAATAAAAGTGGACATTTCAAGAAGAGGAGATTCAACAATGAAGGAAAGACGTCAGCACCAACACCCGTTGTTAAGGAAGGAGAACGACCACCTATCATATGCTTCAAATGCGGAGGGGAGGAACATATCAGTCCAAACTGCGCGATGCCGTCCAAAGCGTGTTATAATTGTGGAAGAGAAGGTCACCTAGCCCGATTTTGTCGTGCATCGAAGACAAGTCCAGTTGGAACGGTGACACAAAATACCGTCCCAGACAAGTCAAAATCAGTAGTTCAAGGGAGAGCATTTGTTGTGACCTCCCAGAAAGCAAGGAACCCGAACGAGGTCATCACAGGTAAGCTTATCATAAACTCTAGCGAAGTCTATACCTTATTTGATACCTGTTCTACCCATTCTTTTATTTCTCCTACTTGCGCTCAACAATTAAATTTGACTCCGGAGAAATTAGACTTTGACTTATCTGTGGAAACTCCATTGGGAGAAACCTTCATTGCATCCACTGTTTATAAGTCTTGTTTGGTTCAAATCGGTACCCTCACATTACCTGTCGATCTTATTTCATTGAAAATACTTGCATTTGATGTGATTCTAGGGATTGATTGGTTAACTACTCATCATGCTAAAATTGATTGTTTTCGTAAAGTTGTTAGCTTTCATATTCCTAATCAACCTATTATGCGAATTCAAGCGACCAAACCATTAAAATCAATCACGGTCATCTCAAGCCATAAAACTATTCGTTTATTTAAAAACGGATGTCAAGCTTTCTTAGCTCATGTCACAGATCTAAACAAAAATACGTCAGTTTTGAATGATATTTCTATTGTTAATAAATTTTCTGACGTATTCCCTGAAGAACTTCCTGGCCTACCCCCAGAGCGTGAAATTAAATTTTGTATCGACCTTGAGCCCGGTACAAAACCCATTTCTAAAGCCCCATATCGAATGGCTCCTATTGAACTTCCGGAGTTAAAGACCCAACTGCAGGAATTGTTAGACATTGGCTTTATTCGTCCTAGTACTTCTCCTTGGGGTGCTCCTGTTCTATTCATGAAGAAAAAAGATGGGAGTATGCGACTTTGTATTGATTATCGGGAGTTGAATCATGTCACCATCAAAAATAGGTACCCATTGCCACGTATTAATGACCTGTTTGACCAGTTGCAAGGCGCCAAATTCTTTTCAAAGATTGATCTTCGTTCCGGATATCACCAATTGAAGATTAGAACCGATGACATTCCAAAGACGGCTTTCAGAACTCGGTACGAGCATTATGAATTCTTAGTCATGTCTTTTGGATTGACTAATGCTCCTACTGCCTTCATGGATATAATGAACCGAGTATTCAAGGAATATCTGGATCACTTTTTGGTCGTCTTTATTGATGACATCCTCATATATTCCAAAAGACGTGAAGATCATGAGCAACACTTGAGGCTGATACTCCAAAAGCTTCGTGAAAACAAGCTTTATGCCAAGTTAAAGAAATGTGAGTTCTGGCTTGAAGAAGTAGTATTCCTTGGGCACGTAGTGTCAAGTCATGGAATATCAGTTGACCCAACAAAGATTGAAGATATTCAAAGCTGGGAGTAACCTAAATCAGTGACCAAAGTACGTAGCTTTCTCGGCTTAGCTGGTTATTATCGGAGATTTGTAGAAGGGTTTTCTCAAATCGCTACTCCATTAACTCAGCTGACTCAGAAAGATACAAAATTCGGTTGGAGCGAGGAATGTGAGAAGAGTTTTCAAGAACTCAAGAGGAGACTCGTTTTAACACCTGTTCTGACAATACCATCTGGCTCGGAGGGATTTGTAATCTACAGTGATGCTTTGGGCAAAGGGTTGTGATGTGTTCTCATGCAACATGGGAAAGTCATAGCCTATGCCTCACGACAACTGAAAGAATATGAGAGGAATTATCCCACTCATGATCTAGAGTTGGCAGCTGTTGTTTTCACACTTAAAATTTGGAGGCATTACTTGTATGGGGAGAAAGTGGAGATCTTTACGGATCATAAAAGCCTCAAATATTTCTTCACTCAAAAGGAACTCAACATGCAACAACGACGTTGGCTTGAACTGCTGAAAGATTATGATCATACCATCCAATACCATTCTGGAAAAGCGAACGTGGTAGCTGACGCATTGAGTAGAAGATCATATGCGGGTACGAATGCGATATTGTCAACGCAAAGGCCCATTTTGTGTGACTTGCAAAGGATGGAGATAAAGTTAAAAACTCCATGGACCCATGTGATGATGGCGAACATATGAGTAGAACTGACTTTAATTGATAAAGTTAAAGTTGCTCAAGCTATAGACCTGGAGCTGATGCGTATAAGGAAGAAAGTGTAAGAAGGTGCTATGCCGGAAGCAAGAATCGATGAAGAAGGAATACTTCGAGTTAACTCCAGACTTTGTGTTCCTAACGACCCTGATTTAAAGTATAAAATCATGATGGAGGCGCACAACACACCATTTGCAATCCATCCTGGGAGTACCAAAATGTATCGTGATCTTCATTATACATTTTGGTGGGGCAATATGAAGAGAGAGATAGCGCTGTTTATCTCAAGGTGTCTAACGTGTCAACGAGTCAAGGCAAAGCATCAAGTACCAAAAGGTCCATTGCAACCACTTGAAATTTCAGAATGGAAGTGGGAGCACATTACCATGGATTTCGTTACCGGTCTTCCCAAGGTTTCTCAAAGCATAGATGCGATTTGGGTCATTGTTGATAGATTGACCAAGTCGGCTCATTTCTTACCTATACGAGAAACTTATACACTTGAACGTCTTGCTCGTATGTACATAAACAAGATTGTAAGATTGCATGGTATGCCAGTATCCATAGTTTCTAATCGAGACCCAAGATTCACTTCACGATTTTGGGTTAGTTTGTAGAAAGCTATGGGCACGAATTTACGATTTAGTTCGGCATATCATCCTCAAACGGACGGGCAGTCGGAGAGGATTATTCAAATTTTTGAAGATCTATTAAGACTCTGTGTCCTTGATTTCAAGGGAAGTTGGGACAAGTTCTTACCATTGGTGGAGTTTTCCTACAACAACATCTATCAAGCAAGTATTGGCATGGCTCCATTTGAAGCGTTATATGGAAGAAAGTGTTGTTCTCCAGTATGTTGGGATGAGGTGAGTGAAGCAACGTTGTTGGGACCAGAGTTGGTTCGTATGACTACGAAAAAGATTCAAACGATCCGACAACGTATAAAAACCTCACAAGATCGACAAAAGAGTTATGTTAATCTTCATCGAAATGACGTGAAATTCGATATTGGAGATCATGTGTTGTTACGTGTTACTCCATGGAAAGGATTTACGAGATTTGGAAAGAGAAGAAAGCTCAATCCTCGATTTATTGGCCCATTTTTAATCCTCGATCGAGTAGGAGCTGTGGCCTATAGACTCGCTTTACTGCCAAGTATGTCTCGTGTTCATAACGTTTTTCACATATTCATGTTACGTAAATATGTGAAAGACCCGAACCACATTATTGAGTTAGAACCGGACGAAATAGCGGAAGATTTGACGTATGAAGAGGTTCCTGCTCAAATCTTGGATAAGAAGGAACATATTCTACGCTCCAAGGTTATATCTCAAGTTAAAGTTTTGTGGAAAAATCACGATGTTGAGGAAATGACCTGGGAGTTAGAATCTAAAATAAAATCAAGATATCCTTACCTCTTCGACATACCAGGTACGTACCCTAATTTTGAGGGCGAAATTTCATAAGAAGGGGAGGTTGTAAGACCCTAACTTTTTAATAAAGATGATTTTTCTATAAATATCATTTTTAAATATTATGGAATGAATTTGATATAATGTTATAGTTGTAGGTAATATCTATAAATTTTGTAAAGTACGCAAGTTGTTATATTATATTCGATTGGTCAGGGAATATTCATTTTAATAGGGAATATTCGTACGATGGCACAATCATTGGTGGACTCCACAACAGAATTATTGTCGAATTGAGAAAACGACAAAAATATTTTATGAAAATAACGGCAGAAGTTTTATCGTTAGCTGTTGAAATACCCGGTGTTAAAAGTACAGTAATACGCGTGGTTGCACAGTAGCACACGGTATTGATTATTGATGCTTACGTGAGAAGTCACTTAGTTTTGATTCAATTATTGTCAATATTTTTATATATTATTAAATCAATAATTGAGATAACAAAGTTATTAATATTATTATTTGCAATATTAGCGATGTCTAGAAGTTCTGCCAAGGAGAGGTTTGGTCACCTAATTGCGCGCCAATAGGGAGAAATCCTTATTGGAAAACCCCCTTTTTCCTGGGAATGACCTGATCGATCAATATTATGAATTATAATAATGATGATAAATATTGTTAAAAATATTGAGGGAATTTATATATATAAGTTTGTAATGTGTGTGGTGGGTGGAATATATATATATATATATATATATATATATATATATATATATATATATATATATATATATATAATATTATGTGTGTGTGAGTGAAAAATGATGGAAAAGTAGAATTTTGGTGGAAAAGTGGAGATGGTGGAATGAGTATTAGTATTATATATATATATATATATATATATATATATATATATATGTGTGTGTGTGTGTGTGTGTGTGTGTGTGTGTGTGTGTGTGTGTGTGTGTGTGTGTGAGTGAAAAATGATGGAAAAGTAGAATTTTGGTAGAAAAGTGGAGATGGTGGAATGAGTATTAGTATTATATATATGTGTGTGTGAGTGGAAAATGATGGAAAAGTAGAATTTTGGTGGAAAAGTGGAGATGGTGGAATGAGTATTAGTATTATATATATATATATATATATATATATATATATATATATATATGCATGAATTGAAAATGGTGGGGAAATGATGTTAGTCGGGAGGGTGGACAATCTAAAATGGGGTGTATATATATATAAAAGTTGTCGTTGAATTAAGGGAGTACACATGTGATTAATTAGGTTGCGTCTGAAATTTTCCTTTCACCAGTGACTCTGAAAATTATTTCATCCGAATTCCTGCTGTACAGTCCGTGAAAGCATTCAAATAGTATTCTTCTATTCTCCTATAAATAGAAGTTCATTACTTCATTGTTTCTTACGAATTCACTGAAACTCTAGAGAGAGAAATTATAGAGAGAAAGAAGAAAAGTATTCTGCTACTTCACTACCCCTATATCCAGTATTCTTCTTCTTAAGGTAAGGGGTATTATTTCTTTTGTATTCATGAAGAGAACTTCTATTATTCCATTATTTATTATTCTGTTGGAATAACCTGTATACGCGGGCTACCCTATACTTGGTGAAATTCTTCTGTTATTCCATTCTTTATTATTCTGTTGGAATATCCTGTCTGTGCGTTTTACGCCGGACCTGGTTCCGTCTTTATTATTCTGTTGGAATATTATGTCTGTGCATTTTACGCCAGACCTGGTTCCATTATTTATTATTCTGTTGGAATAACCTGTCTGTGCGGTCTATCGCATGCCTAGTGATTTCTTTTGTTATTCCATTCTTTATTATACTCAGTTGGTTAAAGTTTTGGCTTCTATACTCCATGAAATTAGTGAAATATCCTTGATATTTGCGCTTTATCCAGTATCTTTTCATGGAAATGTTCTTCTGAGTATTATTGAATTTTACTCTGCAAAGAAGTATCATGTTGACAATTTGGACATTATTAGTTCCTGGATAAATTAATTCTTGAACTTGTTTTATTGAATTCTTATATCATTGTCATCATCCTCATGTTTATATTTTGCTGAAAGTCATCTGTGGCATGTAGTGTATAGATGGACTTGGAATGATTATGACCAGGGAATATTCGGTGTAATCGTGACCGTAATGTTACAAATGATGTGGTAAAAGTCCTCATTGGCCCATAGTGCATTGATGGATAGTTATTGGCATGATCATGACCATTGATGAATACACGAATATCCTTAGCCCATAGTGCATGGATAGTTTGTGGTTGTGATACTAATGAATATCATTGGCCATAGTGCAGGGATGACGTGGATTATTTATTAAGCTGAGTCCCAGCGATAAAAGTGATGAAAAACCTTTTAAATCATAAAAGATAGTAGATTTTATTCTCTACTTGACTCTTTTATTGGATTGCTTGTTCCGCTGCAGTTAAACTTGATGTCTATTGTATTTTATCAGTGTAACATTGTTGAAGACTAATGATAATTTATTATGCATTATCTTAGTCTTAATATTTCTTACTGGACTAGTTGAGCTCACCCTTTCTTTCACTGTTCTCTTCAGGAAATGAGAACGTAGCCGGGACTAGTCGAGGAACGGAGTAATGGTCCAGATGATAGTATTAGTAGTCCTCATTATTCTGTTAAATAGTGTGACAATAAATGTAATGAGGACTTATTCTGAGAGTGGATATTGTCTAGAAGACAGCATTTGTATTAAAACTCACAGCTCTCTTGTTGTATATTAAAGATTGTGTTTGTATTTTGTACCATGTATTTGGCGACTCAGAATAGGTGATGTATACCTATTTTGGAGGCGTCACATTGATGATGCCTTAAGTAGAAAGGGACGAGAGAAGTTAATGATGTTGACTACTCAGGAGAAGCTAGTGTCGGAAATAACTAAGATGGAGTTGGAAATTAGATATCCGACAGAATCCGATGAAAAATTATTCCAGGTGGGAAACGGTTCAACGTTGGTGGATAAGGTGAAAAATGCACAACTTCAGGATGAAGACTGTGAAAAGATAAAACAAAAAGTATCTAGAGGGGTGGAAAGTAAATTCAAAATCGATTCGGAAGGGTTACTAAGATTCGAAGGGAGAATTTGGGTTCCACCAGTACTGGAAATTAAAGAGGAGATTCTGAGTGAAGCTCACAATTCAAGATATTCAATTCACCCTGGAAGTACGAAGATGTACCAGGATCTTAGAAATCATTTTTGGTGGCCGAATATGAAAAAGGATGTGGCTGAGTGTGTGACGAAATGTTTAACGTGTCAGAAAGTCAAAGCTGAGCATCAAAGGCCAAGCGGATTATTACGATCGTTGGAGATACCAGAATGGAAATGGGAGCATATCACAATGGATTTTGTGGTAGGTCTTCCAACGACTCAGCAAGGTTATGACGCCATTTGGGTGATTGTTGATCGACTAACGAAGTCGGCACACTTCTTACCAATCAAAATTAGATTTAACCTAGATTGATTGGCAAAACTATACGTTAAGGAAATTGTTTCAAGGCATGGTGTACCTGTGTCCATTGTATCAGACAGAGATCCACGTTTCACATCAAATTTCTAAAAACGATTACAAGAATGTTTGGGAACACAGCGTACCATCCTCAAACAGATGGACAGAGTGAGAGAACCATCCAGACACTAGAGGACATGCTCAGAGCATGTATTATGGATTTCAAGGGAAATTGGGACGACCATCTACCATTGGTAGAATTTGCCTACAATAATAGCTATCATGTGAGTATTGACATGCCACCATATGAAGCATTATACGGCAGGAAATGCAGAACTCCGTTATGCTGGGATGAGGTGGGTGAACGTCAATTATTGGGTCCAGAATTGGTACAGCAGACTATCGAGATCATCAAAGTGATTCGAGCAAGATTGATAGCTGCACAGGATAGACAGAAGAAATATGCAGATCAACATTGACAAAATAGAGAATTCGATGTCGGTAGTTATGTTTTCTTGAAAGTATCTCCCTGGAAGTGGAAAATTCAGTTTGGGAAGAAAGGGAAATTAAGCCCTAGGTTTATAGGACCTTTTGAAGTGCTTCTACGAGTTGGTGAAGTGGCATACAAGGTAGCTTTACCTCCAGAGTTGGAGCATGTTCATAATATTTTCCATGTCTCGGCATTGAGGCCATATAAGCCTGATTATAAACATGTAATAGAACATGAGCCCTTACTGTTTGAGAAAGATTTGTCATATGAGGATGTCCCTGTTCAAATTGTTGGCAGAAAAGAGCAAGTACTAAGGAATAAGGTGATACCTTCTGTTAAGGTAATCTGGAGGAACCACAATGCTGAGGAAGCTACGTGGAAACTTGAAAGCGTTATGATGAAGAATTATTCTCAGTTGTTTGCTTAATTTTGTATAGCAATTCTGGAGACAGAATCTTGTTAAGGAGGGAAAAATATAACGAATAAATTTTTCGAGTTGTGATTCTGGTGACAGAATCCTTTTAAGGAGTGAAGGATGTAACGATCGAAAAATTTGTAATTTAATTTAAATATTTATTGAATTAAATAAATATTTTAAATAATTTATTTATTGAGGAATATAAATAATTGATGAATTGTGGTTAATTAATTTAGTAACTAAATTGATTAATGTTAATTAAATTGAGTAATGATAATTTCATCTAATGGATTTAATTTAAGAAAATAATTAAATTAAATCAATTGTTTAATATTTAAGGAAATAAATAAATTAAATAAAGTGATGTTTCTAATTTATTAATTAAATTAGATATATAATTATTTATTAATTTTAAGTATAATGATAATAAGATTGTTATTATTATTATTATAAGTGATTTAAATTAACAAAACTAAAGTTATTAATCAGATTAAAGTGTGACAAAAGAAACTATATAATATAATAATATAAAAATAATCTGGTATGGGATTTATATGGTAGCCAAACAAGGCCTTGTGGCCTTTGGCTTATTCAATTGACGCAAACTTTTTGATTTTGTACCTGACGTTAGTAGGGGAGTGGGAGTCAGTTTATTTTACGCTTCTTATTTTTCCTAAGGCTAGACAATATAGAAATACAGAGAGAAACTAAGAGAGAATTGAGAGAGAGTGAGGGAAAATCAAGTGATTTCAAAACAATTTCAGTCGGTTAACAAGGATTGTCTAAGCATACGAAGGTATTTCTCTATAATTTGATATTACATATATATATACATATATATTTACATATATATATATATATATATATATATATATATAGATTTTACGGTAAAATTGTTAAGTTTTTAAATTCTGTGAATTCAATTTGTTGAATTGTTGCTATTCAACTGATTATTATGAGTATATGGGTTTATAATAATTAGAGTGGTGTTTAAGCATGAATTGTATGTTAATTACAGTTTAAAAAGGAAGAAAAGTATGTCAGTGTTTGTATTTCTTATATATCTTGTAAAAGTACCAATTTTAGTGGCCAATTCGTATGCTAAACTGTAAATTAAAGCTCGTGTATGCTAGTTCATTAAGAAACGAAGATAATGTAACTGGAACGAAGTGATTTGGTGAGGAAATGAAATCACAGTGATGATTTCTATGAAGAATGTCAAAAAATGGAGTTTTGTGTAAAAATATGAAATTTAAGGAATTAAATTAGTTAAAGTGGTTGTTAAATTGTTCTAAGTGGTTGAATATGTTAACAATCATGTTTATGATAGTTTTATATTTATTGTATGTGTTAATTTCACTGTTTGATGGGTGAAATTCGTGTTAGTTGGGCTAAAAATGGAACATTGTTGCTGCGTTTCTAGTTCTGTCTGTGCACTAGCGCAGCTACGCCGGTGCCAAGGCCAGAAACGGCGCAGCTGCGCCAGTGCAACTGCACCATACTCTGGTATGAGGCAGTGAAGTCTGCTTCTTTGAAGGTCATGTGTAATGGACTTATGTTGGTTAAGCATGCATGTTAATGATGTTAAGACATAATATAAACTATAATATAGTTTGTAATGTGTTGTAATGCAAAGTGTAAAGATTTTAAATAATTATCTAAATAAGTTATAAAATGAAACCGAATGTGATGTTTTCAAAGTTAGAGATGAACGATTAAGTTATGTTGGATCGTAATGAGATTTCAGATTCGTTAAGTATGTTAACCTACATGGTTAGGTGCTAGGTTAGGGTTATGACCTAAATGATGGTTTAAACCCTAAAGCTAATATTTATACAACTAATTGTTGTTGCGATTTCAATGATATATGTAGGGTAATTGGGGAATATTTTACACTTGTGTAGCTTACATACAAGGCAAGTTTCTAAACCTATCTTTTTACATTGAACAAGTTTTCTAATTCTATCTTGTTATTATTGAGCAAGCTTTCTAACTTCATTCTTTTATTAATGAATGCAAGTTTCTAAACCTTACCTCTTTTTATTGAGCAAGCCTAATCTATCTTGCGTATGTTTGTACAAGCTCTTGTAACCTAATTCGTTATCTCGAGCGAGTTTTATTTTCTAAATCTTGCTATTATTATTCAAAGCATATATTGTTCTAATACATTGATTCAAATGAGATTGTTCTAACCCTTTTGGATATAGCACTTTGCATGTGTATCATGTTTATTCAATTATATTGTTGATATCCGATCTTTGACTTTGATAGCCTTGTTCAGTTATACACTCTTGTATGAAACCTTCAAGTAGTAAGCAAACCTTTATTGATGGAATTTGAATAGTGTTCTAAAATTCTAGAAACACTGATAAGCTAGTTCCAAACTAAACTTTCTTTAGTGTGGAAATTCTAAATTCAAACTGAGACGAACAACCCTAACATATGAGATTTTGTACGTGTAACGTTTAGATGTTTGTGCACAATACCTGGTACAAAGGGCTGACCCCCCTAAGTACGTTAAGAAGAGTCTGTATAGTCTAATGACTGTTAAGGTTAAGGTAATAATACCTAAATACCGAAGATATAGTTCGTGATCTTAAACCCTCAGATATTAAAGTTCAAACTTGTTTTCTATTTTTGAATCGTAGAACAAGTTCATTATTGTTCAGCATTCATTGTTCATTCACATGTTGTTATTACTACTCTTTATATTAGTGAGCAATTGTTTGCTCACTCTTGTATTTAACACTACAGCTAAAGCTGAGAAAGTTGATGAGTCATCTACTAGCAAAGGAAATAGCAAAATGTCCAAGAGTTGAAGACTTATGAGAATTTTATTTTAATTGATTATGTTAAAGACTTGTTTATTTTTATGATGTATTCCGCAAACTTATGTAATAATTTTAAGGTTAGATTACCTGGAATTGTTTATGTGATGATGTAACCCTTTATGGGAAAGATTATTGTTTAAGTTATTTAATGTTTTATCCATTATTATGGGTAGTTAGATGTAATTATTTTGATAGTGAGCACCAAATTCGGTGAAAATGAAGTACCCGGATTTGAGGGTGTCACAGGTTGGTATCAAAGCTTTAGGTTATGAACCTTAGGTGGGGAAACCTTAGGAAGTAACATTTAAGAAGTCAGAAAACATAGTGGTGTTTAACTCTTATCGGGTTTTAAGGAAATGGATTAAGGCATCCATTGAAATTAAACAATAAAAGACATTATGTGTTATGTGTTAATAACTTATGTGCTCGCGAGTATACAAAATGTTAAGTAAAACTTAAAATATTTTGTTGTCAGGATGTCTAACGAAGGCGGATCCAGTCCAGCTAGGGAGGTGATACCTCAGGTACCTAGAGATGACGAACCCCGGGATATTCACGTAGTGCGGGAGCAGTTGATCCCAGAGGATGAGCCTGTGACCGATCCTGAGGAGGATAGTTCAGAGGATGAGGAGGAAGAGGATCCTGTGGAGTTTCCACTAAACTCCATATCGGCTGAGATGTATGATGCTTTGTACGATCGTAACATAGAGTTACAGGATAATGTTGAGGAACTGAAGGAGTTGGTTGAGATGCATCACGCTTCGATGGAGCAAAAGGATGCATAGATTCAGGAACTTGACTCAAAACTTGGAAACATAGAGTGGGACTTAGTTCATACTAAGGGTCAGCATGAAGATCTGTTGGCAGGGAACGAGAAGATGAAGACTGACATGGAAAAATTAAAAGATGGCTTCAAAGAGGAATCAGCTAAGCGCGCAAGAGCAGAGGATGCTTAGGACTGATGATGATGAAAAATATTTTAAAGAAACGAATCCAGTGAGATAAAAGGACAAAGATTAGGGATTCGTACGTTAGATAATCGAAGTTCAAAAACGCTCCATAATATACCATAGTGGAGTAAAATTCAAGAATAAAGATCAAAACATGGATACAATCAAATATAGTAACCATAATAGACATCGTGGACAAAGAAGAGAAAATTTTATTTTTCTGTGAATAGTGTCGTATTCATAAATAGTGTCGTATACGTGAATAGTGTCGTATATGTGAATAGTAACTCCGACACAAAAAGATAAAAATTCCACAATAAAATTCATATCAATATTTCGGCATAATGATATTGAAGGAAATAATATCATTTACGAAGAAAATAGCATCCCTTACCTCAAAAGAACCGTACTTCCGGCTGAAATATCAGGTATAAGGCTGAAGGAAACTTGTACCGAATAGCAACTCTCAAAGTATATAAATACTCACAAAAATACGCTCGATAATATAGAGAGAGAAAACTTATGAATTTTGGTGTGATTTTCAATTCTAACCTAAGCACCTATTTATAGGAAAATGCTTAAAACGCCAAAGTAGACTAAATAATAAAATAATATTATATTTTTTTCTACATATGCCATTTTGGAAAGCCATCAGCCCATCACATTTGAAAAATTTTCCAGCACATGTTTTCATAAAAAAAAAAGTGGGTCCCACCCATAATTTTAATAAAAATATTTAATTTTCAAAACTTCAATAATTCATAATAAATAGCTCTTTATTCAAAAAAATTCGAATCTTATGTCCTTTCCATAGGAAATTTAATTCTTTACAACTTTGTAGAAGAAAATTTTTCCAAATTCTAAACAGAAAATATTCGAAATCTACATACGGATGATTTTTAATACCTCCATTCCGACAAAATACTGATAAAACACCTCAGCATTTATTCCTTCATTTATATCCACATAAAATAAATATTTTCTGTCCATCCACATAAAATAAATATTTTCTTATCATATAAATCAATAATTAATTATTCATAAATAATATTACAGAATCACAATTATGACAACCAGGTCGTTCCCAGGAAAGAGGGGACTTTCCGATAAGGATTTCTCCTTACTGGCGCGCAATTAGGTGACCAAACCTCTCCTTAAACAGAACTTCCTTAGACATTGCCAATAATGCTATCTAATAATATTATTCAAATAATATGAATTATTGCTGATAATGGGGAAATACTGTGCATTGATAATTATTGAAACAACAATAATATAAAATATCAACGTAGCAATTATTGAATCAATAAAATAAAATATTGAACAGTAATTACTGTAACAATTATTGAGTAGTGCCTTCTTACGTAATGATCAATAATTCAACAATACTGTGCAATACCGTGTGCTACTGTGCAACCACGCGTATTACTGTACTTTAACCACCAGATATTTCAACAGTGTTAACGGTAACAACTACGCCGTTATTTATAAAAATTTAAACTTGTCATTTTTTTCATCCCACCGTTTTTCGTTATGGAGCCCACAAATGGCTGCGCCATCGTACGAATATTTTTCGACAGCAAGAATATTCCACGACCAAACGAATATTCCCCGTCAACAATGAATATTTTATAACCACTTGCTTATTTTGTAAAATTTGCACATATCACCCATAACCAAAGTATTATATCAAATTAACACCTTATTATTTAAAAATTATAATTAGAGGAAATTTAATTTTATTTATGAATAAGTTGGGGTCTTACATAAGCCTTCAATAAAATTTAAAATAGAGCTCGCATCGAATAATTAACTTAGTGACAGAGTCGGCAATGAGAATTATATCAAGCATAGAAACAAAGTTACTTCTGCAAAACATGTCAAATTCACCATCAAATCATAGAACGGTGAGATAGATAAAATAGTTTTAGTTTATAATAAAAGAATGATGCTTAAAAACTAAAACATACACTATATAAAACAACGGAGACCATATATTCGATAACAAACAAGAATGTTTATCTAGTTCTCCAAAAATTAAAAATATATACTGGAGATAGAATGAAATTCTATTTTATATATTGCAGTGAGAACTTATAGAATATAATCGTAACTGTACCTAATTTGAAAAATATTCTATTAGACTATTACTACTATAGCATAGACCTTAACCAATGCATCAAGTGCTCGAACCAACGAATTTGGCTCCTCAGCTATAAGCCCCTCCAGTAACGCATCAAACAAATTCAAAATTCCAAAACCCAAATGCTTAATTTTTGACTTTATAACATTTAACCATTTTCTTTCAATTGGTGAAAAAATAACAATGTAAGACTGGAGTTTTCTCTGAGCGTTTTCAAGTGAAAAGTAACTTTAGAATTTACTAGAGAAAATACATACATACATGCACACATATGGTGCGGTTTCAATTTTATGCGTGCAGTTTTGGCTAGTAACCAAATTGGAACCGTAAATTTGGTTATTCAACCCACCTAAAACAGTCACATATGTCGAAACTGTTGGTGCGATTTTAATTGGTGCGGTTTATGCGATTTTTGGTGTAGTTTCGGTTCCAATTTGGTTACTTGCTCAGCCCTACTAACTGAACATATTTTCTTGTTCAATTTTTTAATTTTTTTTGTCTAAAAGATATTCATAAAATAAAAGTAATTGAAAGATATGGTGAAAAAGAAAGGAGGGAATATAGGGCTATTTATACACAGTATAGTATGCTTCTGGTATTTTTCATAAATTGTCTATATACGTTGTATTTATGTGAACAATTAAAGAGTAACTATTAATCTTAAGTGAGTGCGTACATGTATCTATAACCCCCAAAAAGGTTTTGTGTGGTTGAATATTAAAGGTCTGAAGTCTCAGTTCTAAAAAATGGATCTATGCAAAAAAAAATTTAAATCGAGTTAATTCAGCAACTATTCTAATTGATGAGTTAATTCGGATGATCAAATTAATTTATCTCGTATCCTGCTTTTATATCTAAGGTATTTGTAAGACCCTAATTTTTAATAAATAAAATTTAATTTTCTTTATAAATATTATTCTAAATAGTAAGATATTAAATTGATAAAGGATGATATGTGCAGATTAGAAAAAATAAAAAGAATATCGGGGAATACTCGGTAAAGTACGATGATGTCGAAACAATCAATCATTTATGGATCCCACAAAAAAATAATTGTCGGATACATAAAACGACAGAAATAACATTTTTAATAAAAATTATTAGCAGAATTATTACCTTTAATTGTTAAAATATCTGCTAATAAAAGAACAATAGCACACGATATTCCACAATAATACACGGTGTTACACAATATTCTATCACTACAAAAAAATAGACATTTGGCAACAATTTTTCAGGTAACGACTTATAAAGTCGTTGCCAAAAATACATGTTTAGCAACGAAATTTGTCATTCGTTGTAGTTTATTAAAGGCTTTTATTTTTCGTAACGAAATTCATAAGTCGTTGTAAAAATTCGTTGCCAAATTGTTGGTGGGAAAAAACTGAGATTTCTCCTCATCGTCGGCAACGAAAACTTTTTTATTGCTATATTTTGTTGCCTAATATAGGCCACATTCATTGGCAATAATTTTTTTCGTTGCGTATTTAATACATTTTTTTACAACGACTAGTAATTGTTGCCCAAAATTAAGACAAACCTAATAAGCATGCCTCTTTTTTTTCCCTCAAAACGCATCATTTTTTATTAAATTTTTTTTATTTATTTGGAGACAATTTTATACAGTGAAATGTTTCACTCCGTCCTTCTCAAAATAATTGCCTAGTTTTATTTTTTTTAAAGTTATAATTTTTGAAATTAAAATTGAGCACATATAGATATATTTTCTAATTTACAAAAATTAAAGTTTGTAGTTAATTGGATGTAGTTTATAATGATCATATTCTCACACTTATAATTTTGAAAAAAATATAATTAATTTCTAAAATAATTTATATTAATTTTTCTTGTAACTCGTTATTTTACGTATATACTTTTTGACAAGGAATGGGCAAGGAATCGAAATCGCTTCTGAAATTGCACCAAAAATCGACCAAATTGCACCGATTAAGTTGTGTCAATGGTTCCGGCATAGACCAATTAAGTTGCACCAATGGTGTGTAAGTTCTTTTTTAACTCCCCTTTTTCAAATTCTCCTTTTCTCTTGACTTGTAAATTTTTTTATAATCAAATATTAATTTCTCTTTATATCTTAAATTAGAGAGTGTTTGGCAATGACTTATAAGTTGGTCAAACTAAGTTATAAGTCATTTGTTATTATTTAGTGTTGGATAATAACTTAAATTTTAACTTTTTAGATAAATGTTTCTCTTTACAAAAAAAAAGTATTTTTGTAATCTCCAATATTTTTAAATTTATTCTACTAATATATATATATATATATATATATATATATATATATATATATATATATACACATACATACATACATACATATTCTTTTCAAAAAATTTTGTCAAACTAAATAAAATACTAAACAAATCTCAACATTAAACTAAATATATATAAAGTAACTATGAATATTTTTATATATGAATATATATATATATATATATATATATATATGTGTGTGTGTGTGTGTGTGTGTGTGTGTGTGTGTGTGTGTGTGTAAACAAATATTCATATAAATATTTATAAATTGTTCTCTAAATATTCATATAAATATTTATAAAAAATATTCATATCTATATTTTATAAATTTTAGATGAAATATTTATAAATTTATAAATTAATATTTGTTTATAAATATTTATATGAATATTTAGAGATAAATTTATATATATATATATATATATATATATATATATATATATATATATATAATATATTCATAGTTACTTTATATATATCTAGTTTAATGTGGAGATTTAAGATGGGTATATATATATAGATGGTAATAAAATTTATCAAATACATAAAAAATATAACATAAGAAGCAAAAATATCACAACTAGGTTTTGAACCTAAGACCTATGAGTTATTGGGCCATTAAACTACCATTAAGTCATTCTAATTTATTAGTTAACTAACTATCGCCATAACTTGTAGCGGTAGACAGTGTAGCACATGAGCAAATGAGGGACAAATGAGTAATTTTTTATGTCGCTACATCCTGTAGCGGCAGGGAAATCCATTTCAATCTGTGACATTCAATGTTGCGATCAACGGTATATATTATGGTTGTTGAAATAGTACCCGTGACAACCGATTGTCAGGCATATTAGTTCCGGGCCTCCGACCCAAATAAACTCAACCTCATCAAACCTGATTATTATAACTATTCTTCCTAATGATTTTTAAAAAAAATATTTTTTAAAGTGGCGTTGGTTGAAAGTTCTATGCATACAAGCCAATCATGTATGATGATAAAGCATATACTTTGTAATCAATCTGATTTGTTTATTAATAAAAGAATTATTTATTAAAGGCATTTATTATCTACATGGTGCTGTTTTAATAATATGTGATAAACCCATAGTTTTAAGCAATGTTTTTAGAATCATGATGAGATCATGCTAATGAAATCTAAATTCTTAGATAGCTTAAAACTAAAATATTCCCAATCAATGGATTACTAAAAAGGGGATTAGTGAATCTAGATAGATTGGTACGTACGTTGCTTACTCATTGGATGAGGATGATTGATCTCATGATCATTTGTGTGGAGACACTAAAGCAAGTATGTAGGTGCTTATTAGAGAATAAGTTCACTGAACGTGACTCGTTAAGAAATACCTAATGGAGTTTTACTTGCCTGACAATAGAAATTCCTGTAGTGATAGTAGTACAAATGATCCTTAGACTTGAGATCATCATAGTATCTTATATATAATGAATTACAGTTTGACTTATTCCTTAAGACTCTTAGAGTATATCAAAGGGTATGCTTGGGTGTAATAAGTTATATATGAAGATAATGAATGATCAATAAAGAATCTACCACTTCTAGTAAAAGAAGAGAAATGTCCTATGTGATTCGATAAATGACAACCTAGGAATCCTTCGCCATGGTGGAATAAAATTAGAAAGTATTTTCTAATTTGCATTCATTAGGAGTTGTGCATTTAGGAATCGAAATACTTATAATTAAATAAAATAAGACTTGACAGTAATTCCATCTCTTATATTTAATTGGGACATTGTATGGTGGAATGATTGAATTGTACGGTAACTATTTACTCAAAGGTTCTTTTATGATTAATGTTAAAATCTATATTATCTAGAAAGTCGTTGATCGCTAGGGAGGCTTATCCCTATTGTAGAATAAATATTATTTATTTAAATAAATTAATCGTTTAATTTATTTATTTAAATAAGATTAGAATTTTTCTAGTTGATTTATTCACAACCGGTTTAATATAGAGAACCTAAAGGGTCACACCATAAAAGGAAGAATAATTATTTAAGAAGTTAATGGCATAATCGTAATAATATGTTAAGTATATTTAATTTAATCTATGGTGATAGAATAAATTAAATAACTTAATATTTATTATTTAATATTTTAGAAATATTAAATATAAATTAATAAGAGGAGTCTTATTAATATTATTACAATTATTATTATTTTAATTTCTAAAAGAGTTTATGAATTAATTTAATATAAGTACTCTCATTTATTCCTAATAAGATTAGGAGGGAAAAATTAGTTAAAGGAGTTTAATTAATTATCCCTAATAGGATTAGGGAGCCCATTTAATTAAAAGAGTTTAATTAAATGAATAATACCTTATTTTAATAGGGTTACCTGATATCTTTATAAGATGAGTCTTATATCAGATATCAAATATACGTAATTTCAATAGTTGGAGAGTACGCCCCTTTTTTTATAGAGATAGAAAAAACTAGGGTTTGAGCCAATGCACCCTTCTTCTTGAAAATTGTTCTTTCTTGATGGATCACCTCTAGAGGCCATACACTTGGGTGGCTTACATTGATCAAAGGAAGGAATCTACCCAGAGATTCAAGAAGATCGCGAAGAAGTAAGAGGTGAACTCGTACCTGAGAAAGCTCGTTTCTACAAGGGTATAATTTCATAATTTCTTATTCTTCGTTTAATTAATAATATGCATAAAGGATGATCCGGGTAATTGGTTTGTGAAAAATTTTAAAATTTGATTTTATTATGCTTCCGCTTTTTTTTTTTTGTAATTTGATTGCTACTTTGATTTTCACAAAACCTAACAGTGATATCAAGAGCCAAACTTTATGCGAATTATTAATTATTTTTATTCCTTATATGTATGGGTATGTATTTTGAATAATTTATTGGGCATAATTTGTTGTATAAATTTTTTTTCGAAAAACATTTTTTTTTTCTTGAGTCCGTGGGTGACTTTAGTTTTCAAAAACATTATCCTGTAATTCACGAATTCTTTAATATTTCCTGATGTGCCACCAAAATAATATTACCATAGTAATCAGGAAAGAGTTAAAGCATACATGTACACCATTTATTATATATTAACGTAATATAATGATAATGTTTCCTGTATGCTTTAACGCCATATATTATATATTAATGTAACATAAAGATATTGTTTCCTGTATGCTTTAACGTAATGATACGTAATATTTATTATTTGGTATATTTTAACCATACATAACATGTATTAGTTAAGGGAGTATGATGCAGGTTCGCGAAATCATTTTTTTTTCTTTGAAAAACAGTATTTTTTAATAACTATATAATTAAAATAAAGAGTTTATTTTAATTTTGAAATTGGATTTCATGCAACATAAAATTGCCCATTAAATGATATTCATATATATATGGAATGATTTTATTTATTGATACATATGTTGATATGTATGATAATAAATGGGATTGATTATGGACTATTGATCAATGTGATTAGATTTATTTTAGTTGGATGTTTGAATGAATGAGTTTTATTAAATGGGGTCTGTGTACCTCGTCTTTTCTGGTTTTCTTCTTGATGTAAATTCTATCTATCTTCTATGTACTTCCCCTTGACCGCTGATCAAGGTTTCTATTTAAATTAAATAGTTTATGTAATAGGATTAGTTAGAATTTTTTTGAAGAACCGGAGATTAAGGAACAAAAAGCGCTTGAAGACCCGTTTGTAATGGAGCCCGGGTTTAAATGTAATAGTTATATTTAAATGTTTATTCTTGCACCCTAGGGTTTGACCTTTTGGTTCACTTGGTGGCTCTAGTGAACTAAACTATAATAAAAGTCCATAATCAATTTGGGTAGAATATAGTATTCTATATGTGCATGCTAGTATAATATATATTATATATTATGCAAACATGCTTCGCATGTTTAATAATATAACGCGTATTTTATATATATATTTGCATGCGCGCTAAACAAGATGAGACTAATAATAACTAACCTTTCAATGAAATTATATTAAGTTGTAATGTTCAAAGATATTTGGAATATCGAACGTCGCCTTCTAGCATAATAAAAATAATAGAGCATTAAATATTTAGTATGAGTTTGTTGTGCACACACAAAACGAGTATTAAATATTTGAGATGTTATTTTTATTACATTTGATGTTTATAAGAAATTGAACATTACCGCTTTGTTATGCACACACAAGGGCTGTAGTTTTCTCTTTACTTATATGAAAATTATGGATATGACTTAACTTAAAATATTTTAGTTCGAATGTGCACACACTTGACCATTATGATTTAAGAGGCAAAATATAAGGAGTTACATGATGATGTAATTGACAAAAGTTGTCTACCTATTTATTTATATATAGTTTGTTGTGCACACACAAGGCTATATACATTTGAAATGGGATCCTTATTCTCACTAGCAAATCTTTAATTAGATATTCTCGAACTATATTCATGAGGGTAATATAGTTTGAAAAAAATAGTGGGAGATACCAATATAAAATAAGACCTAATTTATTTTGGTAATTAATTTAATGAATGTTTGCTAAAATATTGTCTTTTTACATGAAGAATTTTGAAAATGTCACATTCACTAATTTCACTGCGTAGCATACTTGATGCTAACAAACTGACCGGACCGAATTACACGGACTGGTTAAGGAATCTAAGAATTGTTCTTACTGCTGAAAAGATTTCTTATGTCCTAAATTCGCTTGTACCTTCAAAAGTTGCAGAAACAGCCTCTGAGGAAGAGATTGTTACTTTTAAACAGTGGCAAGATGATACATCAGTGGCTCAATGCATCATGCTCGCATCCATGTATAATGAGCTTCAGCGTCAGCATGAAAACATGGATGCTCCTACTATGCTACTGCACCTTCAAGAGTTGTATGGTGAGCAAAGTAGGACTGCTAGATATGAAATATCTAAGGAGCTCTTCTGATTTCGGATGACCGAGGGCACTACCGTTGAGACTCATGTCTTAAAGATGCTCAATCTGATTGAATGTCTTGGACATCATGGATGGGAAGTTGAGTCAAGATTTAGTCTTGCAGTCACTCCCAGACACCTTCTCACAATTTGTTGTGAATTTTCACATGAATAAGTTAGATGTCAGCTTGCCTGAATAACTTAACATGTTGAAAACTGTTGAAGGTCACTTCCCATCCAAGAAGAACCATGTCTTACTGGTGGATGATTCTTCCAAGGAAAGGAAGAGGCCCAAGGTATCTTCTGAAAAGAAGAAATCCAAGAAGGCTAAGGGAAAGGCGAAAGTGAAAGATCAAAAGAAACCTGATCCAACTAGCAAAGGAATTTGCTTCCGTTGCAACAAGCCGGGTCATTAGAGAACTGTAAGGATTATCTTGCAGAACAAAAGTTGAAGAAGCTTGGAAAAGCTTCGAATCCTAATCAAGGTTTATTTATGATTGAAATTAATTTGTCTGAAAGTCAATCTTCTACTTGGGTATTGGATACCGGCTGTGGTTCTCACATATGTAATAATATACAGGGACTGGTCAAAAGTAGAAAGTTGAGTAAGGATGAGGTCGTACTACGAGTGGGAAATGGAGCAAATGTTATTGCATTAGCTGTAGGGACTTATTGTTTAGCACTGCTTACGGTCAAATCCATTAGTTTAAATAATTATTATTTTGTTCCGTCACTTATTAGAAACATTATTTCAATATCTGTATTGGATATGGATGGTTTTGACGTTATAATAAAGAACAATAGTTGTTCTATTTATAATAATAATGTTTTATATGATGTTGGTAATTTATGAAATGGTCTTTACATTCTTGACTTACATGAAAATATACTTCAAATTGAACAAACTAAGAAAAGGAAAAGAGATGATGTTAATTATACCTATATGTGGTACTATAGACTTGGTCATATTAATGAAACAAGATTATCTAAGTTGTATAAAGATGGGCTCCTAGAGCTATCTGATTATGAATCATATCCAACTTGTGAATCTTGTCTCATGGAAAAAATGACTAAATCTCCTTTTGGTGGAAAAGGAGAAAGAGTTACAGAGTTGTTAGCGTTGGTACACACAGATGTATGTGGACCTATGACAACGAATGCACGAAGAGGGTATTCTTATTTTATTACATTCACTGATGATCACTCAAGATTTGGATATATGTATTTAATGAAATACAAATCTGAATCATTTGAAAAGTTCAAAGAGTTCAGAAGTGAAGTAGAGAAACAAACGGGCAAAAGTATTAAGATTCTTCGATCAGATCAAGGTGGTGAATACTTAAGCAGTGAGTTTCTCAATTGTCTCAAAGAAAATGGTATAATCTCACAATGGACTCCACCAGGGATGCCACAGTTGAATGGTGTGTCTGAAAGGATAAATCGAACACTATTGGACATGGTTCGTTCCATGATGAGTTTTACCGATCTTCCGGTGTCATTCTGGGGATATGCCCTAGAAGCAGCTATATATCTACTAAATAAGGTTCCCTCGAAATCCGTCCCTAAGACTCCATATGAGATGTGGACAGGGAGGAAGCCTAGTCTTAAGCATGTTAAGATTTGGGGATGTCCAGCTTATGTGAAAAGGTTTCAGAATGATAAGCTTGAGACAAGATCTAATAAGTGCACTTTTGTGGGATATCCTAAAGAAAGTTTAGGATATTATTTCTATAATCCTACTGAACAAAAGGTGTTTGTTGCCAAACATGTTGCCTTCTTGGAAAAGGAGTTTATCCTTGAAGGGGCCAGTGGGAGGAAAATAGACCTTGAAGAAATTCAAGAACCACAAACCACTATAGATCAAATGGATGAACCTGTCCAAGTAGAGATTCCTTCTGTACCACACCCTATTCGTAAATCTGGAAAAGTACCAAAGATACCTGATAGGTATGGAATTGTCATAGAAGATGATGATGAGGTACGCATCATAAATGATGATGATCCATTGAATTACGAACAGACTATGAGTAGTAAAGACTCAGAGAAGTGGCAAGAAGCCATGAAATCCGAGATAGACTCCATGTATGAGAACCAAGTAGGGAATTTGGTCTCACCACCTGAAGGCATTAAGCCTATTGGGTGTAAATGGGTCTTAAAAAGAAAGACTGGAGCAGACGACAAGGTAGAGACCTATAAGGCCCGACTAGTAGTAAAAGGTTTCAAACAAAGACAAGGAGTTGACTATGACGAAACCTTCTCACCAGTAGCAATGCTCAAGTCCATTCAGATTTTGCTTGCGATTGCAGCTTACTATGACTACGAAATCTGACAAATGGACGTGAAAATGGCCTTCCTCAATGGGAAACTTGAGGAGGATGTGTATATGACACAGCCAGAGGGATTTATTTCAAAGGTTGGAACAGATCAAGTTTGTAAGCTACAACGATCCATTTATGGATTGAAGCAAGCTTCTTGTAGGTGGAACATCCGTTTTGATGAGACAATCAAAGAGTTTGATTTTATCAAAAATGAGGATGAACCATGTGTGTACAAGAAGGTTAGTGGGAGCGTTATTTCATTCCTCGTATTATATGTTGATGATATATTACTGATAGGGAATGATATTCCTATGCTACAATCAATTAAAATCTAGTTATCTAAACACTTCTCCATGAAGGACTTGGGAGAAGCATCCTATATTTTGGGGATAAAGATCTATAGAAATAGATCTAAAAGGATGCTTGGCTTGTTCCAAGGAACGTATATTGACTCGATGCTAAAGAGGTTTAGCATGGAAGATTCCAAAAGAGGTCTCATGCTGATGAGCCATGGAATACATCTCTCTAAGAAACATGTCCCAAAGACACCTGAGGAGAGAGACCGTATGAGTAAGATTCTTTATGCTTCAACAATAGGATCTATCATGTAAGGTATGATATGTACTAGACCAGATGTCACTCATGCACTTAGTGTAACAAGCAGATATCAGTCGAATCCAGGAGAAGAACACTGGAAGGCAGTAAAAAAATATCCTAAAGTACTTAAGAAGAACTAAGGATGCATTTCTTGTCTATGGTGGGTCTGAATTAAAACTAGAGGGCTTCACAGACTCAAGTTTTTAAACGGACCAAGATGACAGTAAATCCGTTTCGGGGTATGTGTTTACCTTGAATGGTGGCGCAGTGAGTTGGAAAGTTCCAAACAGCAAACAGTTGTTGATTCAGTGACAGAGGCAGAGTACATAGCTGCAAGTGAAGCTGCAAAAAAAGTTGTTTAGATGAAGAAGTTCATTACCGAACTTGGTGTGGCTCTTAGCATTACAGGACCAGTACCTTTATTCTGTGACAACACTGGAGCTGTTGCGCAGGCTAAGGAACCCAGGTTTCATCAGAAATCCAAACACGTGTTGCGGCGATTTCATTTGATCAGAGAGATCATTGAAAGAGGAGACGTCACCCTGGAGCGTGTGGACTCTCAAGACAATATTGCAGATCCATTTACTAAAGCATTAACACAACATCAATTTGATCGTCACTTAGAGAAGATGGGTATGAGATACCACGACGATTGGCTTTAGTGCAAGTGGGAGATTGAAAGTACTATGCATACAAGCCAATCATGTATGATGATAAAGCATATACTTTGTAATCAATCTTATTTGTTTATTAATAAAAGAATTATTAATTATAGGCATTTATTATCTACATGGTGCTGTTTTAATAATATGTGATAAACCCATAGTTTTAAGCAATACTTTTAGAATCATGATGAGATCATGCTAATGAGATCTAAATTCTTAGATAGCTTAAAACTAAAATGTTCCCAATCAATGGATTGCTAAAAAGGGGATTAGTGAATCCGGATATATTGGTACGTACGTTGCTTGCTTATTGGATAAGGATGATTGATCTTATGATCATTTGTGTGGAGACACTAAAGCAAGTATGTAGGTGCTTATTTGAGAATAAGTTCACTGAACGTGACTAGCTAAGAAATACCTAATGGAGTTTTACTTGCCTGTCAATAGAAATTCCTGTAGTGATAGTAGTACAAATGATCCTTAGACTTGAGATCATCATAGTATCTTATATATAATGAATTATACTTTGACTTATTCGTAAGACTCTTAAAGTATATCAAAGGGTATGCTTGGGTGTAATAAGTTATATATGAAGATAATGAATGATCAATAAAGAATCTATCACTTTTAGTAAAAGAAGAGAAATGTCCTATATGATTCGATAAATGACAACCCAAGAATCCTTGGCCAATGTGGAATGAAATTAAAAAGTAGTTTCTAATTTGCATTCATTAGGAGTTGTGCATTTAGAAATCGAAATACATATAATTAAATAAAATAAGACTTGACAGTAATTCCATCTCTTATATTTAATTGGGACATTGTATGGTGGAATGATTAAATTGTACGGTAACTATTTACTCAAAGGTTCTTTTATGAATGTTAAAATCTATATTATCTAGAAAGTCGTTGATCGCTAGGGAGGCTTATCCCTATTGTAGAATAAATATTATTTATTTAAATAAATTAATCGTTTAATTTATTTATTTAAATAAGATTAGAATTGTTCTAATTGATTTATTCACAACCGGTTTAATATGGAGAACCTAAAGGGTCACACCATAAAAAGGAAGAATAATTATTTAAGAAGTTAATGGCATAATCGTAATAATATGTTAAGTATATTTAATTTAATCTATGGTGATAGAATAAATTAAATAGCTTAATATTTATTATTTAATATTTTAAAAATATTAAATATAAATTAATAAGAGGAGTCTTATAAATATTATTACAATTATTATTATTTTAATTTCTAAAAGAGTTTATGAATTAATTTAATATAAGTACTCTCATTTATTCCTAATAAGATTAGGAGGAAAAATTAGTTAAAGGAGTTTAATTAATTATCCCTAATAGGATTAGGGAGCCCATTTAATTAAAAGAGTTTAATTAAATGAATAATACCTTATTTTAATAGGGTTACCTGATATCTTTATAAGAGGGGTCTTATATCAGATATCAAATATACGTAATTTCAATAGTTGGAGAGTACGCCCCTTTTTTTATAGAGATAGAAAAAACTAGGGTTTGAGCCGATGCACCCTTCTTCTTGAAAATTGTTCTTTCTTGATGGATCACCTCTAGAGGCCATACACTTGGGTGGCTTACATTGATCAAAGGAAGGAATCTACCCAGAGATTCAAGAAGATCGCGGAGAAGTAAGAGGTGAACTCGTACCTGAGGAAGCTCGTTTCTACAAGGGTATAATTTCATAATTTCTTATTCTTCGTTTAATTAATAATATGCATAAAGGATGATCCGGGTAATTGATTTGTGAAAAATTTTAAAATCTGATTTTATTATGCTTTCGCTTTTTTTTTTTGCAATTTGATTGCTACTTTGATTTTCACAAATCCTAACATTGGTTGCCTTTCTGATTTTTAGCCAAAAAAAATATCCAAAAATTCAACGCCATTTCAAATGGCGTTCAATAGTTTTTTCCAAATTAGATGTGAGAGCCTTTACTCCTAACGACAGTCGTTGAAGTTTTTATTTTTAAAAAAATATTCGTTTAAAAATAAAATCTTTTTAAAAAAAATTAAAGCTTTTTTTTTAAATAAAGTTTTTTTTATTTATATCAATTGTTCTTAAATTAATTAATTTGGTTAAGAGAAGAGCCATTCCAAGAAAATTTGAACAAAATGGATATAATTGAGAAAGTTGAATATAATTTAGGCAATTATGGGAAAATACTCCAGATCCAACATTTCCCCATTCTTTCTCCTAAGACTAAGCAAAAAAAATAGGGTCCTTAACACTAATATACAACACTTAGAAAGTATTTACAAAAATAATACATCAATAAAATAATTACAAAAATAACGCAATTCATATTAATAAGGAAAACTAAAATCAAGGAGAAATAACTGCCATAATTAATAATTCAAATTCAAATATATGTGATCTAACAACAAAAATAAATTCAAATTCAAAATAATAATTCAAATTCAAATCTTCATCTCCCTCACATAGCACTTATTTGATTAAGAGAATGACTGCGATGAAAAGCCGACCCGTGCAACTTTAGACCATTATTTGCAGGAACAGAAGCTGACGCCATATTGACCATAACAGATATTCGTGGAGGAGCATTTCTTTTATCGGTTTGAGAAAAGTATTCACGCATACCTGTAATAGAGGATGAAACAACAAAACAGAAGTACATAAAATACGAGTATAACAGAAAAGATCATAGACCAATCTGAAAAAATGTTCCACAAGATAGTGAAGAACCCAATATTTTTTTCTAATTATCATAGGAAGATATATATTTATCATTATTACAAAAAGAGATTTATGGGAAAGAGTACAAGTGCAGAAAAATCAAAAAATACTAACAAAAAAGTAATAAATGTATGATACATGTAACCAATTAATACATAAAGACTACACAAATTTTGTTTTCTGCATAAGAAAGAGAGAGATAAGAGAGTGATGTGTAATGTAATGCTGATAACCAAACCTTCGTACCAAGGTAACCAAACTTTTATACCAAGGTAACCAAACCTTTATACCAAGGTAACCAATCAACCTCCACACCTGCAGTATGAATTGGTTACCTTGGTCTGAAAGTTTGGTTACCTTGGTCTGCAGTATGAAAGTTTGGTTTGAAAGTTTGGTTACTTTGGTAACCTAATAACACTGAATTGGTTACCGTTGTATGAATGTTTGGCTACCAACTGCACTATGAAAAAACTGCAGGTGTGGATGTGGATTGGTTACCTTGGTATGAAGGTTTGGTTACCTTGATGTGAAGGTTTAGTTACCACCTACACTATGAAGAAATTGAAGGTGTGGATGTGAATTGGTTACCTTGATATGACAATTTGATTATCTTGATATGAATGTTTGGTTACCAACTACACTATGAAAAAACTGCAGGTGTGGAGGTGGATTGGTAACCTTGGTATGAAAGTTTGGTTACCTTGGTATAAATGTTTGGTTACCAATCTCTTCTATCAGTTGCTTAATTTGGATCAAATCCAATAATCCATGGAAAGTCTAGGAATTCTAGTCTCCAACTTCCAACTACTATTCCTTGTACCACCAATTCCACTATTTCCATGCCCAAAATAAATCTCATGCCAAGTCTCCACAAGCATCTCCTTCACACAAGCCACATGAAAATTATATTTCTTGCATGTAGAACGATAACTCCAGCTCCTCCTTTCCTCCCACACTTATGACACAAGCCACACTCTGCACGTGCTTCGTGGACAACCTGCAACATTTTAATTACATACTACTTGTGTAATCCTTAAATATGTTTTACTTACATCACTGGCTACTCAATCATGAAAGGCCTATGTATGGGCATGGACCCTATTTGTTGCCAGGCTTTTGGTGCCAAGAGATGGTCCGTTGTTAGCCAGACATACCTCAAAACTTTCCTTTTCCTCCTATTCACCACAATTCCCATCTCATTCATTTGGCTCAACGTCGAACCTCTCTTCCAACACTTGGGCCAGGATCACCTTATCACCAAAGTCGCCAAAACCTACCTTATTTACTCCCTCCCCGATGATGGTGGTGCCTCGAGGCGAAACAGTCGGGAACTATACGACGAGAGGCTATGCCATTGACTGAACGGGGCTTGTCCTTTGGAGCTGAAGGTGAGCGGAGGATGATGATGAGTGATAATGATGAGTTTGATTAGGTGGAAGAAATGGGAAGGAAAGGAAAACTTTGGGAGGAAATTGCGGCGGAATTCGGATTGCACAGAACAAAATTGTATTAATTTTGTAAATAAATATGAAAAAATATATTATTTTTATAATTATTTTATCTATACATCATTACTATAATTATTTTTAAAAATGTACTAAAATATATAATTAATCCAAAAAAATAACACTGTACTGCACTAACGTTTTGTATCGGACCCCGCCCCCCCCTCGACCCCTCCTTAAAATAATAATATGACTCAGCCAGCCCACGCCCACTCTGAAGTCCTAACTATCATTCTCTCAATTCCCAAACCCAGACCCAGACCCAGACCCAGACCCCAGTACCGAGTACCCAGATCTCGAGCTCTCAAGTGAAGTCTCAATCTCTCGTCCCAATACCAGATCTCGAACTCTCAAGTCGCTGACGGCTATCGGCGCATCGCCTCCCTCGTCGACTTCTGCGGGCCTTCATCGGTCATCATCAGTCAATCTCGAGGAGGCGAAACCATAGTATAGGTATTATAGATTTGCTAGCTCAAAACTGACCCCATCTTCTGTCCCCGAGTCCCCGGCTCGGCAATTCATTCTTCTTTTAAGATCTTCTAATTTTATTTTTATGGGGTTTTTTCTACCTACAAATGCTTTGGTTGAGTCTGATTTTCCTGGTAATTTGATATATTTTTTTAGTAGAATTTTTAGACCAGTTTGTAACCTTTTTTCTTCAGATTTCTGAGCTATAGAGATTTGAGTATTTGACCAAATTTGCAGTTTTTAGTAGGTTAGTCTTCTCAGCCTTCTTCTGTTCATTTACTAAAGGGCAAGATGTTAATTGTTTCTTCTTTTGTATCCTGATTGAGATCATTTATGTTCACAATTGAAATCTGTTGAAATTTGAGATATCTAGTACAAATTACTATAATTTTTTTAGGCATATCAAGGAGAGGATAAGATAATGTACTTAAGAGACCAAACCCACACGTGCTATATATTTTAATGATCCCGGTAATTTGTCACAATGAATATGCTTGCTATTTGTGGTTGATTTTTTTTTTTAGCTAGGAACATTTGCCATTTGTTTAGCTTAAACCCTAAGTTCAGATTTTAGGTATTAGAAGACATAGGTTTTTACTTGGAATCTCTTCTAATGTTGTGTAAATAGGGAGAATTTTATTTGGCAGATCATACAATAAACTTTTTGCTGAATGTATCCTTCTTTTATTTTGTAAGTGGGATGTAAAGGTTAATTTAACTTTAGATTAAAAGTAAGTATTAAATACCCAAAAAAGGAAAAAAGAGAAGTTGTTTGTGATAAAGTTTTGCAGTCTAGTCTAGTTTAATTTTTAATCTGCTAAAAATGCTTTCTTGGATAGCATTATCCCATGAGTGTGGCTGGTCTTATTGCCAAAGCATTCCCTCTCAGCATTACATGTTAGTGTTCACTGGTGGGTTGTTGAAGTTGACTTTAGACAGGTGCAGGAGATTATCTCCTCTCTTTTTGTAAATTTTGACATGTTCTTTGTGTTTCTTTAATGTTTTGTTGCTCAAGATGGCTTGGTAGTGTATTAAGTTTATGAATGTTTGTTAATGTGCAGTATGTAGTAATTGATGATATTTCTCTTTCTTATGAAATAATGTCTTATGATCTGAAAGCAAGCATTTTCAATTTATTTGAAATATGTTCCTTTTCTCAAATATAAAATGTAAAACACTTGTGAAGAAAAATGGGAAGGGGAGTTTGGGCTTCCTTTATAGTACTGATCTAGACAAGCCATCTTGGCAGGTGGAGCCAGTATTTGCAATAAAGTAAAAAAATAAATTAGAATGTGTTTCTTTTAAGACTAAAGGTAAGGGACTTAAGTTCATCATAGACAAGGGGATCAAATTCTATATAAAAGGTTAATGTTTTTTTAGAATTCAAGGGGTTCAAAATATAAGTTCATTATACCTTCTATTTTTTGATTTTTCAAGAGCTAAGGTGGAAAATTGCCCATCATATGCAAAGGATGGATTCGCCTTTGCATCTTGTACAAGGTCAACCCAACTTAACCCCCGAAACATTTGCCTTTAGGATTATAGTTGAGTTACCTAACTTTTTTCACACTTACCTAAAGGTTTTTTTTGTGAACAATCTTCAAACAATCCAATATGCCACTGGTTGAAGTTTGTATGCAAATTGGTTTCCGGGTTAGTGATCATTATCCTGCTAGGAGATTGCTCTGTTTTATTTGCCTTCTGTGACATAGCTTATACTAACCTTACTTCTTTTATTACTCCACTATATACATGCCATGGTAACTGATACAGATGATTGTACTTGTACAGTTTTTTAATGTGTACATATATGTTAGATAGAATTATTTTGGACCCATATTTTGTAACCCATGCTATTTCTTTTTAAGACCTATGTTTTGCCCTTGTGATGATTCCGTTCATTATTTGCCAGGGAAGTGGGAAGTCAATTCTCAAACGACAAGGGCCAAACTGGATTATGCTACTAATTTGAGTATTTCAGAGAATTTAAATGATAAGATCTTGAAGATGGACCTCAAAAACCATTCTCAGGTGTGCTTTAATTAAGTAGGAGCTGAAGCACAAAATTGATAAGAAAGAACTTTTACTTTAAAAAATTTCAGTTAGTAATTGAGATATGTCTATTAATTTTTGATTTATTGCATATTGTTGGAATGTATTCTAGCCTATATTTTTTAATTCGTCCAATCTGAATTATATATAATTCACATGGTCCGGTTTTTAGTGGTCAGTTTTTATCCAACTTTTTAATTTGCTGCATTCCCTTCCTGATTATTTATGTAGTTTTAAGCAAAAAATAGTTCCATTCCTCTTCCTCATTTTTTTCTTTGTAGAGAAACCTTCTATTAATGAATTGCTAAGAGTTGGTACCAAAGAAGATGAGAGTCATAAAAAATTTCTCTGGAATACTTTGTTTGATATTTTTGAGATATCTCGGATTTGATTTCTGGCATTGAAAATTTTCTTCTTTTCAAGTTTGAGGATTTGGTGGTGGCAAGGATGGAAATATCTTTAAGATATTTGTTATTGTTTGTGGTTCTTTGGGGTATTTGGTTGGAGAGAAATCCAAGTGTCTTTTAGTGTCAAGTTCGTCCTTTCTTCTAATCTTAAGAGAGAATATAACTTCCTCACTTTGTAATGGTTTTTTACTAGAGGGTCATATCAAGGTGATAGAGATTATGATATCCAGAGGGATTGGAACGCTGTACTATATAATTAACTTTTACTTATTTAGTCTTTTAAGAGGGCTCCTGGTCCTTTTTTACTGTAACTTCTCCTTTTTCTTAATCTCTTTTAACAAGTCATTCTTTTATATAAAAAGAGTAAGACATATTTGCTCATATCCATTTAGTTATAGGTTGATACGCATATCATGCGTGTTGTAACCACAAATATTTAAACTGATATATATTTGTATTACAGCATGTACAGGGTCGACAAACTAATCTCACGATAGCCTATCTGTCATCTTATTTCCTGGTCACATTGATACAACAAAATTTCGGCAATACAGTGTTTAATATGGTCCAAGACTTGTTCTTTCATGTCATTCAAACATCTGTGACGACAAGCTTTCCTTTTGCTTGTATATTCAATTCCTTGAATAAGCCCACACCTCTTCAGTTGGATGTATCTTTTCCTTCATTACAAGATATCAGATGAAACTTTTCACGATTACTTTATTTATTCAACATACAAATTGAGAAAAATGTTGCCACGTAAGTAAAGTGAATTTCCCCCTCGATGTAATTCTTTCCTCTTAATTGTGTATAATTTTAACTTTCTATGCGAGATCTCTAGCCTTATATAATATCCTTCACAATTATGATGCCCAAAACTAAGGGGCTGTTACATCAGTTGCAGGGCTGTTATATCGGTTATAGAAAAATACAAAATAAAGTCTACATTTTAAAATCAATCCCAGATGGTGGGGGCTGTTATGGTGGGTTGTTATATTCTATTACATTTGCATATAGTTGACTATCAAGCCACAACCAAATTTATAATAGTTGCCATATATAGGTGTTAATTAACAACAATTATTGTTAGATTCAGTATAACTAACTATAATTATGTGTAATCAACATGTTTGAGCCATCAGAAATGAGAAGCTCTTAATTTAGTAGTAGAGAAAGGAATGGGGTGTGGTCAACACGTGTATACTTAAAATAGGTTAAAAAATCACGCAAGGGAGGTTTAGTATTGCTGAACTCTGCCAATCTGTTGTTTCATACTTTTCTTTTGACAGATCTCCTAAAGTGTGTCTACTTGACAATGTCAATCTATTACTTGATGGGATGAATCTTAAATTGAGGTTGTTATGCAGGTTTTTGGTGGTGCTTCTTGCAGCGTGCTTCTCATTTGTTATGATTAGTGGGTGGTATTGGTGCATTAATTCAGTAATTAATTCAGTAATGTAGAATTATTTTTATAAGACATTATTTCATAAGTTTGTAGTTAATTGCTCTGGGTACATGTCTAACAGTCAATCAAAGGCCTCTAGAGACTTGGAAGAGAAATTACAGGCTTTAACAAAAATGACAATGAAGCTACAGGTTTGCTATGCTTATCCTTTGCTGCCATTTGTTTTATTAGAGGTCTTTACTTCTTAGATGTTGTTTTTTACTTTTCCCCCCATTTTTGCTAAGCTTCCCTTATGTTCGTCGTTGTTACAGAGTGATAGAGGTATCAGGATTCTACACTGACTCGCCTGTTCTTCATTCTTGATTTTATTTCTTTTTTGCCTTGGACTCGTGCTTTTCTGGCTTGTCAAAGAAGGCAGATTGACAATGATTTGTTTATACTGAATACAAAGCCCAATTGTATGAGGTTGTAGATTTTTTTTGGCGGTTTTAGTTGCCAATCATTATTCAATGGAGGCCTCAAATACTGTTTTCTATTTTTTACTTTTCTCTGGTCTACTTTTTTTTCATTTCCGCTATTTATTATATTGACATCTTTTACATTCACTGTTAATGCTAGCACTGCTCTAACGTGTCTGTAATTCAAGCCATTATGAATTCTTGATTCATGAGTTGGTTCCATACAATGAAACCGATTACATTATTTGGTGTAGTAAAGTAAACATTAGTGAATGAATTACTCTGGATCTAATTACACCATATAATTATTTGTTGATGGACTTATTTTGACAACCATGTGACTTGTGCCTTCTGCACATTATGTTTTTTACATATTGAAGTCATCCTATTAGAATTTTCAATTGATTGATTACTAATAAAATTATCAATTATCACTTTTTAACAGGAGAACCGATAATTTCTCCTGCGGACAAGCAAGGGATGATTCCCCTTTCAATTCCTCTATCCAGAAACAGATCAGGTTGGTATATAGCCTGTATTTAAAGTTGAAAACTCATTTTCTATCTTAAGTGATGATTTTCTTGGCTATAGGTTTTGTGACTGCACTGCTACGATGGCCTACAGCCCCACCTAGGTAAAATCATGAATATTGCTGATAAGTATCTTTTGAGAGGTTATCTTTTTCTTGATCTATCTTCTCCAACACACAGAATGGAGATGCCAGTTATTGAGGTCCGTAAGCATGGCGTGTGGCTTTTGGCCAAGAATGTAAGTCAAGATGAACATCTTTTGGATATTGAGACGTGTGTTTCAGATTTTAGGGCATTTTGTGTGCTTGTACTTCAACTAATTTTGTAAAGACGATGAATGATCATGTATCGGATGATTTTATTTAATTAATAATATTTTAGTTTTTTTGTATTTCTGTCATAATTTTTTATGGGGTTATTGTGACAATTTTTTTTGTTTATAAAATAATTTTGACATTTGTTACGTAACAAAAGAAAAGGCAATATTTATATCGTTGCAGATCATAACAAATTTTATTGCACATGAAAAGTAAACGATAATATATAATGACGTTGCTAATTAACAATAACTTTTGTTGTTTTCTAAAAACAATCACCTTTGAATAGTATCGTTGTTAATTCATTATAATTATCTATAAAAAAATCAACGGCAAAGCAAAATTTCGTTGCAAATTAATATATAATTGATTTATTTTGTACATTTAACAACAAACATCGTTACCAAAAAGTACACAATTAGAAACAAAAACCAATTAAGGCAACAATTTCTATATTGTTCAGTAACGGCAAATTTCGTTGGCAAATGTGTATCAAATGCAACGAATTTTATCTTCGTTGGAAAATAAAAAAATTCTTTTCATTGCCAATTAGGCGTATTTTGCAACGAAAATTATTTTTCAGTAACAATTTCTTAATAAATTTGCTACAAAATATTTCATTGTTAAATGATTTATGATTTTACACGAAAATAAAATTTCGTTGCGAAATATATTACTTTCTGCAACGAATTTTTTTTTCGTTGCTAGACAATTAGCAATGTTCATAGCGTAACAAAATGTCCAACAACCGGAAAATTGTTGCAAATAACATTTGGCAACGAAATTTCGCATATTTTGCAACGAAAACTGTTTGTTGCAAAATCACCATTTTTTTGTAGTGCATATTATTGAACCAATAATTGTCACAGTAACAAATCTATACTTTTATATTACTGAACAAATAATTGTTACAATAACAATTGTATAATATTTCATATTATTGAACCAATAATTGTCAGAGTAGCAAATGCACAATATTTCATATTATTGAACCAATAATTGTCAACGTAGTAAGGGTAGTAATTAAAAGTCACGGGGAGTAAATAGTTAAACATACTCACTATTTGAAGAAAACTGATATTTGTGATATTAATACATTAAGTTAATAATACAAAAGATTAATAATATAATAATAATTATGAATAGTAAATAAAAACGTAATATTGAAATGTGAAAAATATGGGTAATTAATGTGGTAGATTAAAGGTAATCATTAAATGTAAAAAATGTGGATAATTAATATGTGGTAGATTAAAGATAGTATTAAAATGTGAAAATATGGATTATTAATATGTGGTAGATTAAAGACAATATTGAAATGTGAAAAGTGTGGATAATTGATGAATGATGTAGATTAAAGATAATTTTAAAATATGAAAAGTGTGGATAATTAATGAATGATATAGATTAAAGATAATCTTGAAATGTGAAAAGTATGACTAATTGATGTGTGCTAGATGTTGGTTAAATTTTGGCTATAAACAGGAGGGCTTAGCATAAGGAGTTTCATATCTTTCTTGTTTATCCTTCATTCCATTCTCTAAAAATTATGTAGTGTAATTGTCTTTCTAAATGTGCTAAGATTATGTTAAGTGTTAGTAAATATCAGTAAAAGTACAAGAATTGTTCGAATGAGTTTTTCTATAAAAATTGCACAAGCATCCACTCACACATCACACAGTGTTTACAACTCTTGCTTTAGAAGATTAATTTTGAAAAACTTCATCTGGAAGATTGTTTTAAAATATTACTTTATTCCTTCAAAAATTATTTTGAAGTTTATTCTACTCTATTTTGCACACTACATAAATTTATACTATTAAGTCACTTTTGACAATTTCATAATATACGAGTTAGTGTACACCATTAAAAGTATATGTGGTAGTTATTAATTAAATTATAAATATACATATAGGTTGATCAACTACATAGAAAGCAATATTTAATCACGTGCTAAGGTAAGTGTGACACCCCCAAATCCTAGTACTTAAACTTCACAGGATTTGGCGTTCATTGTTCAATTTTAACACATCTAACCACCCATAAATAAATAAACTCATAAATGAAATAGAAATCCTCCCAATAAAAGGGTTACAACATATTAAACAAATCAATCTCAGATTATCTAACCTTAATACATCAAATGTGTAAACATCATAAACAATTAAGTCTTAAACATAACATCATAAGTCTTAACAATAACATTCTCAAATAATAATAAACAAATTTTCATTACTTGTTTGCTTTGCCTTTGTCCTTATTAGTAGATGACTCATCAACCATTTCAACCTTAGCTACAATGTTATTATGCAAGAGTGAGCAACAATTGCTCACAAGTATAACAACAACAACAACAACAACAACAACAACAACAACAATAATAATAATAATAATAATAATAATAATAATAATAATAATATGCGAGTAAACAATGGATACTGGATAATAGAAAGCTCGGCTTTTGAATCAAGATGGAAAACACGAATCAAAAGTACATCTGAGAGTCACAAGACCAAGAACTATGTAACAGGTTATCAAGTATTTCTACTTTAAACCTTTAACAGTCAAAAGACTATATGGACCTTACTTCTCGTACTTATGGGGATCAACACTTACTACCATGTATGTGCACAACATCTCAACGCTATCGCATAATATAATCCCCTATAAAGGTTGTTCATCTCAATTTGACATCAAAGTCTGCACCAAAGGAAGTTTGATTTGGATAAGCTTTAATAGAAATTCTAGAATTTAAAACGCTCATCAACTATGGACTAGTCAAATCAATAAGGATTCACTAGTCATTCAAGGTTCAATAATATAATTGATACTCAAATCAAATAGTGAATCTCATATGTATACAGTTGAATAAACATTGTATAACCGAAGTATTACTTTAGAAGAATTAGAATATCTCATTGAAATCATGAACTTGAATAAACAAGAGTAAGACTTTGCTCAATATAAGAATAGGACTTATGAACTTGGAAACTTGTATAATGTAAAAGTAAGGTTTAAGAACTTGCTCAATATAAAGTAGAGTTAAGAAACTTGCGTAATTGTAATTGAGATAAGGTAAGGAAACTTGCCTCGTGCGTAGTTTAAATAATTACTATTCACGTTCCTCAATTAATCCTACATACCATTACATTCACAATACCAATTAATTATAACATATCTAGCATCATGAGTAAATTCTCTTTTAACTTAACTTAACTTTAAGTTTGATTATATTAATCAAATCACAAACATTAGTTCTTAAACACAGTATTAGACTTAATGAATAACGAGTTTAAATAAACATTAAATTCATCACGAAAAATCGTCATTGACACGTTAACAATATGTTTTAATATCTCAATATATGATTAATACACTTCCATGTTCATTAGATTAGGCTTAAATCATATTTTCTGAACTTGAACAATCAAATAGAATTTTTCGGGCAGTTTTGCTAAGTGGCGCTGCAGCTCCACCATTTGTACTAAAATTGACGCTGCAGCTCCACCATTTAAACTAAGACTGGCATTGCAGCTCGACTGGCGTTGCAGCTCGGTATGCACTGTAGCTCAGACTTTAGGCTTAAGTCTGGCGCTACAGCTCGGTTGACTCTGCAGCTCGGATTTTAAGCTTAAATCTGGCGCTGCAGTGCGACGCGTTAGTTCCAAAATCTGAAGTTCGCGAAAAACACAGAACAGGGCCATAAATTTTCAATTTCTTTGTTCATGCATCAATTTAAGCATACCCAGATACTATAGTTCATATATGATCATTACCCAAACTTTCTAGCATGATTTTAACAAGTTAAACAACTTAAACAACCAAATTAAAACCCATAAATTCACTGTTTTTGTAAAAACTCCATTTTTATACATCATTTACGAATTCAATTACTATGAACTCGTTTTTCAATCAAATCAGTCTATACAAATTTCGTTCTTTTCGTTTCTTAATATATAAACATAATCCATCATCAATTTACCTGAAACAACCCGGGTCAAATCCTGAGTCCGGAACAAATCTCGGGTCAAATCCCAAGTCTGAATCGAATCAAATCCATCAAAATAAGGCCTCAAACCACTGTCCCAATAGTATCTTTTTGGGTCATCTTAGCCCACCACAGGCTCCCAAAAGGTCATGACTTGAAGGTACTATTGGTAGTAACTTATTTCCTTATATGCAGATAAATTTTTTTCCTATCTTTCGATGTGGGACTGGGGTGTTACAAACTCCCCCACTTAAATTTCTGACGTCCCCGTCAGAACCGATCACACACACGACCCAAAGATCTTTACCTCTCTAGCCATTGTGGGATAATACCGGCTGATTTCGTGTCCCCACCTCCGGACCTCCATCTCTCCATTGTGGGATAATACCACCAGCCTTCGTGTCCCCGCCTCCGGCAACCCGATCGGACGATCAGACCCGAGCTTTCGAGAGTCGGCTCTGATACCATATGAAACAACCCGGGTCAAATCCCGAGTCCGGAACAAATCTCGGGTCAAATCCCAAGTCCGAATCGAATCAAATCCATCAAAATAAGGCCTCAAACCACTGACCCAATAGTATCTTCTTGGGTCATCTTAGCCCACCACAGGCTCTCAAAAGGTCATGACTTAAAGGTACTATTGGTAGTAACTTATTTCCTTATATGCAGACAAATTTTTTTTCTATCTTTCGATGTGGGACTGGGGTGTTATATTACCAATTAATATACAAATTAAGCATCAAATTTCATACATTTAAGCCATATTCATATATATATATATATATATATATATATATATATATATATATATATATATATATATATATATATATATATATATATATATATATATTTCTGTAAACTTCAAAACTCTATTTTAAACATAATTTCATGGATTAATTACTCTAAAATAGTTTATAAACATCATATAGTAGATTGTACATGCATATTAATGATTCCAACTACTTTTCAACCATTTAATCATAAGACTTAATTAAGAGAGAACTTAAAATATACGTTCATGGAGAAAACTTAAAAACATAAATTTAAAGTTTGAGATTAAGAAATTACCCTTGCTTTCTTCTTTACATGATAGGAAACCCTCATTTGATTCTCCAATATTCTTCCTAAATCTCAAATTCCCTCAAACTCTCTCTCTCTTTCTCTCTGTATTTCTCTGACTTGTGTTTTCAAAAATACTGAAATAAGCTAATATAATTATACGTATAAAATTTACTGGCGCAACATGGGTAGCGGTTAAGTGCATCATGGCTTTAACTGCTCCCATGTTCTTAAGGCCATGTTTGGTTTGTCACTTAAAAACTCCTTTTTAATTTATTTTAATTAACTCATTTATTATATAGTTTATTCGTCACACTTTAATTAATCAAATTTTAATATTTAATGTGACGCCCCCAAAACAGGTCCAATCCACAACCCATTTTGAGTAGCCAAAATACATGGTACAGAAATAACTACAACTTTATTAAAACAATTGTCGTGCAAAATACGACAACACTTAAACTGTGAGTTTAAATACAAATATTGTCATCTAGACAATATCCACACTCAAATAAGTCCTCATTACAATTATTAATACACTATTTTACAGAATAGTGAGGACTACTAGAACCACTTCTAGAACCATCATTCCACACCCCGACTAGTACTCGCTACATTCTCGCCTACTGAGAAGAAAAATGGAACAACAAAGAAAAAGGTGAGCTCAACTAGCCCAGTAAAGAACATTATGACTAAGATAATACAGAACAAATTATCGTTAGTCTTCAACAGGGAAAAATTTAATAGAATACAATAGACAACAAGTTTTAAATCAACAACTGCAGCGGAAACAACAATTCATTAGAAGAGTTAAGTAGAGAATGAAATCTACTATCATCTATGAATTTAAAAGTCCATCATCGATATTTTATCCCTGTAACATCAATCAATATACATCTTGAATCAAATAGTCATCTTTACACTACAGGCCAAAGATATTAATCAGTCGGTCATGTTCATCTCAACACCTGTTCATCTTTGCACTACGGGCCAAAGATATTCATCATAAAATCATTAATCTTTGCACTACAGGCCAAAGATATTCAGTTATATCATCATTTAGGACTGAGGATGATGAAAAATCTTTTAAAAAAAAACGAATCCAGTGAAATAAAAGAATAAATATTAAGGATTCGTATTTCAAACAATCCGAGTTCAAAAATACTTCATAAATAATCATAGCGAAGTAAAATTCAAGAATGATCAAAACATGGATACAATCAAAGCTAGTATCCATAATAGATATACTGGACACAAAAAAGAAAATTTAATTTTTCTGTGAATAGTGCCGTATCTGTGAATAGTGCCATATTTGTGAATAGTGCCGTATGCGTGAATAGTAACCTCGATACTAAAAGGTAGAAATTTCACAAGGAAAAAAAAATCATCATGCTTCGTGAATAGTAACTCGTGAATAGTAACTCGTGAATAGTAACTCATGAATAGTAACTCCGATATGAAAAAGTTTCAAATTTGATAAAAAGTTTCAACAAATATTTTGGCATAATGATATTAAAGAAATAATATCACTTATGAAGAAAATAACATCCCTTACCTCAGAAAGAATAGTACTTCTGACTGGAATACTGGATATAGTACTGAAAGAACTTGCACCGTATAGCAATACTCAAAGTACTAAAATACTCACAAAAGTACGCTCGATATATAGAGAGAGAAAGAGAGAGAAATTTTTAGTTTCTGGTGTGATTTTTAATTATAACCTAAGCACCCTATTTATAGAAAAATGCTTAGAACACCAAAGCAGAAAATTTAATAAAATAATAATATATTTATATAATTTTCCTTAGCCCACCTCTAGACATCTGAATTCAACACATTGATAACACATGTAAGCTCACTCAATTGGACAAAAATGTTTTTCTTAAAAAAAATAACTAAAACTTCCAAAAATCAATTATTTCGGAACTTTAGAACTTCAATAGATCATAATAAATAGCTCTTTTATCAGAAAATTCGAATCTCGCTATTTTTTATAGGAAATTCAATTCTCTACAACTTTGCAGAAGAAAGTTTTTCCAAATTCCAAATAAAAATTGACCGAAATCAACAAACGGCCGATCTTACAAGCTATAATCAAATTTCAGTCAAGAAATGGGGTCCACCGACACACAAAACATGTGTTAATCATTTAATGCAACAAAAATAGTCTTTCTCTACATATACTCATATATCCCACATTCATTATAAAAATATCTTCATTATTATATTATAATAATATAATAAAATATTATTTTATCAAAAAAGATAAAATATCAATTTTTAACAATTGTCACTTTAAAAATTTTCTCCATCTATATCCACATAAAATCAATATTTTCCTCATCATATAAATCAATAATTAATTATTCACAAATAATATTATAGAATCACAGTACTGGCGACCAGGCAATTTCCAAGAAAGAGGGGGCTTTCCAATAAGGATCTCTCCTTACTGGCACGTAATTAGGTGACCAAACCTCTCCTTAGACAGAACTTTTTAGACATTACCAATAATGTTTTCTAATAATATTATTCAGATAATATGAATTATTGCTTCAATAATAGAAAATACTGTGTAGTGACAATTATTGAAATAACAGTAATATAAAATATCAATGCAGCAATTATTGAATAAATAAAATAAAATACTGAACAATAATTACTGTAACAATTATTGAGTAGTGCCTTCTTACGTAAGAATCAATAATTGGTGCAATACCGTGTGCAACTGTGCAACAACGCGTATTACTGTGTTTTAACCACCGGGTATTCCAACAGTATTAACGGTAACAACTACGCCGTTATTTATAAATAACTTATACTTGTCGTTTTCTTTATCCAATCGCTTTCCATTATGGGGGCCCACACAAGGCTGCGCCGTAGTACGAATATTCCCCGACAGCAAGAATATTCCAAGACCAAACGAATATTCCCCGACAACAATGAATATTTTATAACCACCTGCTTATTTTAAAAAATATTTGCGCATTTTACCTATAACTAACCACATTAATCAAATAAACCCTTACTATTTTGAAATAATAAATAAAGGAAATTCTATTTTATTAAAAAAATTTTGGGGTCTTACAACCTCCCCTCCTTATGAAATTTCGTCCTCGAAATTGACGTACGTACCTGGTTTTTCGAAAAGATGAGGATACCTCGCTTTCATTTCCGTTTCTAACTCCCAGGTCATTTCTTCAATAGCATGGTTTCTCCACAAAACTTTGACTTGTGGTATGACCTTTGTGCGTAGGACATGCTCCTTCCTATCCAAAATCTTGACAGGTACCTCCTCTTATGTTAAGTCTTCGGCTATCTCGTCCGGTTCTAACTGTGACGCCCCTAAAATAGGTCCAATCCACAACCCATTCTGAGTCACCAAAATACATGATACAAAAACAACTACAACTTTATTAAAATAATTGTCGTGCAAAATACGACAACACTTAAACTGTGAGTTTAAATACAAATATTGTTATCTAGATAATATCCACACTCAAATAAGTCCTCATTACAATTATTAGTACACTATTTTACAGAATAGTGAGGACTACTAGAACCACGTCTAGAACCATCATTCCACACCCCGACTAGTACTCGCTACATTCTCGCCTGCTGAGAAGAAAAATAGAACAACAAGGAAAAGGGTGAGCTCAACTAGCCCAGTAAAGAACATTATGACTAAGATAATACAGAACAAATTATCGTTAGTCTTCAATAGGGAAAAATTTAATAGAATACAATAGACAACAAGTTTTAAATCAACAACTGCAGCGGAAATAACAATTCATTAGAAGGGTTAAGTAGAGAATGAAATCTACGATCATCTATGAATTTAAAAGTTCATCATCGATATTTTATCCCTGTAACATCAATCAATATACATCTTGAATCAAATAGTCATTTTTGCACTACAGGCCAAAGATATTAATCAGTCGGTCATGTTCATCTCAACACCTGTCCATCTTTGCACTACGGGCCAAAGATATTCATCATAAAATCATTAATCTTTGCACTACAGGCCAAAGATATTCAGTTATATCATCATTTAGGACTGAGGATGATGAAAAATCTTTTAAAAAAAACGAATCCAGTGAAACAAAAGAATAAATATTAAAGATTCGTATTTCAAACAATCCGAGTTCAAAAATACTTCATAAATAATCATAGCGAAGTAAAATTCAAGAATGATCAAAACATGGATACAATCAAAGTTAGTATCCATAATAGATATATTGGACACAGAAAAGAAAATTTAATTTTTCTGTGAATAGTGCCGTATTTATGAATAGTGCCGTATACGTGAATAGTGCCGTATACGTGAATAGTTACCTCGACACTAAAAGGTAGATATTTTACAAGAAAAAAAACATCATGCTTCGTGAATAGTACTCATGAATAGTAACACGTGAATAGTAACTTATGAATAGTAACTCATGAATAGTAACTCATAAATAGTAACCACGACATAAAAAAGTTTCAAATTTGATAAAAAGTTCCAAAAAATATTTCGGCATAATGATATTGAAGAAATAATATCACTTATGAAGAAAATAACATCACTTACCTCAGAAAGAATAGTACTTCTGACTGAAATACTGGATATAGTGCTGAAAGAACTTGCACCGTATAACAATACTCAAAGTACTAAAATACTCACAAAAGTACGCTCGATATATAGAGAGAGAAAGAGAGAGAAATCTTTAGTTTCTGGTGTGATTTTCAATTCTAACCTAAGCACCCTATTTATAAAAAAATGCTTAGAACATCAAAGAAAAAAATTTAATAAAATAATAAAATATTTATATAATTTTCCTTAGCCCACCTCTAGACATCTGAATTCAGCCATTAACATGTGCAAGTGAGGGCCATCAAAGTACAAAAAACATTTTTCTAACAAAAATCATTTAAAGTCCAAAAATCAATTCACACCCGATATACCGAAACTTTAATAATTCACAATAAATAGCTCTTTTATCAGAAAATTCAAATCTCGCAACTTATTATAGGAAATTCAATTCTCTACAACTTTGCAGAAGAATGTTTTTCCAAATTCCAAACATAAATTGACCGAAATCCACAAACGGGAGATTTTACAGGCTATAATCAAATTTCAATCAAGAAATGGGGTCCACCGACACACAAAACATGTGTTAATCATTTAATGCAACCAAAATACTCTTTCTCTTCATATACTCATATATCTCACATTCATTGTAAAAATATCATCATTATTATATTATAATAATATAATTAAATATTATTTTATCAGAAAAGATAAAATATCAATTTTTAACAATTGTTACTTTAAAAATTTTCTCCATCTATATCCACATAAAATCAATATTTTCCTCATCATATAAATCAATAATTAATTATTCACAAATAATATTACAGAATCACAGTACTGAAAACCAGGCAGTTCCTAGGAAAGTGGGGGATTTCTAATAAGGATCTCTCCTTACTGGCGCGCAGTTAGGTGACCAAACCTCTCCTTAGATAGAACTTTTTAGACATTGCCAATAATATTTTCTAATAATATTATTCAGATAATATAAATTATTGCTTCGATAATAGAAAATACTGTGTAGTGACAATTATTGAAACAACAGTAATATAAAATATCAACGCAGCAATTATTGAATCAATAAAATAACATACTGAACAGTAATTACTGTAACAATTATTGAGTAGTGCCTTCTTACGTAAGAATCAATAATTGGTGCAATACCGTGTGCTACTGTGCAACAACGCGTATTACTATGTTTTAACCACCGGGTATTCCAACAGTATTAACGGTAACAACTACGCCGTTATTTATAAACAACTTATACTTGTCATTTTCTTCATCCAATCGCTTTCCGGTATGGGGCCCACACAAGGATGCGCCGTCGTACGAATATTCCACGACAGCAAGAATATTCCACGACCAAACGAATATTATCCGACAACAATGAATATTTTATAACCACCTACTTATTTTAAAAAATATTTGTGCATTTTATCCATAACTAACTACATTAATCAAATAAACCCTTACTATTTTGAAATAATAAATAAAGGAAATTCCATTTTATTAAAAAAATTTCGGGGTCTTACAACCTCCCATCCTTATGAAATTTCGTCCTCGAAATTGACGTACGTACTTGGTTTTTCGAAAAGATGAGGATACCTCGCTTTCATTTCCGTTTCTAACTCCCAGGTCATTTCTTCAATAGCATTGTTTCTCCACAAAACTTTGACTTGTGGTATAACTTGTGTGCGTAGGACATGCTCCTTCCTATCTAAAATCTTGACAGGTACCTCCTCTTACGTTAAGTCTTCGACTATCTCGTCCGATTCTAACTCAATGACGTGGTTCGGGTCGTCCACATAATTTCGTAACTTCGATACGTGAAAAACGTTATGAACACGCGTCATACTTGGCGGTAAAACGAGTCTATAGGCCATAGTTTCTACTCGATCGAGGATTTCAAATGGACCAATAAATCGAAGGTTTGAGCTTCTCTCACATCGCCAATTCTCGCTATTGGAATAACAACTTCTTGCACCTCCTTCTTCATATTCATCAGCTCCGGTGTGTAGCTTGAGCGATTTTAACTTTATCGATAAAAGTCGATTCTACTCATATATCATCACATGGGTACCTAGAGTCTTCAACTCTATCTCTATCATTTGTAAGTCATACAAAATGGGTATTTGACAATATCACACTTGTACTCGTATACGATGTTTTACTCAACGCGTCAGCTACCACGTTCGCTTTTCCAGGATGGTATGGTCAGAACATGTGCCGAAATGAGTCTCCTCTTGAGTTCTTCGAAGCTCTTCCCACATTCCTTGCTTCATTCAAATTTTTTTATCTCTATGAGTCAACTGAGTTAATGGAGTAGCAATTCGAGAAAATCTTTCCACAAAATCTTTGATAATAACTAATTAAGCATAGAAAGCTACGTATTTCGATTACTGACTTAGGTTGCTCTCAACTGTGACTCATATCCCAATCTTGGATAGCACATCACAATGACACCTATCAGTTTACTACTGCATGAATATGGCGTCCCCTACGGAGAGTCTGGCTTCGGTGCATTCCACAAAGGAAGTCACCAGATAAAGGCTCGGGTACAAACTTTTACAGTTAGGTTTTTAACTCCTGAAGTTCAATAGGAGCCATTCGATATGAGATTTTAGAAGTGAGTTTTGTACCAGATTCAAAGATGATACAAAATTTAATATCACGCTCTTGACGTAGGCCAAGAAATTCTTCAGCAAATACGTCAGGGATTTTACTAACAACAGAAATATCCTTCAAATCTGATGTATTTTTTGTTCAAGTCCATGACATGGGCTAAGAAAGCTTGACATCCGTTTTTCAATAAACGACTGGCTTTATGGCTTGATATTAAAGAGTTTAACTTCAATGGTTTGGTTGCTTGAATTCGAATAACAGGTTGCTTAGGAATATGAAAACTAACAACCTTACGAAAGCAATCAATTTTGGCATGATGAGTAGTTAATCAATCAATCAATCCCTAAAATCACATCAAAAGCAAGTATCTTTAAAGAAATAAGGTCAACAGGTAATGTGATGGTGCCAACTTGGATCAAACAAGATTTATAAACAGTGGATGTAACAAAAGTTTCTCCTAACGGAGTTTCCACAGATAGGTCAAAGTCTAACTTCTCCGGAATCAAGTTTAAACGTTGAGCACAAGTAGGAGAGATAAAATAATGGGTAGAATCGGTATCTAATAAGGTATATACTTCGCAAAAATTTATAATTAACTAACCCGTGCTAACTTCGTTCGGGTTCCTCGCATTCTGACCAGTCACAGAAAACGCTCTTCCAGGAACCGTTGACTTTGACTTTTCTGGGACAGCCTTTTGAGTCACCATCCCCGCTGGACTTGGTTTTGATACAGTGCAATCTCGAGCGATATGTCCTTCCTTTCCATAATTATAACATACCTTAAACTGTTGTGGGCAGTTTGGGCTGATATGTCCTTCTTTTCTGCACTTATAGCATATGACCGGTGGTCGTTCTCCTCCCTTGGAACCAGTTGCTGCTGGTGCTGACGTCTTCGTATTGTCATTGTTGAATCTCTTCTTTTTAAAATTTGCTCCCGACTCGTTTCTTCTATTCTCATGGCCATGATTACCACCAAAGTGGTTGCCGCTCTTGTCCGTATTTTTCTTTCTCCGCTGGTTATCGTTGTTCTGATGACTGCTGTCACCGATATGATTCTGATTGCGGTCCCTTGGTTGAACGTACTCGTTATCTCGCTCTAATAATTGAGCCCTGTTGACAACATCTGAATATAAAGAAAATTTATGAGAGATAAGATATTGCCGAATCTCGGGTTTTAAACCTCTCAAAAACATCCTCGTCATTCGTTCTTTATTCTCTACCAAATGAGGTGCAAACCTGGACAACTCTGCAAACTTCGCCTCGTACTGGGACACCGTCATGTTGTTCTGCTCCAGTCTAATAAACTCTACCTCCTTCATATGGCGAATACTTTCAGGAAAGTATTTTTCATTGAATAGTTTCTGAAATGTTTCCCAAGACATGCTGAGTGCGGCAGGCGGAGTACGCTTCACAGACTCCCACCAGTAGTCTGCCTCACCGCGGAGCATAAAGGTGGCGAATGGAACCTTCTATTCCTCCGTGCATCGCAAGACATCGAATATCTTGGTAATTTGCTTGACCCACGTTTTCGCCATGATCGGATCTGGCTTTCCCTTAAATTCTGGTGGTCCCAACTCTTTTAACTGCTTGGCTGTGACAAACCGTGAATTGCTATCATTTCCTCCTGTATTTTGAACACGAGTCTCCCTCGTCTAGTTTTGCATGAATTGCAAAAAGCTTCTAAACATCCCATCTTTCATCATCTGCTCATTGGTGTTGTTCACAGGAGGAACATTGCCAGCCTGTTGCACGTTCTCCTCGTTGGTGAGTACAGGCGTCTCCAGGGTTTCATTTACTCCACTGTTAATATTTTCAGTCGACATTCTTAAATACTGCCATAAAACAAGGGTTAATTTAACAAATTAAAAAATCACATAATATCCCTATATTATGACCGACCAACAGATAAGCTTAGGTAGGACACACTAGCGAATGATTTACTCGTCTCTCCCCTCCTAGTTCTATTCCCCGATCTCCGCCAGAGACCATATCCCTAAGCTCTGATACCAACTGTGACGCCCCCAAAACAGGTCCAATCCACAACCCATTCTGAGTCGCCAAAATACATGGTACAGAAACAACTAAACTTTATTAAAACAATTATCGTGCAAAATACGACAACACTTAAAATGTGAGTTTAAATACAAATATTGTCATCTAGACAATATCCACACTCAAATAAGTTCTCATTACAATTATTAATACACTATTTTACAGAATAGTGAGGACTACTAGAACCACTTCTAGAACCATCATTCCACACCCCGACTAGTGCTCGCTACATTCTCGCCTGCTGAGAAGAAAAATGGAACAACAAGAAAAAGGGTGAGCTCAACTAGCCCAGTAAAGAACATTATGACTAAGATAATACATAACAAATTATCGTTAGTCTTCAACGGGGAAAAATTTAATAGAATACAATAGACAACAAGTTTTAAATCAACAACTGCAGCGGAAACAACAATTCATTAGAAGAATTAAGTAGAGAATGAAATCTACTATCATCTATGAATTTAAAAGTCCATCATCGATATTTTATCCCTGTAACATCAATCAATATACATCTTGAATCAAATAGTCATTTTTGCACTACAGGCCAAAGATATTAATCAGTCGGTCATGTTCATCTCAACACCTGTCCATCTTTGCACTACGGGCCACAGATATTCATCATAAAATCATTAATCTTTGCACTACAGGCCAAAGATATTCAGTTATATCATCATTTAGGACTGAGGATGATGAAAAATCTTTTAAAAAAAACGAATCCAGTGAAACAAAAGAATAAATATTAAGGATTCGTATTTCAAACAATCCGAGTTCAAAAATACTTCATAAATAATCATAGCGAAGTAAAATTCAAGAATGATCAAAACATGGATACAATCAAAGCTAGTATCCATAATAGATATATTGGACACAGAAAAGAAAATTTAATTTTTCTGTGAATAGTGCCGTATTTGTGAATAGTGCCGTATACGTGAATAGTGCCGTATACGTGAATAGTTACCTCGACACTAAAAGGTAGAAATTTCACAAGAAAAAAAACATCATGCTTTGTGAATAGTACTCATGAATAGTAACACGTGAATAGTAACTTATGAATAGTAACTCGTGAATAGTAACTCATGAATAGTAACTCATGAATAGTAACCACGACATAAAAAAATTTCAAATTTGATAAAAAGTTCCAAAAAATATTTCGGCATAATGATATTAAAGAAATAATATCACTTATGAAGAAAATAACATCACTTAACTCAGAAAGAATAGTACTTCTGACTGAAATACTGGATATAGTGCTGAAAGAACTTGCACCGTATAACAATACTCAAAGTACTAAAATACTCACAAAAGTACGCTCGATATATAGAGAGAGAAATCTTTAGTTTCTGGTGTGATTTTCAATTCTAACCTAAGCACCCTATTTATAAAAAAATGCTTAGAACATCAAAGAAAAAAATTTAATAAAATAATAAAATATTTATATAATTTTCCTTAGCCCACCTCTAGACATCTGAATTCAGCCATTAACATGTGCAAGTGAGGGCCATCAAAGTACAAAAAACGTTTTTCTAACAAAAATCATTTAAAGTCCAAAAATCAATTCACACCCGATATACCGAAACTTCAATAATTCACAATAAATAGCTCTTTTATCAGAAAATTCAAATCTCGCAACTTACTATAGGAAATTCAATTCTCTACAACTTTGCAGAAGAAAGTTTTTCTAAATTCCAAACATAAATTGACCGAAATCCACAAACGGGAGATTTTACAGGCTATAATCAAATTTCAATCAAGAAATGGGGTCCACCGACAAACAAAACATGTGTTAATCATTTAATGCAACCAAAATACTCTTTCTCCTCATATACTCATATATCTCACATTCATTGTAAAAATATCATCATTATTATATTATAATAATATAATAAAATATTATTTTATCAGAAAAGATAAAATATCAATTTTTAACAATTGTCACTTTAAAAATTTTCTCCATCTATATCCACATAAAATCAATATTTTCCTCATCATATAAATCAATAATTAATTATTCACAAATAATATTACAGAATCACAGTACTGGCGACCAGGCAATTTCCAAGAAAGAGGGGGCTTTCCAATAAGGATATCTCCTTACTGGCACGTAATTAGGTGACCAAACCTCTCCTTAGACAGAACTTTTTAGACATTGCCAATAATGTTTTCTAATAATATTATTCAGATAATATAAATTATTGCTTCGATAATGGAAAATACTGTGTAGTGACAATTATTGAAACAACAGTAATACAAAATATCAACGCAGCAATTATTGAATCAATAAAATAACACACTGAACAGTAATTACTGTAACAATTATTGAGTAGTGCCTTCTTACGTAAGAATCAATAATTGGTGCAATGCCGTGTGCTACTGTGCAACAACGCGTATTACTATGTTTTAACCACCGGGTATTTCAACAGTATTAACGGTAACAACTACGCCGTTATTTATAAACAACTTATACTTGTCATTTTCTTCATCCAATCGCTTTCCGTTATGGGGCCCACACAAGGATGCGCCGTCGTACGAATATTCCACGACAGCAAGAATATTCCACGACCAAACGAATATTACCCGACAACAATGAATATTTTATAACCACCTGCTTATTTTAAAAAATATTTGTGCATTTTACCCATAACTAACCACATTAATCAAATAAACCCTTACTATTTTGAAATAATAAATAAAGGAAATTCTATTTTTTTAAAAATTTTTTGGACCTCCCATCCTTATGAAATTTCGTCCTCGAAATTGACGTACATACCTGATTTTTCGAAAAGATGAGGACACCTCGCTTTCATTTCCGTTTCTAACTCCCAGGTCATTTCTTCAATAGCATTGTTTCTCCACAAAACTTTGACTTGTGGTATGACCTTTGTGCGTAGGACATGCTCCTTCCTATCCAAAATCTTGACAGGTACCTCCTCTTACGTTAAGTCTTCGGCTATCTCGTCCGGTTCTAACTCAATGACGTGGTTCAGGTCATCCACATAATTTCGTAACTTCGATACGTGAAAAACGTTATGAACACGCGTCATACTTGGCGGTAAAACGAGTCTATAGGCCACAGTTTCTACTCGATCGAGGATTTCAAATGGACCAATAAATCGAAGGTTTGAGCTTTTCTCACATCGTCAATTCTCGCTTTTGGAATAACAACTTCTTGCACCTCCTTCTTTATATTCATAAGCTCCGGTGTGTAGCTTGAGCTATTTTAACTTTATCGATAAAAGTCGATTCTACTCGTATATCATCACATGGGTACCTAGAGTCTTCAACTCTATCTCTATCATTTGTAAGTCATACAAAATGGGTCTTTGACAATATCGCACTTGTACTCGTATACGATATTTTACTCAACACGTCAGCTACCACGTTCGCTTTTCCAGGATGGTATGGTCAGAACATGTGCCGAAATGAGTATCCTCTTGAGTTCTTCGAAGCTCTTCCCACATTCCTTGCTCCATTCGAATTTTTTTATCTCTATGAGTCAACTGAGTTAATGGAGTAGCAATTCGAGAAAATCTTTCCACAAAATCTTTGATAATAACTAATTAAGCATAGAAAGCTACGTATTTCGATTACTGACTTAGGTTGCTCTCAACTGTGACTCAAATCCCAATCTTGGATAGCACGTCACAATGACACCTATCAGTTTACTACCGCACGAATATGGCGTCCCCTACAGAGAGTCTGGCTTTGGTGCATTCCACAAAGGAAGTCACCAGATAAAGGCTCGGGTACAAACTTTTACAGTTAGGTTTTTAACTCCTGAAGTTCAATAGAAGCCATTCGATATGAGATTTTAGAAGTGAGTTTTGTACCAGATTCAAAGATGATAAAAAATTCAATATCACGCTCTGGACGTAGGCCAAGAAATTCTTCAGGAAATACGTCAGGGATTTTACTAACAACAGAAATATCATTCAAATCTGATGTATTTTTTGTTCAAGTCCGTGACATGGGCTAAGAAAGCTTGACATCCGTTTTTCAATAAACGACTGGCTTTATGGCTTGATATTAAAGAGTTTAACTTCAATGGTTTGGTTGCTTGAATTCGAATAACAGGTTGCTTAGGAATATAAAAACTAACAACCTTACGAAAGCAATCAATTTTGGCATGATGAGTAGTTAATCAATCAATCCATCCCTAAAATCACATCAAAAGCAAGTATCTTTAAAGAAATTAGGTCAACAGGTAATGTGATGGTGCCAACTTGGATCAAACAAGATTTATAAACAGTGGATGTAATGAAAGTTTCTCCTAACGGAGTTTCCACAGATAGGTCAAAGTCTAACTTCTCCGGAATCAAGTTTAAACGTTGAGCACAAGTAGGAGAGATAAAAGAATGGGTAGAATCGGTATCTAATAAGGTATAGACTTCACAAAAATTTATAATTAACTAACCCGTGCTAACTTCGTTCGGGTTCCTCGCATTCTGACCAGTCGCGAAAAACGCTCTTCCAGGAACCGTTGACTTTGACTTTTCTGGGACAGCCTTTTGAGTCACCATCCCCGCTGGACTTGGTTTCGATACAGTGCAATCTCGAGCGATATGTCCTTCCTTTCCACAATTATAACATACCTTAAACTGTTGTGGAAAGTTTAGGCTGATATGTCCTTCTTTTTTGCACTTATAGCATATGACCGGTGGCCGTTCTCCTCCCTTGGAACCAGTTGCTGCTGGTGCTGACGTCTTCGTATTGTCATTATTGAATCTCCTCTTTTTAAAATTTGCTCCCGACTCACTTCTTCTATTCTCATGGCCATGATTACCACCAAAGTGGTTGCCGCTCTTGTCCGTATTTTTTTTTCTCCGCTGGTTATCGTTGTTCGGGTGACTGCTGTCACCGGTATGATTCTGATTACGGTCCCTTGGTTGAACGTACTCATTATCTCACTCTAATAATTGAGCCCTGTTGACAACATCTGAATATAAAGAAAATTTATGAGAGATAAGATATTGCCGAATCTCGGGTTTTAAACCTCTCAAAAACATCCTCTTCATTCTTTCCTCATTCTCCACCAAATGAGGTGCAAACCTGGACAACTCTGCAAACTTCGCCTCGTACTGGGACACCGTCATGTTGTTCTGCTCCAGTCTAATAAACTCTACCTCCTTCATATGGCGAATACTTTCAGGAAAATATTTTTCATTGAATAGTTTCTGAAATGTTTCCCAAGACATGCTGAGTGCGGCAGGCGGAGTACGCTTCACAGACTCCCACCAGTAGTCTGCCTCACCGCGGAGCATAAAGGTGGCAAATGGAACCTTCTATTCCTCCGTGCATCGCAAGACATCGAATATCTTGGTAATTTGCTTGACCCACGTTTTCGCCATGATCGGATCTGGCTTTCCCTTAAATTCTGGTGGTCCCAACTCTTTTAACTGTTTGGCTGTGAAAAACTGTGAATTGCTATCATTTCCTCCTGTATTTTGAACACGAGTCTCCCTCGTCTGGTTTTGCATGAATTGCAAAAAGCTTCTAAACATCCCATCGTTCATCATCTGCTCATTGGTGTTGTTCACAGGAGGAACATTGCCAGCATGTTGCACGTTCTCCTTGTTGGTGAGTACATGCGTCTCCAGGGTTTCATTTACTCCACTGTTAACATTCTCAGTCGACATTCTCAAATACTACCATAAAACAAGGGTTAATTTAACAAATTAAAAAATTACATAATATCCCTATATTATGACCGACCAACAGATAAGCTTAGGTAGAACACACTAGCGAATGATTTACTCGTCTCTCCCCTCCTAGTTATATTCCCCGATCTCCGCCAGAGACCATATCCCTAAGCTCTGATACCAACTGTGACGCCCCCAAAATAGGTCCAATCCACAACCCATTCTGAATCGCCAAAATACATGGTAAAGAAACAACTACAACTTTATTAAAACAATTGTCGTGCAAAATACGACAACACTTAAACTGTGAGTTTAAATACAAATATTGTCATCTAGACAATATCCACACTCAAATAAGTTCTCATTACAATTATTAATACACTATTTTACAGAATAGTGAGGACTACTAGAACCACTTCTAGAACCATCATTCCACACCCCGACTAGTACTCGCTACATTCTCCCCTGCTGAGAAGAAAAATGGAACAACAAGGAAAAGGGTGAGCTCAACTAGCCCAGTAAAGAACATTATGACTAAGATAATATAGAACAAATTATCGTTAGTCTTCAACAGGGAAAAATTTAATAGAATACAATAGACAACAAGTTTTAAATCAATAACTGCAGCGGAAACAACAATTCATTAGAAGAGTTAAGTAGAGAATGAAATCTACTATCATCTATGAATTTAAAAGTCCATCATCGATATTTTATCCCTGTAACATCAATCAATATACATCTTGAATCAAATAGTCATCTTTGAACTACAGGCCAAAGATATTAATCAGTCGGTCATGTTCATCTCAACACCTGTTCATCTTTGCACTACGGGCCAAATATATTCATCATAAAATCATTAATCTTTGCACTACAGGCCAAAGATATTTAGTTATATCATCATTTAGGACTGAGGATGATGAAAAATCTTTTAAAAAAAATGAATCCAGTGAAACAAAAGAATAAATATTAAGGATTCGTATTTCAAATAATCCGAGTTCAAAAATACTTCATAAATAATCATAGCGAAGTAAAATTCAAGAATGATCAAAACATGGATACAATCAAAGCTAGTATCCATAATAGATATATTGGACACAGAAAAGAAAATTTAATTTTTCTGTGAATAGTGCCGTATTTGTGAATAGTGCCGTATACGTAAATAGTGCCATATACGTGAATAGTAATCTCGACACTAAAAGGTAGAAATTTCACAAGAAAAAAAAATCATCATGCTTCGTGAATAGTACTCGTGAATAGTAACTCGTGAATAGTAACTCGTGAATAGTAACTCATGAATAGTAACCCCGACATGAAAAAGTTCTAAATTTGATAAAAAGTTTCAACAAATATTTCGACATAACGATATTGAAAAAATAATATCACTTATGAAGAAAATAACATCCCTTACCGAAGAAAGAATAGTACTTCTGACTGGAATACTGGATATAGTGCTGAAAGAACTTGCACCGTATAACAATACTCAAAGTACTAAAATACTCACAAAAGTACGCTCGATATATAGAGCGAGAAATCTTTAGTTTCTGGTGTGATTTTCAATTCTAACCTAAGCACCCTATTTATAAAAAAAATTTAGAACACCAAAGTAGAAAATTTAATAAAATAATAATATATTTATATAATTTTCCTTAGCCCACCTCTAGACATCTGAATTCAGCCATTAACATGTGCAAGTGAGGGCTATCAAAGTACAAAAAACGTTTTTCTAGCAAAAATCATTTAAACTCCAAAAATCAATTCACACCCGATATACCGAAACTTTAATAATTCACAATAAATAGCCCTTTTATCAGAAAATTCAAATCTCGCAACTTATTATAGAAAATTCAATTCTCTACAACTTTACAGAAGAAAGTTTTTTCAAATTCCAAACATAAATTGACCGAAATCCACAAATGGGCGATTTTACAGGCTATAATCAAATTTCAGTCAAGAAATGAGGTCTACCGACACACAAAATATGTGTTAATCATTTAATGCAACAAAAATACTCTTTCTCCTCATATACTCATATATCTCACATTTATTGTAAAAATATCATCATTATTATATTATAATAATATAATAAAATATTATTTTATCAGAAAAGAAAAAATATTAATTTTTAACAATTGTCACTTTAAAAATTTTCTCCATCTATATCCACATAAAATCAATATTTTCCTCATCATATAAATCAATAATTAATTATTCACAAATAATATTACAGAATCACAGTACTGGCAACCAGGCAGTTCCCAAGAAAGAGGGGGCTTTCCAATAAGGATCTCTCCTTACTGGCACGCAATTAGGTGACCAAACCTCTCCTTAGACGGAACTTTCTAGACATTGCCAATAATGTTTTCTAATAATATTATTCAGATAATATGAATTATTGCTTCGATAATAGAAAATACTATGTAGTGACAATTATTGAAACAACAGTAATATAAAATATCAGCTCAGCAATTATTGAATCAATAAAATAAAATACTGAATAATAATTACTGTAACAATTATTGAGTAGTGCCTTCTTACGTAAGAATCAATAATTGGTGCAATACCGTGTGCTACTGTGCAACAACGCGTATTACTGTATTTTAACCACCGGGTATTCCAACAGTATTAACGGTAACAACTATGACGTTATTTATAAACAACTTATACTTGTCATTTTCTTCATCCAATCGCTTTCCGTTATGAGGCCCACACAAGGCTGCGGCGTCGTACGAATATTCCCCGATAGCAAGAATATTCCACGACCAAACGAATATTTCCCGACAACAATGAATATTTTATAACCACCTGCTTATTTTAAAAAATATTTGCGCATTTTACCCATAACTAACCGCATTAATCAAATAAACCCTTACTATTTTAAAATAATAAATAAAGAAAATTCCATTTTATTAAAAAAATTTCGGGGTCTTACAGAGATGTTATTTTCTTTCATACTCGTAAAGGGTATCATTTTTTTTAATACTCATAAGGGATATCATTTTTTTTATACTCGTAAGTGATATCATTTTCTTTCATACTCCTAAATTTAAACTTGTTAGTACAATGCATATATTTGATTTGATGATGATATAATGCATATTTGTAACCAGTAACGTTTGTAAAGTCCTTATAATAAAAATGATACAAAATGACTTAGTTTAGAAGATAAAACTTGTTAGGTTGATCTATTTTTTCTACTAAATCTAATGTATAGACTTTAAGTAACTAGACAATCATAAAGTTTACTAGAGATCTAGAGTATACTGGTCGAGTTCGCATAGTCTGCCAAAGATCTTAGAGCACTCTACTCAAAGATCATAAAGTATAGTGAATATCACAAAGTCTAATGAAGATTATGGAGTCTGTCGAAAATTGCAAAGTTTATTGAGAATCGTAGAACTTACATATCGTAGAGCGACAACTTTTAGTGTTCTAAGTTTGTAAAATTATTAAGTCATTACTCAAGATTCTACAAGTAAAAACAATAACCAAATGATTATAGCAAGATTGAAGATCATTTGAAGTGACAAAGACTTAGAGAAGCATTGTAGAGTACACTGAAGTTTCGTAGAGTTCACCTAGTTAGATACTTTACGACTGTAAGACCCCGAATTTTTTTTAATAAAATAGAATTTCCTTTATTTATTATTTCAAAATAGTAAGGGTTTATTTGATTAATGTGGTTAGTTATGGGTAAAATGCGCAAATATTTTTTAAAATAAGCAGCTGGTTATAAAATATTCATTGTTGTCGGGGAATATTCGTTTGGTCGTGAAATATTCTTACTGTCGGGGAATATTCGTACGACGGCGCAGCCTTGTGTGGGCCCCATAACGGAAAGCAATTGGATGAAGAAAACGACAAGTATAAGTTATTTATAAATAACAGCGTAGTTGTTACCGTTAATACTGTTGGAATACCCGGTGGTTAAAACACAGTAATACGCGTTGTTGCACAGTAGCACACGGTATTGCACCAATTATTGATTCTTACGTAAGAAGGCACTACTCAATAATTGTTACAATAATTACTATTCAGTATTTTATTTTATTAATTCAATAATTGTTGCGTTGATATTTTATATTACTATTTTTTCAATAATTGTCACTACGCAGTATTTTCCATTATCGAAGTAATAATTCATATTATCTGAATAATATTATTAGAAAATATTATTGGCAATGTCTAGAAAGTTTTGTCTAAGGAGAGGTTTGGTCACCTAATTGCGCGCCAGTAAGGAGAGATCATTATTGGAAAGCCCCCTCTTTCCTGGGAACTGCCTGGTTGCCAGTACTGTGATTCTGTAATATTATTTGTGAATAATTAATTATTGATTTATATGATGAGAAAAATATTGATTTTATGTGGATATAGATGGAGAAAATTTTTAAAGTGACAATTGTTAAAAATTGATATTTTATCTTTTCTGATAAAATAATATTTTATTATATTATTATAATATAATAATGAAGATATTTTTACAATGAATGTGGGATATATGAGTATATGAAGAGAAAGAGTATTTTTGTTGCATTAAATGATTAACACATATTTTGTGTGTCGGTGGACTCCATTTCTTGACTGAAATTTGATTATAGCTTGTAAGATTGCCCGTTTGTTGATTTCGGTAAATTTCTGTTTAGAATTTGGAAAAACTTTCTTCTGCAAAGTTGTAAAGAATTGAATTTCCTATAAAAAGACGCGAGATTCAAATTTTCTGATAAAAGGGCTATTTATTATGAATTATTGAAGTTCTGAAGTTCTCAAATAATTGATTTTTGGAAGTTTTAGTTATTTTTTTAAGAAAAACGTTTTTGTTTAATTGAGTGAGCTTACATGTGTTATCAATGTGTTGAATTCAAGTATCTAGAGGTGGGTTTGAATATTTTGTAATTATATTATTATTATATTTAATTTTCTGCTTTGGTGTTCTAAGCATTTTTCTATAAATAGGGTGCTTAGGTTAGAATTAAAAATCACACCAGAAACTACATATTTTTCTCTCTTTCTCTCTCTATAATATCGAGCGTATTTTGTGAGTCTTTTAGTATTTTGAGTATTGCTATACGGCGCAAGTTCAAGTCATAGCCTATATCCGGTGTTTCAACTAGAAGTACTGTCTTTACGAGGTAAGGGATGCTATTTTTTTCGTAAGTGATATTATTTCTTCAATATCATCATGCCGAAATATTGGTTGAAAATTTTTATCAAATTTGAAACTTTTCATGTCGGGGTTACTATTCACGAGTTACTATTCATGAGTTAGTATTCACGAGTTACTATTCATGAGTTACTATTTACGAGTTACTATTCACGAAGCATGATGATATTTTTTGTGAAATTTTTATCTTTTAGTGTCGGAGTTACTATTCACGTATACAACACTATTCACGTATATGACACTATTCACGAATACGGCACTATTCACTGAAAAATAAAATTTTTTTCTTTTCGTCCTAAATATCTATTTTGAATACTAGCTTTGATTGTATCCATGTTTTGATCATTCTTGAATTTTACTCCACTATGATTATTTATGAGGTATTTTTGGACATGGAATAGCTGAAATACGAATCCTTAATATTTATTCTTTTGTTTCAGTGGATTCGTTTTCTTTAAAATATTTTTCATCATCCTCAGTCCTAAATGATGATGTTACTGAATATCTTTGGCCTGTAGTGCAAAGATGAATGATTTTTGATGAATATCTTTAGCCCGTAGTGTAAAGATGAACAGGTATTTAGATGAACATGACCAACTAATGAATATCTTTGGCCTGTAGTGCAAAGATGAATAATTGATTCCAGTTATATATTGATTGATGTTACAGGGATAAAAGATAGACGATGAACTTTTAAATTCATATATAGAAGATAGTAGATTTCATTCTCTACTAAACTACTCTTCTAATGATTATTATTTCCGCTCCGAATATTGATTTAAAACTTGTTGTCTATTGTATTCTATTAAATTTTTCCCTGTTGAAGACTAACGATAATTTGTTCTGTATTATCTTAGTCATAATATTCTTTACTGGGCTAGTGGAGCTCACCCTTTTCCTTGTTGTTCTATTTTTCTTCTCAAGAGGCGAGAATGTAGCGAGTACTAGTCGGGGTGTGGAATGATGGTTCTAGAAGTGGTTCTAGTAGTCCTCACTATTCTATAAAATAGTGTATTAATAATTGTAATGAGGACTTATTTGAGTGTGGATATTGTCTAGATGACAATATTTGTATTTAAACTCACAGTTTAAGTGTTGTCGTGTTTTGCACGACAATTATTTTAATAAAGTTATAGTTGTTTCTGTATCATGTATTTTGGCGACTCAGAATGGGTTGTGGATTGGACCTGTTTTGGGGGCGTCACAACGACCATTATGAAACTCTATGATTAGAAAAATAGTAGTGTCGACGTTGGGATTTTTATTTGTCCCTTTTTCGTTACTTGTTCTTTGGTGTTCTCATTTTAGGTGAGATTTGTTTGAAAAAACAAGTGAAAAAGGTCTGACATGTATAATGTCGATGATTGGACTATAAGAGTCGCCAGTTGGTTTTTTAACTGGTTCTACCAACACAACCGAGAAAAGGTTTACACATTGATCCAGTGATGTGACACTGCTAAACGGCTCGGTGAAACCAAGATTCAATTAGGGTCTGGGGACTTACTTATTTGGAGGGAAGGTGTTAGGCACCCCTCGACATCCGTGTTGCCACGGTCACTGCCACTTTTCAAGAAACTATTATCTAAATGTGTGTGTGTGTGTGTGTGGATCAATGTGCTGTTATTTGGAAGTAGTGCGAGGCCTCGTTCACACCTATATACACATGGTTTGAATTTATGTAAAAATTCAATTTTAAGCAAGATATGGCAGTGATGTTTTATAAAAGAGGTTTTTCAAACCCTTATGCTCAATAGTAATTGAGGCCTTTTACACTCCCATTTTATTCCGTATTCGGCTGGATTGATTTTATTTTACAGATGCGAGGCATCTGTATGAAAATAATGTACAAAAGGTGCTGAAATCCTCGTGGGTATGACAACCATCTGAGGACATCCAAACATCACAGATAAATTTACAAGCTGCTTACAGCTGAAAAAATATCCATCACGGGAACCGAGTCTAGATTCAGTGGACTGAACCTGTGATCACATGATTCCTAGGCTCACATGATGCTGCAATTGATATAAATGCAGTAAGCAGGTATATATATAAAAGCTGTAAATATATATATATATATATATATATATATATATATATATATATATATATATATATATATATATATATATATATATATACAGACATGATCTCCAACCACGAAGCACCTCCATGGGAGATCAGAAATGTAAATAAAGCTGTAAAAGCTATCAACCGCCACGGAAGAGACTCCAGGCGGGACAAAATATAAATAAAGTTGTAAAGACGGTCGACTGCCACGGAGGAAACTCCAGGCAGGACGAAATGTACAGAAAGCTGTAAAAAATGGTCAACCACCACGAAGTAGACTCCAGATGGGACGAAAATGTAAATATATATATATATATATATATATATATATATATATATATATATATATATATATATATAAAAGCAATAAACGCTCAAGTCATAAGTCTAGGCTCATCGAACAGAGTTCGACACACAGTTCATATATATAAATATATATATACAAAAGCAAATAAACGCTCCAGACCGAAGTCTAGGCTCAATCGAGGCATAACTCGATAATGTTAGTCCATATATATAAATATATATAAATATATATGTATATACAAACTGAAATAAAACCACGGATCGAAGTCTGGGCAAATACACGCAACACGACTCTCAACTTAAAGAAGGGTGTGTGCAAAGATGAAGAGAAAAGTTTTAAAGTGTATGAGAAGGCTTACAGTGGGTTGCCAAAGAAGACTTCTATATCTTTAAAGTAGATAAACACTGGCTTCAGCAGGTACAAAAGTAGCTATATGTGAGCTCACAAGTGTTTAAAATGAGAAAGCACTCAGTTTAGGGTGAGTACAGAGCAAATTGGGCAGGGCTTCCTCGCCGTTTTTTCTTACAAAATGGCCACGCTAAGCCCTTTATTTATAGAGGGTGGAGCCGCAGGTGCTGGGCCGCAGGTGTACCAGAGGCTACCCGGGGTGCCCCAGGCTTTGCGGGTCCCACCGTCTCAAAGTATGTGCACGCATGCAACGTGATTTCCGCTCTAACTTTTAGAATTACAATTTGGGCATCCGACTGAGGTATATAGGACCTATTTCGAACCGTCGTTGTCGAGAGTTACGTAATGACATGGGATTAGAGGTTGTACGAAGTCATGAAGATGGGATGGTGCCCTCCGGTCTTCAGCTTCAAATTCTATCCGTTATCCTGCGCAATAGTCACTCGGGATTGGTTCTTCTGAGCTTTTATGGGACATTGCTGTGTAGAAATGTATGTCTAAAATGTTGAGACGACGTGATGTGGCGTCATGTTGGCGAGATGACGACATTGCCCCTCACCGGGGTTATCTCCAATTTGGGCTGATAAAGCAGACGTTGCTCAGGGTTATCACTGAAATTGGACTGCTGCAATGGTTGAAGGTCCTCAGTGTCATCTATGAGGTGTGCCTGTCCTCCTGGTATTATTGCCAGGTCTTGTACTGAGTATCTCGTTGTGAGCGCCGAGATTGAAGCTGATTGCATTTGAAACAAGCATTTCTGGGGTTATCTCCGGAACTACATTCCTTGGGGTTATCACCAAGGTTGGTAGCTATTCCCATGGTTGGGACTGAGACTGGATACCTTGGGGTTATCTCCGAGATTAATCAGTCTTCTCCGGTGTGTGTTCCAGTATTAGATTTGCATGCCTTGGGGTTATCTCCGAGGTTGGAACTGTTACTCCCGGTGGGTGTTTCGGGGTTGAGGCTATTGGTCCCAGTCTGTTCTGGGGTTGAAACTGAGCTTCCGGTAGTATCCGGACTGGATGTGAACGGTCTTTCATGGTTCCCTCTTGAAAGACGAATCTGTGCTCCTGTAATATTAGTAACAAGTGTACAGAAAATTTCGAGTGTCTACAGATGCCCCTCTTTATCATATTCATGCAATGCGATGCATGGATAGGATAAAGAATCCTAGACACTTGAAATATAACATAATGTGAATGTATGATGTATGTGATGCACGTGTGCGGGGTTGTTACCTAACATGCTGGGGATGATTGTTGGCTCCCTGCTGCTTCAAATGGGGATTGGCAATGATGACCAGATTGGATATATGATCTAAATCTTTGAGGATGTTGACGTTAGGGTTATCACCAAAGTCCTTAATCCTTGATACATACTTAATTCCAAAGAAGTGCCTCTTATGTGTAAGAGATCGGTGGGGATAAAGCTTTATCTGTTTGAGGATGTGTATAACATATTCCATCATCAATCCTCCTTGATGACGTTGACCTCTCCTGGTTTGTATCGTCAGGATATGTCAGGGTTTTGTTGGATTTACTGCCAACAACAAATCCTATCAGGGTTGCCTGACCTTTGTTAACTTGTGCTTCACCGATGTGTGAATCAACGGATGAAATCCCTGTGGGGTAGACTGTCAAGGCTGCTTGACCTTCACTGACATGTGAATCAACGGAACACTGCATTGTGACCCCCGCTGGGGATCCGCTGGGGAAATATGAGTACTAAAGTATTAAATCCTCTAATAGTTCTTGATCTTCGATAGGTTTAATTGCTATCGGTTGAAATAACGTCAAGGCTGCTTGACCTTCGTTGATGTCTGTGTCAGCGACTGAACACGCGTTGTAACCCCCGTCGGGGTTTGACGTTGTAACCCCTATCGGGGACTCACGTTGTAACCACCATCGGGGACTCGCGTTTGATCTTTAGGGTAAAGACCCAGAATTGGCGGCATTGGACTTGTGTAGGGTATTGCCGAATGTGATTAGTAACAACTGAGATCTTTGGCATAGTGTACCTCGTGCTCGGGTGAATACCAATGAGTGATGTACAGACTCAAGGCTCTGTCTGAGAAGACCAGGATTGTAGGCTATTCTGCTCAATCGCGTAGCGTTTTTATTCCTGATTTGGCATTTTCAGCTTGCAAGAACTCCTTTGTAACTCGACCTGGACCGAGCCGAAGGGGTGGGATCCACATAGGGGTGCCGCAGGTGCACCTGCTTTAGCCGCAGATGAGCCTGCGACCAACCGTGGATGTTATAATCCAGCAGGTTGGTCTCACAAGTCACTTTTAACTTGTTTCACAAGGGAAAATCCGAGTGCTTCCTTTAGATCTGCTGAGTTTGGGCAATTTTTTGCAAATTCTATCATCGTACAAGTGTTCTGCACTATCCTGGTAACGTATGCATGTACTCTTATCCAGTCTTTGTCCGTTGGAAAATGACTTATCACACGAAATGCATCTAAACACATAGTAGTGATTATGTATGCACAGATGACTTGATAAAAAATATTCAACATAGTAAATGTTAGTATTAAACCATGCTGAACATAATGATGTGAAAAAATTTAACTTTTGAGACAGCCAAATTGGCACCTTTTTCTGCTATTTTTATCCTATTTGAGGACATACGAGCAAAAGGTGAAAAGGCAAAGTACTCCTGGTATTGAGGTTAACCTTATGCATTATGCTTTAATTTTTAAATGCATATATTTTGTATATGACTTTGGGGCAGGTGTGCTACTGAATGGCCACCTAGTCATTCCTATGTGCATGTGGATAGTCTTATTTGCAAAGGGGACTTTGGCAAAAATTTTCAAAATGTAGGCATTGGGTAGTCATGCATTTTAACTCTATTGTTTATTAAAGTAAATGCATGCATGCAGTCATAAGATGCATTTAAAAAAGCTCCAAGTTAGAAAATATCACACCCTTTCTGAGGTAATTTGGAGACTTGTTGTCCATATATTATGGATCCAGATCAGCCGAATAGTTCCCGTAAGACCACTTCTGGTGTACGGAGGAGGGCTTCTGAATTGCCTCGTCCCTGTTCTGTGAGACAACCTCACAGGTTGGTGGAGGCGGTGATACGTCCAGTCTGGGTTGATGTGCCGGACGTCGAGGACGAGGATGTTTCGGTTGTGGGCCCTGCTCCTGCTGTACATATTCCCCGTAGGGAGCTCCCGAGTATTCAGGTAGCAAACCCAGAGCTTCTGGGTGATTTGAGTAGACATCCCTCGATGTATTTGCATGCTAACGAGGTATGACGTTAGATCTTGATCTTCCTTCTTTCCTATTTGTGAGGGGCAAAGGGATTTGATGTTGATCTGCATTTCATGCAGGTTCCTGGCTTTACACAGCCTCGAGGGAACTGGTTTAGCATCCACTCCATGTATCAGGCTCTTCATCCCGATTATAGAGCGGTAGTGCATAAACTGGGGATTCGGGGCATCTTCTCCATCCTTCCCCGTCGTTGTCCCTAGGGTTACCTCAGGACATTGTCTGAGCGGTGGTTTCACCCGACTCAGTCACTCTATTTGCTGGACTGTGAGGTGATGATGACTCTGATAGATTGGCAGTTTATCACAGGTATGGAGTTTAGAGGGGCGCCAGTACCTTGCATGGCGGATGTCACCCCTACTGCCGTTAAATCCTTGTTAGGAGTTCAGGCGGAGGCGCTCAAGGACAGGACCGTCCGTGCGGGTCCTTTGAGCGTAGATGCTATGAGTGGGCTATTGAGCGAGCACATGCCAGATGATTTCAGAGTCAGGGATCGCATTCTTCGGCGATTGTTCCTGATGATCATTAGGGGTTGCTTCATAGTAGATAAGTCTTCCAAAGTGTCGTTTCCTTTGATTAGTGCCACACGCCATGTGGATTGTATTGGAGAGTATGATTGGGGTTCCTACACCTTTGCCTATTTCCTCAGGGGCATGCGTATGCGCTCGCAGGGTTTGACTGAGGCTTGGTTAGGATTTTATCCATTTCTGTTGGTAAGTATTTCTCTTGTCATTTACCGTGTACAGGTTAAAAGTGTTAACTGACAGCAGATGTTTGCCTTTGTGTTGGCAGTTTTGGGCTTATGAGAGGCTCCCATGTTTACGTCCGGTAAGTATGTTAGGGTTGGATAACTACCCACGAGAACGGCGATGGCATCATTCCATACTGGCGGAGGTCCCTGTAGCTGAGGGTTTCACTCACTTCCGCTTACAACTGGAATTGTTGACAGTTGAGCTTATCACATGGATTCCCTATTCTGGGGAACATTTAGCCATCGATTTTGAGGATGGATACCCGACTGGAGTCGAGTATGTGATTTCCACCAGGAGAGTTCTTCTCTTCACAGATGGAGGCTGGGAGCTCTATTTAAGGGAGCGTGCTATTAGGAGCACTACAGGGGAGATTCGTATACCGATCTTGCCTCCTGCCAGGCGTTATTGGCCTGTATCGCAGTCACCCGTCATTGACATCCCATTGTTGGGGGTTGACGGTTTTGCATTATCAGAGGGTCCATATACTCAGGAGACGTTCCAGCGTTGGTGGATCCCTCATACTATTGGAGCCCAGACCCGCGCCACTCAGTTCATAGGGGATATGGTTCCAGGATCCGTGATGATGACGGATTGGCTCACCTATGTCCGAGATCCAACTCATATGACACATATTGACAGTTTGACTTGGCAATTGAACTAGGCACATATATTTATTCGGCATTTGGGCAGAGATCCGGCAGAGACAGGTTCGTTTGATCCTTCCAGCTCAGGAGTTGGCCCCTCGGGTGACCCATTTGGTTTTGTCGGCGCAGATCCTCCTTTGTATCGGCCTAATATCCCTATTGATAGAGATCCAGTGACTCAGGAGGAGTTACATTAGGTGGACAGGATTGATGATGTGGACATCGACACCATTGTCTTCTTCTGATGTGTATTCTCATTATTTCTTTTGATAGCCTCTGTTAGCTATTGGGTGGCTGTGCCCCATTCTCGCTATATCTTTTGATAGGCCTCTATTAGTAGTAGGGCATCTGTGCCCCATTTATCTGTATTTGTTGCTGTACAGAGATGATGTATTAGATAATGATATACTTAGGAATGTATGTACAGTTTTTTCGTTCCCTATATCATATTGCCATCTATTATCTGTTATGCATGTATCATGTTATGCATATGTATGTATGTCCAGAGATATTCAGCATTGACCCCTGGATGGTCTTATGACACGGCCCGTGCAGATGTCTTCTTCGACAGTTAGCCGTATTGATCATACCCCACCATTATTGGTGGTATCTGGTATGCGATCTTGGTATGATAGCATGTCACCATCAGATATGGTGACCGTAGATCATTTATTACAGCATACTATGACCCTATTGATGTTTCAGGTTCCCACAGGATTCGTGGATGGCATGCTGGAGCACTGGGTAGCGGAGAGGCAGGTTTTCCGATTTAGAACCCAGGAGTTGACTCCCACTCTGGAGACGATGTTGCCATTGGACAGACCTTGCGTGTATATGGCTTTGTGGGACATGAGTCGACGGTTCATAACCCTCATTGGATCGAGGTGTAGAGTGGTACAGGATGAGCTGACATCTAGCCACGTTATATCCCAGCATTTTCTGTTTGACAGATTTGGCTCTGAGGACAGTTTTCCACGACATTTCGGAGATTTCACCACACCGGAGGATCATTGGCGTCTAGCCAGAGTGGATGTACTGCTATTGTGCGTACTGTCGTATGTCTACATGCCACGGTACATGGATGAGATAGACATAGGAGTTATCATGGCGGTGAGAGCTCTCAGGGAGGGTCGTACCATCATTCCTATGATTATAGCTGAGACATTGAAGTCAGCTACATACTACTGTACGTATCCAACAGGAGTATTTACAGGCAGTTCGGTCATGCTCTACATGTGGTTTATGTCACACTTGAGACCGATTGACACTATTAGACGGCATGGGTATTGGTTCACCCATGATATAGCCATGTCGTACTTCTTTCAGCCATCAGAGTGTATAGATGCTATGTCTTTGTCTATGTTCTTGGCGGATATCAGAGATCCATTTGACATATTGCCGTGTTTGGGGCTTAGCTCACCTTACAGCTTTATTACTCATGCTTCGGGCATGGATTATCTTCCTCTAGATGGCTTGAGGGGCGTGACCACTTACCATCCACTGGCTGTGATGTCTCAGTTTGACCAGTTCTAGGATTTTCATCCTTTCGAGGGGGCGCTAGGTCAGCGTTCAGCTTCTCACTATCTTTCAACAGAGGACCGATCCCGTGTGTATGCTTGTTGGGATCAGCGTGAGATAACTAATTTCTCTATTAGTCATCCAGGTTGTTCTGCAGAGTATTCCGCATGGATGGAGACAGAGGTTTCATTGGCTGCGGCAGTATCCACAGTACCAGATAGTGAGACAGATGAGGGAGAGCCCATGGAGGACATTGATTCCCATGTCGCGGAGGAGTCATTTGCCGGGTTGACAGCATCTCCTTTAGATTCTCCCAGTACTAGCACTGTTGTGATTCAACATTTAACACAGTACTTTGAGCAGCGTCTTCATCTGATGACCTTTGAGAGAGACCAGGCTAGATCCTTGATGTTGACTGCCCTTGATGGGAGAGACGTAGCTGTGCTAGAGATAGACGATGCATTAGCTCGCAGAGATGTCGCTATTGTTGAGCGAAATGAGGCCAGATCAGCCAGAGATGCAGTGATAGTTGAGCGGGATAGTGCCATATTTGCTCGGGATGTAGCAGTCACAGATAGTACTGCAGTGAGGTCCCTTACCACTGGCATGCTTGTAGAGATGAGCACATATATTGATGATCATATGGTCACCATGTAGATGGCTGCAGATCTATTGAGTCGCGTGGATATCCTCATACAGGAGACCATAACTTTACCTCCTTCTTCGGAGAGGGATGCCATGTTAGGCTTGTTATCTCGCATATACACCGACTTGTAGATGTGCTTGTATTTTTCTACACAGACTAGCTTAGCCATTTTATCATGTACAATTTACATTTATGTATATCAAACAACATTATATATATCACGAAAATATATTTTTGATAACTTCCTTTTTAGATATGCCTGAATACTTGCTTGATATTTTACCTGCTGCTTCAGAACTTGTGATCTTGATGTATTCTGAATTCCTCCTGTATGGATGGACATTGAGTTGTCTCTGGACAGTTCAGAATGTATCATTAATCTTTGTATATCCCTACCATCTTTTCGGTGTCTTGGGACTGGTTTCTGTATGGAAATGTGGAGAGGAGTGTGGCTTTCCACAGATGGTCGCTAGTACCCCTATTCAGGATGAGCCTAGTTAATTCTATCTCTTATGGATTAGTATTGCTCTTTGAGGAACAATCGCAGCTTAGATGGTCGCCGAATCTCCTATTTGCGAGGAGAGGTTGGGTAATTCCATCCCTTTAGTTTGAAGCCAATGAAATGTGATGAATTGAAGTTTGATCCCAATACCAGTTGACAAAGGTTTGTGTTTGGTAGGGGGTGAGACCGAACCATGAATGGCTGCCTACGTACTCCTATTGAAGAGGAGATCAGGTCTGCATAGTTCGAACCTAGTGTAAGAGGTTCAACGCTGTTTGTGAAAGGCAGATGGGTGTAGAAGCTTTATTAATGAAGAAGTTTGTAGAAGTGTTTTTGTTTGTTTTTGTAGAAAATGGTAGAAATATTTTTGTTATTTTTTATTTATTGCGACCGGGCCATATAGAATATGGTTGCCTACGTACTCCCGTGTATCAAGGAGATCAGGTTGACGTAGTTCACCCCTCAGGGTGAGTTGAAAGAGTGATCCCATGTGCAGGTCAGAATGCGGGGAAGAAAGATTAATCCCATGTACATGTCAGAATGTGGGGAAGAAGGTTTAATCCCATATGCAAGATAGACTGCGGGGAGGAGAAAGTTTAATCCTAGGTTGAGGATAAACTGTAGGTACGATAAATTTGATCCCATGAATGGGTAGCCAAACTGCAAACGCGAGAGGTTCAATCCATGGTGGGATGACCTAAGTTGTATGAGGGCAGAGAAGCCAGGCTGTTGGCTGGAAGAGTGTGTTTTCCTGAGGGGCAAAGTGTGGAAAAGAGTTGTATGTGGAAGAGGGTTAAAGAACCGGAATGACTGGTGATCTGATGATCCAACACCAGGATGTTTGCTTGATGGTAACTTCAGACATAGTACTATTTCACGGTGTCCGAGTTGATAAGTTATGGAAATTCATCGCCGTCCATTTCTTGTAATCTAAGAGCACCTCCTGTCAATACTTCTTTGACAACAAACGGGCCTTCCCAGTTAGGAGCGAATTTTCCCTTAGATTGATCTTGATTGTTAATGATCTTGTTCAAAACCAAGTCATGTTGTTTAAACTGCCATAGCCGGACTTTTCTGTTGTAGGATCTGTCAATCCTTTGTTGATATAACTGACCATGGAAGATAGCCGCGGTTCGCCTTTTGTCTATTAGAGACAATTGGTGATACCTGTCTTATACCCATTGATCTTCATCCAGCTGAGCGTCCATCAACACTTTGAGGGATTCCATTTCTGCTTCTATAGGGAGTACTGCCTCCATCCCATAGGTTAATGCATAAGGGGTTACCCCAGTTGAAGTGTGCATTGATGTTCTGTAGGCTAACAGAGCAAGAGGCAATAAGTCAGGCCATCCCTTGTGGTTGGCGGACATCTTTTGCATAATTTTCTTGATATTTTTGTTAGCTGCTTCAACAGCACCATTCATCTTTGGACGATAGATGACGGAGTTAAGGTGTTTGATGTGGAATTTACTGCATAACTCCTCCATCATTTTGTTGTTGAGGTTCTTAGCATTATCAGATACAATCACCTCTATCTGGTTGTTCGTATCGACAAATGACATTGTTTCTGATGAATGCAATGATGACTTCTTTGGTAACCCTGGGGAAGGAGGCTGCTTCTACCCACTTGGTAAAGTAGTCGATCATGGTGAAGATGAATCGATGTCCATTACTGGCTTTGGGCTCGATGGGCCCGATCACGTCCATTCCCCACATTGAGAAGGGCCAAGGTGAACTCATATTATGAAGCTCCTGTGGATGGGCGTGTATAGCATTCCCATGAATTTGGCATTGATAACATCTCTTGACATGGTCATTGCAGTCAGTTTTGAGAGATAGCCAATAATGTCCTGTCCTGAGGATCTTTTTGACAAGGAGGGGGCCACTCATGTGTGGGCCACAAACTCCACCATAGATCTCATCGATGAGTCTTTGAGCTTGATCCTTATCCAGGCATCTGAGGAGACCTAGACCTGCATCTCTCTTATAAAGTGCATCTCCACTCAGGTAGAATTTCATAGAAAGTCAATGAATCCGCCTTTGTTCAGTCATGCTCGCCTCAGCGGGTGTAGATCCATCTCGTAGGTACTCCTTGATATGCTGATACCAAGGTTGTTGGATGGGAGGTAACTCATTCGATACTTCTCCAACATAGTTCCCATAGGCTGGTGCCTTATGCAAGGCAATTGTGATGCTTGGCAAGTGTTCCTTGTCAGGTATGTGTATCAAAGAGGCCAAAGTTGATAATGCATCTGCAAAATCATTCCTATTAATAGGAATGTGTAGAAAGGAGATTTCTTCGAACTCCGAGACCATCTATAAAACCTACCGATGGTAAGGCAGCAAACGTAGCTCTTTGGTTTGATAGATTCCCATGGTTTGTCTGACCACTAATTCCGAATCTCCAAAGACAGTTAACCGTCTGATACCCATTGAACGGGCAAGTTTTAGCCCCATGAGACAGCCTTCATACTTAGCTATATTGTTGGTGCTGACAAACTGCAATTTGACGGTGACGGGATACTGCTCCCCCATATCAGAAACTAGAACTGCTCCAGCTCTAGAACCTTCTATATTAACAGCTCCATTAAAATACATCTTCCATATTTGGCGTGTATCGTCCTGTCGATGTTGTTGAATTGTCATGACCCCTTCATCGGGGAAGTATGTTTCTAAGGGTTTGAAGTCCCCTGAAGGTGCGACGGCCAGTTGATCCACAACTCCTTGACCTGTGATGGATTTTTGAGTCATGTAGACGATGTTAAATTGTTGTAAGATCAACTGCCATCTGGACAGTTGGCAATTTAACATGGGTTTGTTGAACACGTACTTGAGAGGATCCACGCGGGATATAAGATGGGTTGTGTGACCATGGAGGTAATGCTGTAACCTCATTGAAGCCCATGCTAAAGCATAATAAGTTTTCTCAATCAGAGTGTACTTGTGTTCACTGCTGCTGAATCTTTTACTGAGGTAATAGATAGCTCGTTCTTGGCCTCTATTGTCCTTCTGTCCCAGCATACAGCCTATGGCATTGTCACTTACTGACAGGTACATAAATAGAGGAGCATCATCTCTGGGTGGTACAAAAAAGGGAGCTTTGACTAGCTGATCTTTGATCATAAGGAAGGCCTTTTGGCACTCATCATTCCATTTCATGGAGGAGTTCTTCCTTAACAGTTTGAAGATTGGCTCACAGGTTGTTGTTAGTTGAGAGATGAACCTACTAATGAAGTTGATTCTTTCCAAAAATCCCCGTATTTCCTTTTCTGTTTGAGGAATGGGCATTTCCGTAATGTCCTGGATTTTGGTAGGATCCAGCTCAATTCCTTTATGGCTGACTAAAAATCCTAGCAACTTGCCTAATTTAACGCCAAAGGCGTACTTGGCTGGATTCAACTTCAAGTTGTACTTACGCAACCTGTTGAATAGCTTTCTAAGATGGTCTAAGTGGTCATCTTCCTTCCGGGACTTGACAATGATGTCATCCACATAGATCTCTATCTCTTTGTGCATTAAGTCGTGGAAGAGAGCCATCATAACTCGTTGATAGGTAGCTCCGGCATTGATGAGGCCAAATGACAACCGTCTATAGCAAAAGGTTCCCCAAGGCGTGATAAAAGCAGTTTTCTCACGATCTTCCTCAGTAACCATGATTTGATGGTATGCAAAGCAATCAACGAAGGAGTACATGTCGTATTGAGCAGTATTGTCAATGAGAATGTGGATAAATGGCACGGGAAAGCTATCCTTTAGGAAAGCTTTGTTCAAATCCTGGTAATCCATACAAACTCGCACCTGTCCTCCAGGTTTAGGCACGGGCACAATATTGGATATCCACTCAGGATATGTAGACACCATGATGATGCCAGCTTGAAATTGTTTCACAATTTCTTCTTTCACCTTTAAACTCCACTCAAATTTCAATCGCCTGAGCTTCTGCTTGACTGGCTTAAATCCCTCTTTAATGGTAAGACGTTGAAGAACATTGTTAGTGGACAAACCCACCATATCTTTATGAGACCATGCAAACACATCCTAGAATTGGGTTAGTAGCTTAACCATGTCATTCCTTTGGTTTGGGGTAAGATTTGATCCAATCTGGATTAACTTAGGGCTTTCTAAGGTTCTGAGATTGAAGGAAGTGGTTTGATCAAGGTTGGGTTTAGGTATGTCTTTGACCCATTCTTGAATTTCTAGAGGCACCTCAATGTCCTCATGTATTTCCATCAAGGCTGAATTCATCTCTAAATCAAAGTCACAATCTTTGTGGAGAAGAGGCATCGTATCAGCAAGTACAGACACATCTAAATTCAAGGTCCTGAAATAAAATATGCTTTCACTTAGTATATATGAAGTGTTTTGATCATACACAGTGTTAGCATGTACTGGCAAAATAAACTGCTAATACTGTACAAAAAAGTAAGCAGTTATTATATCTACAGGGCAGAAAGAGTTTCTGCCCATTTTACCCTTGTCGACCAATGCAAAGAGTGCTGCTCCAATTGGCAAGGATAAAGTCTGGGTGGACCGCAGTGATGGAGGGATTGTCATCGTCCTCCTTCTCTCGAATGATGACCATGATGTCTGGGCAATCATCGTCTGGGGTATATCTATTTATATGTTCATCATGGATGATGATACGCATGCCTGACATTATTTGGACGACGTTCTATTTGACTCTTTATTTCTCTTCCTCCACTGCGGGATCTGGAACAAAGATTTCTTTTGCTTTGAATGGTACTGGCTTGGGAAATAGCATAGCCATCACATTGGTTGGCACCTTTACAGGAGGTTGTGCAGACTCAATGTTAGTAGGCAAAGATAAACGCCGTGTGGTTGAAGTCGAAGGAATCTACTGATGCTTATGAGGATTCCTCTGACTAGAATTGGTAGAATAGCCTAGTCCAGCTGTCCCAGTTTGACTGGTTTCTTGGATGGGGTATTTGATACCTTGGTGATCTTTACCCAGCCCTTGTCCTGGCTGATGACCCAAAGACATCATTTCTTGAGTAGCCGACATTACTTCGGCAGAGATCTTAGGTACGGGCAATGGCGTTTCCAGAGCATGGTATTGAGTATTGCTCACTTCCAAGGCATGCAAACTGACTGGTTCAATATCTGCATTTGCATTGATGAATGGCAAATCCCCGTGTTGAGGACATTCTGGTTCAGCGTTGACCATGACCAAGCTATTATTGATAATGTATTTTAACTGTTGATGAAGGGTGGATGGGACTGCCCCAGCCATATGAATCCACGGTCTTCCCAAGAGAAGGTTATATCCCGAATCTATCTTGAGTACGTGGAAAGATATGCATAATGTATGGGGACCAATTTCAATTGGCAGCTTAATTACTCTGACCGAATTTCGGCGGGCTCCGTCAAAAGCTTTGATGACCGTATGGCTGCTCCGGATTCAGTTGAGATTAATATTCATCTTCAACAACGTGGCATATGGATAAATATTTAGAGATGAGCCTCCATCTACTAAGACTCATGCCAGCATATATCCAGAGGACAAGACCGCAATGTGTAATGGCTTGCAATGATCGGTCCCTTCGGGCGGTATATCGTCATCAATGAAGGATATCACATTGTTGTTGAAAATGTGATCAACCATGTGTTGAAACTTTTTCGTATCCACTGATTCTAGTAGATAGGCTTCTTCCAAAACCTTTAGTAAGATCTTCCGGTGATCCTCGGAAGATAGGACCAAGTCCAAAATAGAAATTTGGTGTGGAACTTTTCTCAAGCTTAGAACCACCTTGGCTTCGTGATGACCCATAGTGCGGAGGAATTTTTCAATCTTCTCCATGGGTATTTTTCCCTTTGATTTAATGGTAGGCTTCATCACCCGTTGGGGAAGATATAGCGGATTTTCCTTCGACACTGTAGCAGTTGTATGTGAGGTGGATCCTTCACCTTCTCCATAATTCCACGGAACTGTGTACAAGCTAACAATAGGATATTGTGCTCTGCATGGTAAGTTGATTGGCTCGGGAGTAGCCACTTTTAAAGGATTATTACTTCCTCTGAGCTGAATTGTTGGTATAGTGAATGGCTTGACAATATCATCAGCCTCAGTGGATATAACTGATACCAATCCCTTCCATTTAGTAGGACAAGTATTCTCACTTTCACGTAGTATAGTATCATCGTCTGCTAAGTGCAGGATACCGCTGTCAATGAGATTCTGGATGAAATGGCAGAGTGCCCAGCATTCCTCTGTGCTGTGACCGCGAAAATTGGAATGATACTGACATACTCCATCAGCATTGTACCGTCCTGAACGGGGGTTGATTGGAGGTAGAAGGGAATTGATCCTTCCTTCATTGATTACCATTTGAAGGATTTTCTCCATAGGTTGGCCCAGATGTGTGAATTCCCTTCTGTTGGCAAAATCACGACGAGCTTTGGCATTCGCTCTCTTTGCCACTTTGTCCTCCAGAGTTTCACTTTCTGAAGGTAATATGGGAATATTCATAACAATAAGGAGGAGATTAGCATGCTCCTGACTTACTAACTGGCGTGTAACTTAATGCTGGTAGGTCACTAGTTCTGCCAGTTATTCGATCTGTTTACATAAAGCTTTCATCTTACGTTCCATTGTGAATTGGAACTTGGCACAATCCCATTTGTCCACTCCATCTCTAGTGGTCTGAGATGATTCGTAGTTGAAATTGGAACTTTGTCCATTGCTCCAATTAATCATGTTGACCTCTTCTTCTTTGTGTTGAGGAAGAGGGTTGTCTTGAATGTGAGGCTGATTTGGTTTGGTGACCACGATCTCACTGTTGTCTATCAGGTCTTGGATTTTGTGTTTAAAGGCCCAACAATCTTGAGTATCATGTCCAGGTGCCCCAACATGATATGCACATTTCTTAGCAGCATTGAAACCCCGTCCATTAGGGCTGGCTGGCGGAAGAAGATGCGTGATTTTCTTCTGCGTTGTCAGAAGAGTGAGAATATTCTCAAGTGAGTCTCCCAAGGGTGTGAACACTCGAGGGCATTTAACTTCTCCACCTTTTGGTACTGGAGGATTTGAAGACTGAGCTTGAAAGGGAGTGTAACTTCTCCTTTGAACAGGCATGTTCTGATTACCTTTTTGACCCTGCAGTATGAGGGAAACATCTTTCTCTTTCTTTTTATGGACCCTCCGGGGGTTGTTTCCATAATTTCCAGATTGGATGTGTTCAGCAACAGCTTTAAGGGCAGCTAGGTCTTAAATCTTTCCTGACTTCAATCCCATCTCAGTCTTCTCCCCGTGTTTGATCATTTCAGAAAATGGTTTATCGATGCCGGCTAACACTCTTTTATAGAAAGGAGCTTCTTGTATATTTATGAAGGTCATGACCATTTTTGATTCCGTCATGGAAGGAATAACTTGAGCAGCAAGGCGCCTCCACCTTTGAGCATACTCTTTAAAAGACTCGTTAGACTGTTTCTTGACCTTGGTAATCTAATACCGATCAGGAGCCATTGGAGATTGGAAGCTGTATTGAGTGAGGAAGGCGTGTGCTAGCTCTTCCCAGCTATGGATCTTGGAGTTGTCTAATCTGGTATACCATGAACGGGCTTCTCCAGTCAGACTTTTCTGGAACAGCTGCATTCTGAGCTTCTCGTCCTCTGCATAAGATCCTAGTTGTCCAATGAATACCTTCAAATGGGTATAAGGATCTCCTAACCCGTCATACTTTTCAAAGTCAGGAGTCTTAAATTTTTCTGGAAAATGAACACCAGGGAATATACAAAGGTCAGCATATGAAACACTCCCATGTGCTCCAATTCCTTTGAAAGCGTGAAGAGTCTCTTCCATTTGAAGGACTTTCTTTCGGATGTCACCGGTGTCTGGATCTCCATTGGGATGGGTGGGATCATGACTTTTGTTGGTTGTGTCCAACTGCAGTTCAGGTATTGTAACAACCTAGGCTCCCCCTTGTGTAGAGGATTCAGCATGTACGGGTATTTTTGAACCCTGCGTAGATTGATGTAGTTCTTTAAGCAGAACAACCAAGTCTGTAATTTATTTAGTTAAACCGTCAAATTCTTCGCGAGAAACTGGATTAAACTGGTCAGATGAAGACATAATTGGCTGTAGGCCCGCGACATTTTTGGATTTTGACCGGGTAGTAGGTCCGATGGATTCCCTGTAAAAGACTTGAATAGTTTAGTCTTTAGGGAATGTGTAAATATTAACATGCTATGTGGTGTGTCTTTGCTTTAGGATTTTTATCCTACAAAACAGAGGTTAGTTGTAATACGTGATAGCATGTTAATTTGAATATGTATATGCACATATTTCTTCATATTTCTCATTACATGGAGATGAATATGGCATGAATAGTACAAATAATGCAAAAGCATGAAGAGACTTTCCTCTGTGTTGGGTTTATCAGAGGCTGACCTATCTTAGGTTACTCTCGCGGCTTTTTGGCATGAAGGTTCCCAAATCATCGCAATTTACTCAATGAGAAGTTAATCCGGTCTTTCAACTGGATCGAATTTGGGTGGTGCCTTTCTTGAACCTCGGGGAATTAGTCTTCCCACGAGTCCAGTAATCAAACACCGACGGGATAGCCTCCTGGTGGAGGGACCACACAACATACATTCACATACATCGCGTCTCACCGTAAGAAAATGATGACATGTGAGAAGCACTAATATCATAAGTAGATATGGTGCGAAGCACTAAGTGCAATAAGGAAATGCATTCGTACACATTCATCATAAATGTAAATGCAACATCCATATACAAGCAGATAATAGTTTTGAAAAGATTGTAGTAACGACTTAAGTCCTCTTACTGGAGTCCTCAGCAGAGTCGCCACCTGTCGATGTCAGGATTTTTATTTGTCCCTTTTCATTACTTGTTTTTTGGTGTTCTCATTTTAGGTGAAATTTGTTTGAAAAAATAAGTGAAAAAGGTCCGACATGTATAATGTCGATGATTGGACTATAAGAGTCACCAGTTAGTTTTTTAACTGGTTGTACCAACACAACCGAGAAAAGGTTTGCACATTGACCTAGTGATGTGACACTACTAAACGGGTCGGTGAAACCGAGATTCAATTAGGGTCCGGGGACTTGCTTATGCGAAGGGAAGGTGTTAGGTACCCCCCGACATCCGTGTTGCCACGTTGACAGCCACTTTTCAAGAAACTATTATCTGAATGTGTGTGTGTGTGTGGGTCAATGTGCTGTTATTTGGATGTAGTGCGAGGCCTCGTTCGCACCTATATACACAGGGTTTGAATTTATGTAAAAATTCAATTTTAAGCAAGATATGGCAGTGATGTTTTATAAGAGAGGTTTTTCAAACCCTTATGCTCAATAGTAATTAAGGCCTTTTACACTCCCATTTTATTTCCTATTCGGCTGGATTGATTTTATTTTACAGATGCGAGACATCTGTATGAAAATAATGTACAAAAGGTGCTGAAATCCTCGTGGGTATGAAAACCATCTGAGGACATCCAAACATCACAGATAAATTTACAAGCTGCTTACAGCTGAAAAAATGTCCATCACGGGAACCGAATCTAGATTTAGTGAACTAAACCTGTGATCACATGATTCCTAGGCTCACATGATGCTGCAATTGATATAAATGCAGTAAGCAAGTATATATATAAAAGCTGTAAATATATATATATATATATATATATATATATATATATATATATATATATATATATATACAGACATGATCTCCAACCACGAAGCACCTCCATGGGGGATCAGAAATGTAAATAAAGCTGTAAAAGATATCAACTGCCACGGAGGAGACTCCAGGCGGGACAAAACGTAAATAAAACTGTAAAGACGGTCGACCGCCACGGAGGAAACTCCAGGTGGGACGAAATGTACAGAAAGCTGTAAAAAACGGTCAACCACCACGAAGTAGACTCCAGGTGGGACGAAATATATATATATATATATATATATATATATATATATATATATATATATATATATATAAAAGCAATAAACGCTCTAGACATAAGTCTAGGCTCATCGAACAGAGTTCGACACACAGTTCATATATATAAGTATATATATACAAAAGCAAGTAAACGCTCCAGACCGAAGTCTAGGCTCAATCGAGGCATAACTCGATAATGTTAGTCCATATATATAAATATATATATAAATATATATGTATATACAAACTAAAATAAAACCACGGACCGAAGTCCGGGCAAACACATGCAACACGACTCTCAACTTGAAGAAGGGTGTGTGCAAAGATGAAGAGAAAAGCTTTAAAGTGTGTGAGAAGGCTTACAGTGGGCTGCCAAAGAAGACTTCTATATCTTTAAAGTAGATAAATACTAACTTTAGCAGGTACAAAAGTAGCTATATGTGAGCTCACAAGTGTTTAAAATGAGAAAGCACTCAGTTTAGGGTGAGTACAGAGCAAATTGGGCAGGGCTTCCTCGTCGTTTTCTCTTACAAAATGGCCACCCCAAGCCCTCTATTTATAGAGGGTGTGGCTTGGCCGCAGGTGTACCAGAGGCTGCCCGGGGTGCCCGGGCTTTGCTGGTATCACCGTCTCGAAGTACATACACGTATGCAACGTGATGTCCGCTCGAACTTTCAGAATTGCAATCCGGGCATCCGACTAAGGTATATAGGACCTATTTCGGACCGCCGTTATCGAGAGTTACGCAATGACATGGGATTAGAGGTTGTACGAAGTCATGAAGATGGGACGGTGCCCTCCGGTCTTCAGCTTCAAATTCTATCCGTTATCTTGCGCAATAGTTAGTCGGGATTGGTTCTTCTGAGCTTTTGTGGGACATTGCTGTGTAGAAATGTATGTCTAAAATGTTGAGAGGACGTGATGTGGCATCATGTTGGCGAGATGACGACTTTTCCCCTCACCGGGGTTATCTCTGATTTAGGCTGATAAAGCAGACGTTGCTCAGGGTTATCGCTGAGATTGGACTGCTGCAATGGTTGAAGGTCCTCAGTGTCATCTCTGAGGTGTGCCTGTCTTCCTGGTGTTATTGCCAGGTCTTGTACTGAGTATCTCGTTTTGAGCGCCGAGATTGAAGCTGATTGTATTTGAAACAAGCATTTTCGGGGTTATCTCCGGAACTGCATTCCTTGGGGTTATCGCCAAGGTTGATAGCTATTCCCATGGTTGGGACTGAGACTGGATACCTCGGGGTTATCTCCGAGATTAATCGGTCTTCTCCGGTGTGTGTTTCGATATTGGGTCTGCATGCCTCGGGGTTATCTCCGAGGTTGGATCTGTTACTCCCGGTAGGTGTTCCGGGGTTTAGGCTGTTGCTCCCAGTGTGTTCTGGGGTTGAAACTGAGCTTCCGGTAGTATTCAGACTGGATGTGAACGGTCTTCCGGGGTTCCCTCTTGAAAGATAAATCTGTGCTCCTGCAATGTTAGTGACAGGTGTACAGAAAATTTCGAGTGTCTACAAGTAGAATGTAACATTTTTGATAATGTACTGACAATGTCAAGATTCGTAGAGTGAAGATCCTATGGAAGTTCGCTAAATTTCTTAAGATTAAAGAGAAGATCATATCAAATTATGTCTAACAGCTAGTTTGGTAAAGTGACAATACCCACTTAAATGTCATTATAGCAGTTCTGATGTGACATATCACATGCGGAAGCAAGCTGACATGTCCTCTCTACAAGTCAACAATCAGAGATATTCTAGGATCAAAACATTAAATGAGGAACGACAACTTTCTAATGGAAAAATCTTAAGGAATGTCTATAAAAGGCAAGCTGATTCAATCCAACAGTAACGATCAAGATTAAGAAAAGTTGAATTGATGCCAAACTAACAAGAGCTCTACTATACGTTCTAGAATAACTTGTTTTGTTGCTAAGTCTTTCACTACCGAACTTTAAGCTACTTAGCAACACCCCAAATCACACTTTCTCTTAGTGATTGTTTAGGTCTTAGTGACCATATGTAACCAAGTCTTAGTGACTTGAAGAGATCTTAGTGATCTACTGTATCGAAGTCTTTGTGACATGAAGGAATCTTAGTGATTCGTTGAGTGTAACTGTGAGGACCTGGAATTTTTTTACTTAGTTTAAAAATTAAGTATTTTGGAATATTATTGAATAAAATAAGATTTTATGAATATTTATCTATTTGATGAGTTAAAAGTGGATTTTTTTTTGTGACAGAACAAAATTCTGTGATGTAATTCACGAGTTTTAGGATCGTATGAGAAAATAATTTATTTTTCGAGAAAAAGCCAAAAAATCACTATTCATCTAAAAAATATAAAAATCACTATTCAGTATAATGAGGAAAGCCGGAATGTCAAGTAAAATTTGAAAATAAAAAATGCAGTTTTTCGCTTGCGTAACGAATTTTATGAGTTTAACAAAGGATAAAACAAGCAGAATACGAAAGTTATACGATAGAAAGACGAAACTTGTTGGAGAAGTTTGGTAAAACCTCTCCCATAATTTAATGAATGTCTAGGAATTAAAATTTTAGTAATATGAGAATTTTTTTAAATCAGAAGAATAATACCAGTATAAAGGTAAAAGGTGTTAGAAGGAATATGCCGGGAATATGCTAGGGCATATTCCAAGCATATTCCTTGTGATTAGATTAGTAAAGTAAATGCCAAAGCATATTCCATTCTTAAAAGTTAAGGATGACATATTCTAAGAATATGCCAAGGGCATAAGCGTAATTAGCCATGAAAAATTAGGAAAAAGGCTAAATATCCCTCACTTAGGTTTTCATATAAATTCCTAGCTCATTTCTTTTCCTTTCTTCACCAATTCACCATTTTAAGAGAGAAAACTCTGGAAAATTTATGACGTGGAAATGCTAGATCAAACCAATCGTCGACTAAGAACGCTAAGAATCAAACAGTAAGAACGAAGAACTCTAGTTTTTCTTTATTTTAGGCTTTATAGTTTATTAATAAAAGTGATTGTTGGTGGATGGATGGTTCATGATGAATTATATAGTGTTTCGGAGAAATAAGGAAGAATCAGTGGGTTTAAAACACTAATAAATGCATGAGAAGTGGAATCGTAGCAAATAACGAGTTAAAATGAAGAACGAATGAAGAATGAACGAAGAACGTAGTAATTATTGAATAAACGAGCTAATTAAAATATAATTCATAGTTTAAAAGTTAATAATTGTTGTTGATGGACGAATTTAAAATCATCTTTTGTATGTTGTTGATGGACAAATTTAAAATCATCTTTTGTATGTTGTTGATGGATAAATTTAAAACCATTGTTCGTAAGTTAGTTTTAATGTCAGAGAAGAAGGAAATAGACGTATATGAATTGGTGAAGTATTCCAGATGGAATGGATTAAAAAGAGGCTATAACGAAGTTATGACCAAAAATTAAGTAAAAGACGCTAAACGTTTAAATCACAGTTTAATACGATTTTCGAATGAATTGTTAAAGGTAATTAATGACTTGGAATAATGAAGATTTCATGGGGGAAATATAAACTTAATTAAAACAGAGCCATAAGCTCAAGGATGAACTCATTCTGACTTTGGATGAGTAAATTACAAAGAATTGAAAATTTAAAACGTTAAGAATGTAAAAATGAAAAATTGAGCGACGATGGATTTTTGAGTAAATTTTAAGGCTTGTTAGAGAATCCAGAAAACTATTCTATCCAAAGGAATTTGAAGCATGTCATGAGGGTAAGAAAACACCTCAAAGAACGAACTCGTTCTGAGGTGGGATGACGAAGTTACGGGTTCGCGAAGTTGTCTCTAGGATCATTTGTGCAGAAAAATGACTTGGGCAATAAAAACCCTAGGCCAGCGCCGACATCCTAATACATTTCTGGCATCGTAGCGTAACTCTGCAGTAGCCTCCTCATATTGCAGCGCCGTCTGCAAAACCAATTTGGGCGCCGCAACACCGGGTTAGGTCGGGGCACAAAGAAGTTTGTTTACGAATAAGGAAAGAAAGAAAATGTAAAGAATGATTAAGAACATAAGTATTGAACTTGAGTATCACGATAACAAGTGATAAAATCTTTCCTAATGGAGAAAGAAAGATTAAAAAGATAAACATTGTAATGTGAAATTCGTTAAACAATGTAAATGTTTAAAGTACGTGTAAGAGGAGACATTTCTGGGGAATTGTTTCACGAGCGTTATGTATGTTTTGAGGGACGATACCAAGTATTAAAGATGTGGTGTATCATAATTTTTTGATTGTAATATCAAAGAACATTAAGAAGGCTGGACAAAGATAGATTTAACCGACAAGAAGGGTGAGTATGATAGTCGAGACGTTCTTGAACACAACGATGCTAAGGAATAGTATTGGAGTTAGTCACGTAAGTTAATCTATAAAATGTGATCCATATAAAATGAAATGAAGATATTAATGACATAAAAGGTGACTTTAAGATTTAAGTCTCAATTATGAATGACGCTAAGGAAAGTGTTGTAAGTCTAATAACATCGATATAAAAAGAAATGAATAAAGTTAACGTAAGCTGATAATCAACTTTTTTATGTGTCTAATTGATGTGTTGTCCTTATATGATATATAGGGAATTCAAAGAATGATATAACGTGAAATTGTAAGCAACGCTTAAGGCAAGTTTCCTAACCTAACCTGTACATGATATTAATGTGTGCAAGTTTCTTTAACTTACTCAAATGTTGTAACTGAGCAAGTTATTATTTGTGTGCAAATATTTTATATTTATGCAAGATATTTATCAATATATTGTGCTATGTACTTGTAAGATGAATTGTTCAAGTTGTTATAGTTCTGTTAAAGCATGAACTGCGTAAGAAGGAGTCTAGGCTAGATATTTCAGCTGGGCAAATGTTAAGGTGGCAATTAAGTTTAAGGTTTATATGTGTTGTATTTTAATTGTTAGCTTGTAGTAACTGAGTTAAAAAAATCCATTGTATGTGCAAAGGTTTAAGATAAATTAGGAATCGATCTAACTCACTTTGAAGACAGTGTAGACGAGACGGGATACTAATTCATTAGTTTTCGGTGGGGAGCCACTTAGTTTACTATGTTGATAACTATTAAAAAACCTGGTTATGTTGTTGTGTGTGTATATATATATATATATATATATATATATATATATATATGTCAAAAAGGTGATTCTTTTCACATATATATTTGTGTATGATTGAGTTAAGTCTTAGAAGTGTTATAAGAAGCGTTAGTGTTAATGGTTATGAAAAGATAGATGTTAGTGATGTTTAAATAATAGGAATCTGAATTATTCCTGTTTATTCGAGCTACTTCATAACTATTGTGCAGTTATTGAAGTTTTCTAAAGAAAGAATATTTGATTCTTTATATTGTTGTTCTTCAACTGCTATACTTTACTGGGCTTTTAAAATAAAAAATATTTTTAGCAAAGCTAGAAGAATTGAAGAATCCAGTGAAGATTGAAGGAAAAGATCAAGTCATCGACTTGAAGTGTAATTAGTTAAACTTTTATGTATCTGTTGTGGCGGATGAAAGTCACACTTGTAATTAAAGAATAATGTAATTATCATTATTTGTATGTATAAAAATTTTAAGGTAATAAAATTTGGGATTGAAGGAAATATATTGTTATATTTTGGAGTTTTAATTAGATCTTAATAATATATGGATGTATGTATGGAATGAGAATCACTTGTGACGCACCAAACTCGGGTTTTAAGGTAGACCCAGATTTGGGGGCGTTACAAGTTTGTATCAAAGCTGATAGGTTATAAACCTTAGGCTATAATCTGAGAGAAAGTATGAAAGATAGTGATACGATAAACTCTGACAGAGTTTGAACAATAAGAAGTAAGTTATAAATTTATAATGAAGGGATTAAAATATGCATAAAAGGATTCGAAGAAGAAACTAGAAGAGCTATAGTAAAAGTGAAAAGTTAAAGGATCAGGGAACACCTGACCTAAAAATTTAGGAAAAGGTCATGACGTGATCTGATTAAGTCATAAAATGATAAGATCATTAATCGAATGATTGAAATTTTATAGCAGACTGCTGTATAGGAAAGGTACTATGAAATAGTACAAGATAAACTCAGAAAGAGTTGTTAATGATAAGATATGGATTAAGAGTTTTCTTGTTGAGCAAGAGGAAGTTAGAATTTAGTTGGGATTTTAATCGAGGACTCATGTGGTGACTAAGTTGTACAAACCTTGGTATAGGTGGGGGTTTTGTGCTTGGTTTAACAATCACTTGGTTTCCCACATTGAAAATTGTTGAAATATTGGTGTAGTGATATCGATATACCGATGATGAAGAGGTAATTCTTTCCTTAGAGGTATATTTGATAGATAGAAGATATTAAGATTAAGTACAAGTTCTTGAAACTCATGCTTATAGAAAGTTTATGACTCATAATCATATGGTATGTTTTGGGCCCCTAATCATATGGATAGTCTTTGATTGGTTCTTGGATTACATATTGCTAGGACAAGTTTCTAAACTCATAGTATTGTGAAAATTTCCTGAATACATAAGGTGTATTAAGTTTGATGAACTATATTGGTGTATAAGAAGGTTATAGACTGAGAACTAATTATTTTCAGTATATTAAGCATTGATGGTGTTAGAGAAAGATAGAATTGTTACATAGTGGGGAAAGTGGAGGAAGCTGAAGTTGATGAAGAAAAATGGATATTCCAAATCTTATAGCTATGCTAGATTGACATTGTGCTAATATGTACATTTTTTGAAAAAAATATTGGATCAGATTTTTGAACCAATGAGTTTTAAAAGAACTATTATTTGTATGGCTATGCCAATTATTTCGGCTAGACGAAAATGATTTGAAAATATCAAAATGTATTTTATATATCATTAATGTATTTGGTGTAGAGATGATAAACGATGGACTTATCAATGCAATCTAACCTAGTGTTGGATGTGATCATAGGATCGTCAGTCCACTATTATATGATGTAGTATGATAAAGTCATAACATGATGAAATTGTCAATGTAATGTCAAGGCAGTACGATATCATGACGTTATAAAATGATTTGTGGTATTTTAAACTGTTTAAAGATTAGTAGATGCCAATTGAATTGTCTAAGCTATTTGATTCAACTAGACAACTATTAAATCATGTTCATGAAAATTGAGCCTTCTTTAAGAATTAATGTCAAACAAAATTATTTTGGTGCAGAATCTTGTGCTAAGTCTGAGGTAAACAACCCCGGAAAAAGGGGGATCTATTAACGCATAGTCGTTATACGATATGCTGATCACCTAACGTACTGAAAAAGGTAGTTTACCTTCTTCATGATTGTATACATACCTGGTAAAGAATGTTTTAAGATATGGTTGTTACAAATGGATATTTAAGAAAAAAGAAGGCATCTCAAGAGTTGAAGACGCTAGGTACAAGACTCGACTAGTAGCTAAGGTATTCATTCAAGTCAAGGGAATAGACTTCAATGATGTATTTTCACAAGTTGTGAAACACATCTCTATTCGAGTATTACTTGGTTTGGTTGTTATGCATGATTTAGAGTTGGAGCAACTCGATGTGAAAATAACTTTCTTGCATGGTGAACTTGATGAAATGATTTATATGCGTCAACCTCAAGGATTTCAAATTCAAGGAAAGGAAGACCACGTTTGATTATTGAAAAAGTCTTTATATGGTTTAAAACAATCTCCCAGGCAGTAGTATAAACGATTTTATTCATTTATGGTTGGTATTGAATATAGCAGCAGTCGATATGATAATTGTGTGAACTTCAAGAAACTTCAGGATTACTCATTTATCTATTTATTGCTTTATGTTGATTGCAGCAAAAGATAGTTCAAAGATTGGTAATTTGAAATCACAGTTGAGCACCGAGTTTGAGATGAAAGATTTAGGTGCTGCTAAAAAGATTCTTGGTATGGAGATTCAGCGAGATCACAAAATTAAGAAATTGTACTTATCCCAAAAAGACTACATCGCGAAGGTGATAGATCGTTTTGGTATGAAGAATGTCAAACCAGTAAGTACTCCTCTTGCTACCCACTTCAAGTTATCAGCTGAATTATCTCCTCAGACAGATGAGGAAATTAGGTATATGGCAAGTGTTCTTTACTACAGTGCAGTTGGTAGCTTCATGTACGCTACGATTTGTACTCATCCAGATATTTCAAATGCCATTAGTGTGGTATGTAGATACTTATCACGTCCAGGTAAAATTCATTGGGAAGCCGTGAAATTGATTTTAAGATACTTGCGAGGTACCTCCGATGTTGGTTTAGAGTTAGGAAAGAATGGAGATACCCTTATCGGGTATGTTGATTCAGACTATGCTGTTGATCGTGATAGGAGGAGGTCGTTGACTAGTTATATATTTACTCTTGGAGGTTGTGCAATTAGTTTGAAGCTACTTTACAGCGTATGGTTGCTATCTACTACAGAGGCAAAATATATGGCTATTACAGAGGCTGTTAAGGAAGCTATTTGGTTACGAGGCTTGTTTGCAGAGATCAGCATGGATCATAGAGTTACTGTTGTCCATTATGATAATCAGAGTGCTATACACTTGACTAAAGATCAGATGTATCATGAGAGGACAAAGCATATTGATATCAGGTATCATTTTATTCGAGACATTGTTGATGTAATACCCGAGATTTTTATAAATTAGAAATAAAAGTGTTTAAATATTTATTTTGAACACATATATATTTTGGTGTGTCATGAAAGGTGAAGACGAAAATTTAATTGAATCATGTTTGAAAGGAATAAGAAATTTATTGATAATGTTGATAAGCTTGGTTATGATTGATTAAGCTTAAGTGTTAAGCCTTTTGTGGTATAATTAATTTCTTAATGAGATTAATTGATGGATAACTTAATGAAGTGTTGGATCTAGGATAAATCCAAGCCCAACATTATTAATGTAACATACTTGCATAGTTGGGAGTTTAGCCCAAAAAATTGAAATTGGTAGACTAATGTTTAACCCAATATGTATAAGTGTTTGTACCTAGCCCAATTCAAATATTAATTTTGACAAACCCAATGTACACGGATTATATGAATACATATATAAGATAAGTATACTTATACATATATATATATATATATATATATAGGTATAAAGATGTATGTGTAAAGGTAACAATAAGCTAGCATATTGTACAAATGATAAAATGAAAGTGCAACATATTGATGCTACCCCTCATGGCCGAAATTTGGCCCTATTAAGCCTAAGTGCTGATTTTTGTTGCACAAAAATGCTTACAAGTAATCCCATATGAGCTCATGATGAAGAAGGACATAGTTGGTGAAGTAGTTGGTAATTTCTTTTTACCTAATCACCTTTTACTAATGGTTAATACCTAGTTGGGTGTACAAATACAAGTAATATACCAAGTATTAGTACATGTATTGTATACATAGACCTTGCCTATAAATATAACCCATCCTAGTTCATTGCTTCATTTACTTGAAATGTCATAAGTGCTAGTAGTATAGTAAGAGCTAGAGAGAAATTGAGGGAAGTAGAAGAAATCTGGAGGAACTCTTGCACTTTGGTGGTTCAAGAAGAGTTTAAGAAGGAGAAGAAAAGGTGGAGAACTACTTAAGGTTCCTAGCTAAGAGGAAGAAAGCCTTAAAGAAATAAGTACATAATCTAGCTTTATTTTTTTGTCAAGCTAAGATAGTATGTGTAGATATTAGTAAGAATGCATGCTTGATTGTGGGGAGTTTATGTGTTGTGTGATCATGATGGATATAAAAGTATAAGGATGAGTATTGGAAGGAGAATATGTGATTTATATGTCTTGGTATGTGATCTAAGTTAAAATGAATCATGTAAAAGCATGTGAGCATGAAACCTAGCTTAGTATGCTTAAAAGTTTGATAATTGTGATTAAAATATGTAAGAGATATGTGTAATTCTAAAATGTTATATTAAGCATATATGAAATACCATCATAACCCAAGTTGAATCATCGAATTCGGGCATAAAACGAACTCGTAGCAAAATAATTGGTAGGACAAGCTAACATGAGAACCTTTGCTTGGAAAGGTAAATAATTTGATTAAATAAATATTTTGGAAAATTGTTCAAGATATCAAATATTGAAGATATGTAAGTTTATGAGATAATGGAAGTGGTTTGAACTCATTTGGAAATGAAATGAGCAAGTTATGGAAGATTGAATCAACAAGGGTCAAAACTCAAAATGTTGAAAAAAATCGGATTTTGGCTTCTGCAGGGGAGCGCCTATGCGCTCAACCCATGCTTATTTCAAGCGCCTAGGCGCTAGGCCACTTTTAGTGTTGAGTCAGTCCGGTTCGGGTTCGGACGTGACGAGATATCTTTGGGTTCGGAGATGATGTCTTCGACTTCGGAAGATGTCTTCGGGTTCGGACGTGATGAGATATCTTCGGGTTCGGAGATGAAGTCTTCGACTTCGGATGATGTCTTCGGATTTGGAAACAACATCGTGACTTTGGAAAAGGCTATAAATATTATCAATTTGATATATGTTACCCACGAATGAACTAAACTGAATTTCTAAGTAGAAAGTTATACTAGCTACGTCCGAATAAACCTAATATATGTAAGCATGCTTTGAAAAAGTTATTTAGAATTGTTATGTGGTTTAATAAATACTATGATTAATCTTTGATGCAATAAATTTTCTTAACTTGTGAAATAGAAATGTTATGAGTAAACAATAGCAATTAGTGAAAGTAAATAAAGAAGACCAAACTTAATTTAAAAGTTCCTTGACACGTGTGTGTGAACGACGTAATCTAGAATGCGTAACTCAAGTAATGTTTCACGTATACAAACATGAGATGAGTATATGAGACTTAAATTTGCTAAAATGTTTTTAAGGTTTTTAAAAGTAAGAACAATGTGAGTTATACATCTATGAGTTCTAAGGTGTATGGATAAATATATGTGTGATAATTGCATGTTGAGATTTATGTCAAGATGTGTGACTAATGAGTACCTATACATACATAAATAGGATAATATAGTTCGTTGAGGTGATTTTATGCTATAAGTGGTAATCAACGCTTAAGGCAAGTATTCGAACCCTACTCTTATTGTGCAAGTATCTTTGCATTCTTTATTCGACGAATACCATAAACTTATCTCTTTGAATATAAGTTATATTACTTTCTCGTTCAAATGAGCTAATATGTTTAAACCCTTGTGAGAACTATTATTCATGATGAACTTGGTATTATTCTTGAATATTGTGAAAGAGTCGATGCCATTTGATTCGGCTAGACTATATGCATGTTTATAAAACTGTCCAAACCACTTGATTGGTGCGGAAATCTTAAAAACTGAGTTGAACAACCCTTATGGTAAGGGGAAGGTATGTTGTTGGAAACCCCGACACATGAGTATATTATTATTGTGGTGTTATGCATAACTTAAAGTATTGTAGACTGATCATCTATAGTACTTGATTCTTTTGGGTTATCAGTTTAATATTGGTAATTCTAGTAGATGTTCAATAGTCCTTAATGACTGCTCAGTATAAATTGTGATCCAGACGGATACCTTGATAGCCTTTAAATTCATATATATCGGTTGATTATATTGAATTATTGATCTTATTCCAAGGATTGTTGATATTCATTATATATGATACTATTCTAAAACTCTGAACTATCTTAAAGATGATACTTCGATATTTCACACTCGTGTTATAAAACTATTACCCTTGTTGTATATTACTTGTTGGGTAATTTGTGCTCATTCATGCTTATTTAAAACCTTTCAGCTAAGGCGGAACAAGGAGGTGTCTCTGGGAAAGACAAGGGTAAGGGCAAGGCTACTGACTAGCTTGTCCCTTTATGTTTAAGTTATTTATGTTGTATTAAGACTATTTGCAGACTATGTTTAAACTTAAGTAGAGTTATGTAATAAGTCTCTATTCGATATTATTATGTAATCTATTAAGTACTGTAGGTTGCGAGACTTGGGGGAATAATTATAATAAATCGTTATATATTATTCTAAATTAGATCTTTCATTGTGAATGTGTGATTTTAGTTATTATGGTAATACTTTGAGAACGTGATGAACCGAATTCGGGTGACCAAGTGGAGGTCAGAATTTTGGGACGTCACAGATTGGTATTAAAGCTATAGTTATAAACCTTAGGAATGAGAATCCTTAGACTATAACTTAAGAAAACTTAGAAGTAGGAAAGGGGATACAACTCATGTAGAGTTTTCCTTGAGAGACTTAGTGTGTTATGAGATGTAACTTCATTCTATACAATGAACTTATGTTTATTTAACATTCTGATGAAGTTTTTGTTTGTCTTATCTTATGTTGGTGATTGTAGGATGACTGACATGGGAGGACCTATCCGAGTAATAGAGGAGGAGTCGCGTGATATCCACGTAGTTTATGAGGCACCCTTGATAGCAGAGCCTATATCGGTAGTTGCCCCTATTTATGACGATGATGAGGAGGAGGAGATGGTGCCTCTACCTGAGGAATCTGATCCGGAGGAGGAGCCAATGGAGGAGGAACCCGTGGAAGAGGAACCCGAGCCCATGGAGGACTCCGACGGGACTACCTTTGAGGATCGGATGCTAGGAGAGTATGAGGAGCAGATTTTGGACTTAGGGAGTAGAGTCGAAGAGCTAGAGACTGAGACTCTTGAGAGGCAGCTAGTAATGCAGGAGATGGAAGTAGAAATTTCTCACCGTAAGGAGGCAGGGATCCAGATGGGTGCCTTGTTTCATCGATCAGTGGCAAGGAATGTCGAGTTGGCAGGGAAATTAGAAGAATTGGAACAGAGGGTGTTGAGTGAGAAGGTGGAGAAGGAGGCTCTCCGAACTCAGTTAGAGATGGAAGTGATGGATAGGATCCACTTCGAAGAGAAATGGGAGGATTCTAATGACAGAGTAGGTGATCTTGAAGATGAGGTGCGATGCAAGAGGAGGAAGATGAGAAAGATGGGCTACGCTCTATGCACGGTCATGGAGAGATTGATCGATGGGGTAAATCACTACCCTCCTGAGCAAGGACAGACCCGGCATACCATAAGTCAGGATATGGTGGCACACATCACACTGAAGGAGTATGAAAGTGTTGTGGAGCGTGAAACGTTAGATTGAGTCTAGAGGGAAAAGTTCAGTAGTGTAGTATTCTTAATTATGTGTTGTTAAAATATTGTTGAAATCTCAGTCTTTTTGTGTAAGATGTGAGATAGTGGTAAACCCAGAACTTTTGAAAAATATTAGAGGGGGAGTAAGCTAGTGTTGTCCCCGTCTTTTGTGATATTAGGGGATATGTGCTTTCATTTATAGCAGTATGCTAGAAAAGAATATGTATTGTAACCATTTGGCATATGAATATAAATGATCTTATTACAGAAACGTGTTATAAACTTTTAGTTCTTTTCAATTGAGAAATGTCTGAATATGATAGTTAGATAATAAGATGAAATTTTGTGATGCAGAAAATGCCGCCCAGATGGAGAATACCTGTTCCAGAAGTGTCAGTTAATGATGAGAGAGGTCCAGTAGATCCGATACAGCGACTGGTAGATTTATTGGGAGAAGCTTTGAGGGGAAGAAATGAACCTGTACCACCCGTTCCCCGATCTGTCCCAGTAACAACCTTCAAAGACTTTAAGAGTGTAGGACCCCTAGAGTTCATGGGAACTACTGACCCGATAGTTGCGCAAACCTGGATCAAGGAGATCGAGAAGGCCTTCACTATAGCACGCGTCGGTGAAAACCAGAAGACTGTATTTGCCACATACATGATGAGGGGCAAAGCAAACTATTGGTGGGAAATTAATCAGCAGAGAGCGGGGGAAGGAACGATAACATGGGAAAGGTTTACGATGTTATTTTTTGAGAAATATTTTTCAAAGAGTATGAAGAGTAGGATGGAAGTGAAGTTCCTAGAATTGAAACAAGGAGATATGACGGTGGCGCAATACGCTGCAAAGTTTAATGAACTAGCGCGATTTACGAAGCACCAAGTTGGGGATGAAGAAAGGAAGGTGAGACGCTTCGAGCAAGGGTTGAAGTCTTGGTTGTATAATAAGGTATCAGTCTTTCAGATTGATTCCTTTACGACTTTGTTGGAGAAGGCAGTCATTGCGGAAGGTGGCAGTGAGGCCTTAAGTCTATATCATAAGGAGAAGAAGAATAAGAACACTGGTACTGAGCATCGTGGAGGAAGCAGCAGCAGAGGAAGTAATTCGGGAAAAAGGAAATGGGAAAACAATAGCAACAACCGAAACAATAACTAAGGTGGAAGTCACCAGGGAAACGAAAACTTCAAGAAAAGGACCGAAGCTTGCAACAAATGTGGAAGAAACCATCAGGGAGAATACTGGAAAGGAAAGACCACTTGCTATAATTACGGCCAAGAGGGGCACATCTCACCAAATTGCCCAAAGCCAAAGAAGATCAGAGGATGTTTTGCTTGTGGATCGACAGAGCACCAGATAAAGGATTGCCCGAAGAAAGGAAACAATGGAGCTGGCAGAGTCCAGGGAGGAGGGAACAAGTTAATACTTGGTGGACCTGCACAACCTAACTGATCGACCGCTCGAACCTTTAACATGACTGTCCAGGATGCAGTGGCTACGAAGGACGTGGTGTCAGGTATAATCCCAATCAATAATATAAATATTTATGTATTATTTGATTCGGGTTCCACCTGTTCTTTTCTATCTGAAGAATTTGCTAGTAAATTTAGTACACCCCGAGAACATTTAGAAGATTCCTTGAACATAGAGGTTACGAATAAGGAAATAATCCCTGTAGAATACGTTTATCGAAATTGTCGCGCAAACGTTAGAGAACATGAACTGAGCGTAGATTTGATTCCTATTAGACTGGGAGAATTTGACGTAATACTGGGAATGGATTAGTTATATAACCATGCAGTGATAATTGACTGTCAGAATAAGTGTGTGAACCTTCAGACTCCGAGTAAGTCTAAGGTAGTGTTTCATGGTAGCTCATCGCTTAAGTAATCGTGTTACGTTATGATGATGTAGGCCAAGAAGTTGTTAAGGAAAGGATGTGTAGGTTATTTAGCTTACATCGTAGATACTCAGAAAAAGGGAGTAGAGATTAAAGATATACCCGTAGTGAATGAATTTTAAGATGTGTTTCCTGACGATCTGCCTGGTCTTCCGCTGGACAGAGAAATCGAATTCGTAATAGACTTAGCATCGGGAACGACACCAATTTCGAAAGCTCCATATCGTATGGCGCCAGTAGAAATGAAGGAATTGATGATACAACTTCAAGAGCTATTAGATAAGGGTTACATTCGACCGAGTGTGTCTCCTTGGAGAGCACCAGTGTTATTCGTGAAGAAAAAGGACGGATCGATGAGGCTCTGTATCGATTATCGAGAATTGAACAGAGTAACGATCAAGAATCTATATCCATTACCGAGGATAGACGACTTGTTTGATCAACTGAAAGGAGCAAAATGTTTCTCGAAAATCGACTTACAGACAGGATATCATCAACTGAAAGTGCGAGATGAGGACATACCAAAGACTACATTTTGAACCTGTTATGGACATTACGAGTTTTTGGTAATGTCATTCGGTTTAACTAATGCTCCGACAGTATTTATGGACTTGATGAATCGAGTTTTTAAGCCATACTTGCATAAATTCGTAGTAGTTTTCATCGACGACATTTTGATCTACTCAAAAACAGAGGAAGAACACGCCGAACATCTGAAGATTGTTTTAGAGGCACTACAAAGGGAGGAGATGTATACGAAGTTTTTAAAATACGAATTTTGGATGAAGAAGGTTCAATTCTTAGGCCACGTGGTGGATGAGAATGGAATCTCAGTAGACCCCGAAAAGGTTGAAGCGGTAAGTAGTTGGGAACAACCGAGAACACCAACGGAAGTAAGGAGTTTCCTAGGGTTAGCAGTGTACTATCGAAGATTCATCTAAGATTTTTCTAAGATAGCGACCCCGTTGACTAATCTGACAAGGAAGATAGTGAAATTTATATGGGTCGACAAATGCGAAGAGAGTTTTCAAGAATTGAAGAAGAGATTAAGAGAAGCGCCTATATTATCCCTACTAGATGATACGGGAGGATTCGTGGTGTATAGTGATGCATCACATAGAGGACTGAGCTGTGTGCTAATGCAGCATGGCAAGGTCATTGCATATGTGTCACGACAATTAAAGGATTACGAAAAACGATACCCTACCCATGATTTTGAGTTAGCGGCAGTAGTTTTTGCGTTAAAGATTTAGAGACATTATTTGTACGGAGAGAAATGTGAGATATACACGGACCACAAAAGTCTGAAATATATCTTCACACAGAAGGAGTTGAATATGCGTCAGAGGAGGTGGTTAGAACTAATCAAAGATTACGACTATGAGATTCTTTATCACCTGGGAAAGGCAAACGTAGTTGCTGACGCTCTGAGCAGGAAAGGAAAGAAGAAATTATTTCAACTGACGACTCAGGAGGGATTAATAAGAGATATGGAGAAGTTAGAACTAAAAGTAAAGGGACCCGAGAAGCCTGACGAGAAATTATTTGTAATGGAAGCTTGTCTGACATTATTGGATAGAGTAAAGGAAGCACAAGAGAAAGATAAAGAATGCGAGAAAATCAGGAAAAAAATTATGGAAAATGAGGAAGAAAAATTTTGAATAGATAAAGACGATATTCTAAGATTCGAAAAGAGAGTGTGGGTACCAACGGTAACCGAGTTAAGAGAAGAGATTTTACAAGAGGCACATAATACGACATATTCCGTTCATCCGGGAGGCACTAAGATGTATCGAGACTTGAAACAACATTTTTGGTGGCCCAATTTGAAACGGGAAGTCGCAGAGTGTGTTAGTAGATGTTTGACTTGTCAACGCGTAAAAGTAGAGCATCAGCGGCCGAGTGAGTTACTTCAACCGTTAGAAATACTCGAGTGGAAATGGGAGCATATTACGATGGATTTCGTGGTAAGACTTCCGGTCACGCAGAAAGGTTTGGATGCCATTTGGGTTATCGTGGATCGACTTACAAAGACCGCACATTTTTTACCGATCAAGATCCACTACAGTTTGAATCAGTTAGCAAGTCTGTACGTAAAGGAAATTGTTTCATGACATGGAGTACCGGTATCGATTGTTTCTGACCGAGACCCGTGTTTCACGTCAAAATTCTGGAAAAGCTTGCAAGAGAGGATGGGAACACAGTTGAGGATGAGTATAGCTTATCATTCTCAGACAGATGGACAGAGTGAGCTGACAATACAAACGCTAGAGGACATGCTTAGAACTTACGTGATGGACTTCAAGGGATATTGGGACGACCACCTACCCTTAGTCGAATTTGGATATAATAATAGTTATCATGCGAGTATCGGCATGCCACCGTACGAAGCTCTTTACGGAAGGAAGTATAGGACGCCATTATGTTGAGACGAAGTCGGTGAACGATGAATACTCGGACCAGAGTTAGTACAACAAACCGCGGATGTGGTGACAGTAATAAGGGCTAGACTTATGGCAGCTCAAGATCGCCAGAAAAAGTATGCAGATTTGCATCGGTAAGACCGCAATTTTGAAATCAGCAATTTTATATTTTTGAAGGTATCTCCATGGAAGGGAAAGATCCATTTCGGCAAGAAAGGAAAACTGAGTCCAACATTCATAGGACCGTTCGAGGTACTCAAGCGAGTGGGAGAAGTAGCATATAAAGTTGCACTACCACCCGAGTTGGAGCGTATCCATAACGTTTTTCACATATCCGTGTTGCGTCCGTACAAGCCAGACTACAAGCACGTGATTTCTTATGAACCCATTCAAGTGGAGAAGAACTTAACAGATGAAAAAATTCCTGTCCAAATTCTGAATAGGAAAGAGCAAACTTTAAGGAACAAAGTCATTTCTTCTGTAAAAGTACTTTGGCGTAACCACGATGTTGAGGAGGCAACGTGGGAGTTAGAAGATAAGATGAGGATGGACTATCCCCATCTATTTGTGTATCCTTGTAGCAATTTCGGGACGAAATTTTTATAAGGGGGGAGGATGAAAATACCCGAGATTTTTATAAATTAGAAATAAAAGTGTTTGAATATTTATTTTGAACACATATATATTTTGGTGTGTCATGAAAGGTGAAAACGAAAATTTAATTGAATCATGTTTGAAAGGATTAAGAAATTTATTGATAATGTTGATAAGCTTGGTTATGATTGATTAAGCGTAAGTGTTAAGCCTTTTGTGGTATAATTAACTTCTTAATGAGATTAATTGATGGATAACTTAATGAAGTGTTAGATCTAGGATAAATCCAAACCCAACATTATTAATGTAACATACTTGCATAGTTGGGAGTTTAGCCCAAAAAATTGAAATTGGTAGACTAATGTTTAACCCAATGTGTATAAGTGTTTGTACCTAGCCCAATTCAAATATTAATTTTGACAAACCCAATGTACATGGATTATATGAATACATATATAAGATAAGTATACATATACATATAGGAATATATATATATATATATATATATATATATATATATATATATATATATATATATATATAGGTATAGAGATGTATGTATAAAGAAAACAATAAGCTAGCATATTGTACAAATGATAAAATGAACGTGAAACATATTGATGCTACCCCTAATGGCCGAAATTTGGCCCTATTAAGCCTAAGTGTTGATTTTTGTTGCACAAAAATGCTTACAAGTAATCCCATGTGAGCTCATGATGAAGAAGGACATAGTTGGTGAAGTAGTTGGTAATTCCGTTTTACCTAATCACCTTTTACCAATGGTTAATACCTAGTTGAGTGTACAAATACAAATATTATACCAAGTATTAGTACATGTATTGTATACATAGACCTTGCCTATAAATATAACCCATCCTAGTTCATTGTTTCATTTACTTGAAATTTCATAAGTGTTAGTAGTATAGTAAGAGCTAGAGATAAATTGAGGGAAGTAGAAGAAATCAGGAGGAACTCTTGCACTTTGGTGGTTCAAGAGGAGTTCAAGAAGGAGAAGCAAAGGTGGAGAACTACTTAAGGTTCCTAGCTAAGAGGAAGAAAGCCTTCAAGAAGTAAGTTCATAATCTAGCTTTATTTTTTTGTCAAGCTAAGATAGTATGTGTAGATATTAGTAAGAATGCATGCTTGATTGTGGAAAGTTTATGTGTTGTGTGATCATGATGGATATAAAAGTATAAGGATGAGTATTGGAAGGAGAATATGTTATTTATATGTCTTGGTATTTGATCTAAGTTAAAATGAATCATGTAAAAGCATGTGAGCATGAAACCTAGCTTAGTATGCTTGAAAGTTTGATAATTGTGATTAAAATATGTAAGAGATATGTGTAATTCTAAACTATTATATTAAGCATATATGAAATACGATCATAACCCAAGTTGAATCATCGAATTTGGGCATAAAACGAACTCGTAGCAAAATAATTGGTAAGACAAGCTAACATGAGAACCTTTGCTTGGAAAGGTAAATAATTTGATTAAATAAATATTTTAGAAAACTGTTCAAGATATCAAATATTAAAGATATGTAAGTTTATGAGATAATGGAAGTGGTTTGAACTCATTTGGATATGAAATGAGTAAGTTATGGAAGATTGAATCAAAAAGGGTCAAAACTCAAAATGTTAAAAAAAATCGGATTTTGGCTTCTGCAGGGGAGTGCCTAGGCACTCAACCCATGCTTATTTCAAGCGCCTAGGCGCTAGGCCATTTTTAGTGTTGAGTCATTCCGATTCGAGTTCGGACGTGACGAATATCTTCGGGTTCGGAGATGATGTCTTCGACTTCTGAAGATGTCTTCTGGTTCAGACGTGACGATATATCTTCGGGTTCGGATACGATGTCTTCGACTTCAGAAGATGTCTTCGGGTTCAGACGTGACGAGATATCTTCGGGTTCGGAGATAAAGTCTTTGACTTCGGAAGATGTCTTCGGGTTCGAACGTGGCGGGATGTCTTCGGATTTGAAAACAACATCGTGACTTTGGAAAAGGCTATAAATATTATCAATTTGATATATGTTACCCACGAATGAACTAAACTGAATTTCTAAGTAGAAAGTTATACTAGCTACGTCCGAATAAACCTAATATATGTAAGCATGCTTTGAAAAAGTTATTTAGAATTGTTATGTGGTTTAATAAATACTATGGTTAATCTTTGATGCAATAAATTTTCTTAACTTGTGAAATAGAAATGTTATGAGTAAACAATAGCAATTAGTGAAAGTAAATAAAGAAGACCAAACTTAATTTAAAAGTTCCTTGACACGTATGTGTGAACGACGTAATCTAGAATGCGTAACTCAAGTAATGTTTCACGTATACAAACATGAGATGAGTATATGAGACTTAAATTTGCTAAAATATTTTTAAGATTTTTAAAAGTAAGAACAATGTGAATTATACATCTACGAATTCTAAGGTGTATGGATAGATATATGTGTGATAATTTCATGTTGAGATTTATGTCAAGATGTGTGACTAATGAGTACCTATACATACATAAATAGGATAATATAGTTCGTTGAGGTGATTTTACGCTATAAGCGGTAATCAACGCTTAAGACAACTATCCGAACCCTACTCTTATTGTGCAAGTATCTTTGCATTCTTTATTCAACGAATACCATAAACTTATCTCTTTGAATACAAGTTATATTACTTTTTCGTTCGATTGAGCTAATATGTTTAAACCCTTGTGAGAACTATTATTCATGATGAACTTGGTATTATTCTTGAATATTGTGAAAGAGTCGATGCCATTTGATTCGGCTAGACTATATGCATGTTTATAAAACTGTCCAAACCACTTGATTGGTGCGGAAATCTTAAAAACTGAGTTGAACAACCCTTATGGTAAGGGGAAGGTATGTTGTTGGAAACCCCGACACATGAGTATATTATTATTGTGGTGTTATGCATAACTTAAAGTATTGTAGACTGATCATCTATAGTACTTGATTTTTTTGGGTTATCAGTTTAATATTGGTAATTCTAGTAGATGTTCAATAGTCCTTAATGACTGCTCAGTATAAATTGTGATCCAGACAGATACCTTGATAGCCTTTAAATTCATATATATCGGTTGATTATATTGAATTATTGATCTTATTCCAAGGATTGTTGATATTCATTATTTATGATACTATTCTGAAACTCTGAACTATCTTAGAGATGATACGTCGATATTTCACACTCGTGTTATAAAACTATTACCCTTGTTGTGTATTACTTGCTGGGAAATTTGTGCTCATTCTTACTTATTTAAAACCTTTCAGCTAAGGCGGAACAGGGAGGTGTCTCTGGGAAAGACAAGGGCAAGGGCAAGGCTACTGACTAGCTTGTCCCTTTATGTTTAAATTATTTATGTTGTATTAAGACTATTTGCAGACTATGTTTAAACTTAAGTAGATTTATGTAATAAGTCTCTATTCGATATTATTATGTAATCTATTAAGTACTGTAGGTTGCGAGACTTGGGGGAATAATTATAATAAATCGTTGTATATTATTCTAAATTAGATCTTTCGTTGTGAATGTGTGATTTTAGTTATTATGGTAATATTTTGAGAACGTGATGAACCGAATTCGGGTGACCAAGTGGAGGTCAGAATTTGGGGGCGTCACAGTTGAAGATGGTGACATTAAGATCTTGAAGATTGGTACTGAAAACAATCCAGCTGACATGTTAACGAAGTCGTTACCACATACCAAGTTTGAACATTGCTTGGACTTGGTTAGTGTTCGATGCACTTGAGTTAAGCATTTTGAGAAGAGGAAAAAGTTCATTGTTTGTGCTATATTTGGAGGATTCAAGTCAATGTGAAGATTTGTTGGGTATGACATGAATCCTTATTGGATTTGGATTTAAGTATTACCTAGAATTTGTTTTAATTTAGAAAAGTTATCTGTTCTAACTATACTCAATTTAGTATTTTTAATCCTATTTGGTTATGGATTGTCCTATGGTCTATAAATATAGGTACTAGGATTTTGGAGAAAAGATATTCAGAAACATTCTAAAAATTCTCAGAGTTCTCTCTCTTTATCTTGTACTCTTCAAATATTTAGTGGATTTCTTCTACCGTCTTCGTGATTTTTTTCGATTTTGGTTTCCACGTAAAACCGTGTTATTATCTTTATCTTTCTGCATTGATTTATTATTTTTGTCATAGTTTGTCATAACAATCAGATTGCATGAATCTATCATAAACCAAAAATGAATTCGCAAAGACATCCGAATAAATATGAGAATGACCAGTCAAGAATGAAGAAGAACCAATCGAACTTGTCATATCCTTAGGATGTGTAATCGATGGATGGAATACAAAAAATTATTCATCAGGCTTTCTAGATTGGGGCTCAAAGTGTCTGGATTGAGGGTCAGACTGTCTGGATTGTTGTAACAATTTTTCATGTCCAAATAGAAGAGTGGACAAATCATTAAAGGAGAGGTGCATCAAATTGCAATAAACATGAACTCTTTTATAAAGAGTATCATCAAGGCCTTGAACTAAAAAATTTGTAAACTCGGGCTCACTCAAGAACCTCCCACGCTTTTAAACGTATAAAGAAGTGATGTCGCTTTGTTAAGACAACTTTTAACAGACTGAGTAGATAACTTTTATAAACAAAATATTTGATTGAAAAGATCATTTACATACCATGATGTCGCATCATCTATGAATGTTCAATCATCATTTTTATAGATGTATGAGTCGTCAAAATCTTGAAATGGGTCATATATTTGATCAGCCATGAAGCGACGTTCTACAAATTCAATGATTTTTAGGTTGTAGAAAATACCGAGTACGTCTGCTAGTTCAATGAAGGTACGAATGCAACGATGGTAACAAGGATAAATAATATCATATAAGTGAAAACTCTTGTTGAAGTCAATAGGATTGTTTTATATTAGAATGAAAACAAACCTTGAGAATTTATAATTGGAATTGGGGCATGGATATGGAAGGTGTTGGGTCTGATTTGGGTAATTGTGCCAGGATTGAAAAAATAGTGTTGGTAGGATGTGGCTAGCTCAGGTCATGTGTAGCGGGGGGAAAATGAAAGAAAAATAAATAAGGAAGGGGAAAAAGAAAAAAAAGATCAAAGGGATATTGGCCACACTGGCTCTAAAACCATATTAAAGCATCCAACTCAAAACCAATTGACAATGAGTGAAGTAGTCTCTCAAGTTTAATTGACAATGAGTACGTAATTTTAAGCTAAACGCGTGGACAATTTTAATTAGGTGGCGTCGAGCATGTGGGTCATTAGACCTTCATATAAAGCTCTGATACCATAAGAGAACATGAATAATTTATTTGTTTTATTCATAGAAAATAGGTTACATAAATACTCCAATAAATTTACGAGTTTGGAGTATTTGAGATAAGAACAAATACTAAATCATTTCTCTTAAACTTGAAGAAACATTTATCATAATCTTAACAATAACTCATAATCTGAACAATAATTAACACTTATCTAAATATTAGTAAGATAATATTGTTGAGATTTGATTCAAATTTGTTTATTGTTATTGACTTGGTCATTTTTCGTTGCTTGTTTTTAGTCAAAGTTTGTTTTTTGTTTTTCAATTAGATCATGATGATCCTTTAGGTTGTTATTTGTTCCAGATTTTTCTCTCTTTAGTTGAGCTTAATAGGAGTTCAATTATCACTATAAGTTTATAAAAGGCATGTTCCGTTTAGAAATAAAGATCAAGCAACAAGCATTACTTTTCAGCATAAGATTTCTCTTATTGTTCTGTTTTTTATTCCTATCTCTTATTGTTCTGATTTTATTCCTATCTATATTCCAACAAAGTGGTATCAAAGCCAGGTGCTTTCATCTGGTAGTTACTATCATGGCCGCCAATGGTACCTCCATGAACACATCTCAACCTTTGATTCCTATTTTCAAAGGTGAATGTTACGAGTTTTGAAGCATCAAGATGAAAACTCTGTTCAGATCACAGGAGCTTTGGGACTTGGTTGAGAATGGATACAAAGATGATGGCAGAAAAACCAAAAAAAGGGATGCAAAAGCTTTGTTCTTCATTCAGCAAGCGTTGCATGACACCATTTTTTCCAGAATAGCAGCAACAGAGACCTCAAAAGAAGCTTGGATGATTTTAAAAAATGAGTTTCAAGGTTCATCAAAGGTAATTACCGTGAAACTCCAGTCTCTTCGCCGTGAATTTGAAACTTTATTTATGAAACAATGAATCAGTCCAAGATTTTTTATCTAGAGCTACTATAATTGTTAGCCAAATGAGGTCATATGGTGAAGAAATTTTTGATAAAACTATTGTTGCCAAAGTTTTAAGGAGCCTGACTAAAAAATTTGATCATATTGTTGCTACGATCGAGGAATCTAAAGACTTGTCTGTTTTTTCATTTGATGAACTAATGGGTTCTTTGCTAGCTCATGAAACAAGACTAAATAGATCAGTTGAGTCAAATGGGGAGAAGTCATTTCAAGTGAAAGGAGAAACTGTGACAACCCGATAATTTTGGATATTTTAAAACTTTTTATTAATTGATTTAAGGTTCAAAATTATAACCTAGACAGAAAATAAGTGTATGCGTTCGATATTTTCGAGAAGGAATTTTGAGGATTTCAAAATTCTGTGAAAGATTTAGGTAAATTATTCAGGAATAATTGTATATGTGACTATGTTCTGTGTATATGTGTTCAGTATGTGGTTAAGGGTCAAGGGTTAACCAGATAAACGATATCTATAACAAACCCTAAGTATATATTAAGAACGTCAACGTTTGGTTAAAAACCCTAGCGATTACCAAGAAACTGGTTCTGAAACCCTAATTTCGGTTTCGGGTATTCGAAACCCTAATTCGGAAGTTAGAAACCCTAAATTTGGAACTTAATGGCATAAGTGTAAATAATTATAATATTAATTTGGATAACGCTTAATTAATTAGCAAACCCTAATTTCACATTTTAAAAACCCTAATTTTGGGTTATAAACCCTAATGCACGATTATGAAACCTAATTTCTAAATTAGCAATTTTAATTAGAAAATAATAATCCTAATTGGCAAGCTTGAGTAATGATTAGTAAATTTTAATATAATTAGAAAATTTTAATTATAATTTAGGAATATTAATTTTCTATTTTGAAAACTGAAATTTAGAAATATTAAAAATTAAATTACAAAAATATAAGGGTTAAACCCTATATCCTAAAGGGTTCAAACCCTAAACCCTAAGGGTTTGACCATTTACTAGATTGCCATTAAATTTGTGTGCAAAATGACTAAAATGCCATTTTCTTAATCTTAAGCAAAAGATATGGCAATCTTGGTGACTCATTACTCTGATGTTTATACCATGTGCCTTAAATAATTATAAGATCATATTTGAGGACACCTAGCAACATTAGATACATTGAATCATGCCATTTATATTAGATTAAGAGAGAGAAAATGCATACTTTCATTTTCATTTTCTCCAAACCCATTCTATCTCTTCCACTTCGAAATCTAGAGTGAGAGAGAGTAAAATGTTAAGCCATGATCATTTCATATCAAGCCAAGATCAAAATCAGACGGCAGAAATCAAAAATCAAAGCATAAAAGGTATAAGAACCCTAATTTTTGAAATCTATGTGTTGTATGTTAGATGTAGTAATTGATTGTTTAAAGTAGTGTTAGAGGGTGTCACTTGATGATTTGGGTTGCCAAAACCTAGATCCATATCATTTTGATGCTCGAAATTAAAGATTTACCAAATCTGGAAAACTAGAAAAAATAAGGCCTGACAGCCTAATGTCAGAACCTCTAGATCTTTATGTGTTTGATGTTTTGTGTATTTTATGTTTTGAATCTGTTCTATGACATGAGGACTTTGATCTGAAACTGGAAGCAGGGTCAGATCTAGTCTAGATCATCAGTTATGCTCGGTCAAACAATGTTGACCGTTCACGGAATCTGTTTCTGGGTTACCCAGAAGTTTCCCAGAATTCCTGACAAGCTTTTGCAAGCCTCTGATCTTGCAGTCGTTTGATCTTTTGGTCATGTTGTTAGGTTGTGGTTGTAGATGAGTATATTAATTACACATGTATGCTACTAGATCACTTAGATCAAAACTAGAATGAAAAATAATCAAGGTCAAAATACGTTGACCAATTCGCCTTAAGAAGGTTTTCTGGGAAACCCAGAACCTTCAAGAGCCGAAATTTCTAGTGTGGTTTGACCAACTCTAATCTGTTGATTGTTTTATTTTTATGATGATATAATGATGGATATTTGTACCCTGGTGTCTCGTCTACAGATGTAAACCTTTAGAATACACTTAACAAGCCCAGATTTCAAACCACGATGATCTAAACCTAGTACCCTCATCTGTTCTTCATTTATTGGAAAACCCAGAAAATGAAGAACAGCGTTGTCAGAATATTCGGAGACTTAGATCTCTATGATCTGATGTTGTATGGCCATGGAACAAGTTGGTAATTCTTGTATTACATTAGTACTTCATATCTAACCATATTACAAGCCTAGAAACTTAATAACTAAGAAATTAGAACCGGTCAAACCAAGCCCCTCGAACTCTGTCATGTGTTTTCTGGGCAGCTCAAGAACACGCGAAGAACACTATTAGCGATGGATTTGTCGCCTAAAGTCCCTATAGCGATAGTTTATTTAGAAATTAATTATTTTTAATTAAATAAATCGAATAAAATGGTTTTAATTATTAAAAATACAAAATAAATTCTGAAAAATTATTTTAAAGCCTAAAAAATAGTTTTTAATTATTTAGAGTATATTTCATAAATATTTAATATTTTTGGAATATAAATGGTATTTAATTTACTTAGTTACAATATTAAATAAATTATTTAAAAATGATTTTAATTCATGAAAATTCATGAAAAATTATATTATGGTATTAGAAAATATTTTAAGTTATTTTTAATGACTTTTAATATTTTGTGATGAAATTCATTAATAAATTAATATTAACGATAATTAGTTTATTTAATTAATATATTAAATAAATTAAGAAAAAATAGAGTTAATGATTTAAAAATCATATGAAAATGATTTAAGTATTATAAAAATATTTTAAGTTATAAAATATAACTTTTGATATTTTGTCATGAAAATATTAATAATTTAATATTAATAGCAATTATCGGATAATGGATTTAACTATTTAAAAATCATATAAATATGATTTTGAAGTATTAAAAATACTTTCATATATTATAATGACATGTATTTCATTAATATTTGATAATAAATAAATATTAATGATAAAAGAATTATGTGGTATTTAATTTATTTAAATACGTGTTTAATGATTGAAAATTTACGATAAATGGTAATAATTATTTAAAAATTATTACGAGCTTATGAAAAATATTTTGACTGATAGTAATTATCTTAAATAATGGTTATGTGTTTAGTCAGAGTTTAATTGAACTTAAACTCGAAGTTTTGTCCGACTAGACCGTCGGGATGTCAGATTTGTGTCGGGTTCAACTCAGACTGCAATTGTTTGACTTGACACCGAGTCTTATGTGTGTTATAGACTGATAGGGTTATATGTTATGTGTTTTGGTTATTCTGTGTATATATATAATAGTATTATATTGTGATGATATTATTCTAATATTGGAGATCTATATTACTAATATTAGGTCTTCGGATAAAGCGTTATAAATTGCGTAACAATAATCAACGGTTCAGGCAAGTTTGTTTTTACTTAACTCTATTAAGAGTTGTTTCATTCGGATAAGCTTATGGTTAATCATTGCTGGTTACCATGAATTATACTTTGTACATATTGCATGTATAAGTCAGGTATGAAAGGTTGATCACCTTCATTACCAGTTGGTTCAGATATATTTGTTCATGTATAATACTTGTTCAGTCAAAAGTTTGTTCCTGCTAGTTCACAATTATATTGTTGAATTATAGCCAGCTTATTATTCTGACTCTTTCAACCATGATATATCGTTATATTATTGAATTTAAACTTGCTGGGCAACTTTCAAGCTCACCCTTGCTATATCATGATAAACATTACAGATTAAGGCGAATACGTAGGATACAAGGAAAGGTTCAAGACAGTTCCAGCTTTTGTATACATGTGTAGTAGATCTGTAATAGTATTGTATAATAATATGTTATGTGTTAGACAGGTTATGAATTGTGATTAAGTTAAGGTTACTCGGCCTTGGGGAAAAGTATGTAAGTTTAATGTATAAACAATTTATGTTTATATCTTCTGCAAAAATTGTAATAGTTGTATAGAATGATCGAACCGGATCCGCGGTGATTCGGGACCTCGGATTCGGGGCTCTCACAGTTGGTATGAGAGTTGTAGGTTATGAACCTTAGGTAGGAATACCTGAGACTAATAACCGCAGTGATTAGGATAAGTACTAACTCATATAGAGTTAGTTGGGTCGGTAAGATTCAAAGATGAATCTCGACAAGTTATAAGATACAGAGTTCCTTAACTCTGATAATAAAGTTGAACAGTAGTGAGAAATAGATAGAGTCTAAAAGACTGAAAGTGTAGTGATAGGAGATCGTAAAACAAAACGATATAGATATAGAAATGAATCGTAATGTATACGATGAGATCACTCCGTGATCAGATAAGGTTATAGTATGGAGAAGGATCAAGCGAATGATTGAAAAGTTACACCAAGTTTGCTGGGTGACAGTTGTACTATGAATTGGTACAAATTCAGGAAAGGATTATGAATACGAGTTAAATGAAATTCGTATTAAGAAGGGTGTTAAGATTAGGTGGGAATTTCAATTAAGGACTCATAAGTGTGGTTTGACGAACTGGGTATAGTTGTGTGTAATTGGAGAATTGAGGATTATAGGAACAGATAGATTGTTAAGCAAATGATTATTAGTGAAGACATAAATTTTTCGAAACTCCTAGCTATGCTAGACTTCAAAATTTTGACATCAAGCTAAATACGCACTATGTGCTTTTAAAAAAAATGTAGACTCGTAATCATTTTTGAAACGGTTTAAAGTATAGTCTATGCTACTTATTTCAGCTAGACGCGAATGATTTGAAATATCAAAATATATTTTATTTATCACTCATGTACCATGTAACCTGATGCAGAGATGATAAAAAGTTGATGGAGTTATAAATACAGGAATACTTAGTGTGAATTTGATCTAAAATCGTTATTCCACTATTGTATGATGTGTTATGACAAAGTCATACGATGACGGCATCCTCAAACGGACTGTTAATCCAGTGCGGCATCATGACGTCATTCTCAAAAATGTTTTCAAAAGTTTAATTTGCCAACGGGGTTTGGCTACACCTGAATAATTCGATTGAATTGAATTATTGATATGAGTCTATGCTATTCGATTCAGCTAGACTAATGTTACGAAAACTCTAAGTGTTCATTGAAAGAAATTTCTTGAACCAAAATATTTTGGTGCGGATTCTGATAAAGACTGAGGTAAAAGTTTATGCGCCCAAGGCGAATAAGAGGAACAAATTGTTCCGACCAGCAGTACTTGATCAGTACAGGGCATATCGGGCTAATCACCCTTTGTGTCTGTAAGTTATGACGGTTTGCGGATGAATTTCCATAAAACCTTTGCAAAAATGACAGACAAATAGTCTATACGACTCCTCAGCACAATTTCAAAATTTTTACTCTTGTGAGAGGTGTATTTGGGTAGTATGTGATGATGAGAATGTATGATGAATGGTGTATGGGGTATTGTGTAAGGTGTAAGGTAAATTTCGAGGACGAAATTTTTAGAAGAAGGGGTGAATATGACAACCTGAGAATTTTGGATATTTTAAAATTTTTTATTAATTGATTTAAGGTTCAAAATTATAACCTAGACAGAAAATAAGTGTATGCGTTTGATATTTTCGAGAAGGAATTTTGAGGATTTCAAAATTCTGTGAAGGATTTAGGCAAATTATTCAGGAATAAGTGTATATGTGAATATGTTCTGTGTATATGTATTCAGTATGTGGTTAAGGGTCAAGGGTTGACCAGATAAACGATATCTATAACAAACCCTAAGTATATATTAAGAACGTCAACGTTTGGTTAAAAACCCTAGCGATTACTAAGAAACCCTAGAAACTGGTTCTGAAACCCTAATTTCGGTTTCGAGTATTCGAAATCCTAATTCGAAAGTTAAAAACCCTAAATTGGGAACTTAATGGCATAAGTGTAAATAATTATAATATTAATTAGGGTAACGTTTAATTAATTAGCAAACCCTAATTTCACATTTTAAAAACCCTAATTTTGGGTTATAAACCCTAATGCATGATTATGAAACCTAATTTCTAAATTAGCAATTTTAATTAGGAAATAATAATCCTAATTGGCAAGCTTGAGTAATGATTAGCAAATTTTAATATAATTAGAAATTTCTAATTATAATTTAGAAATATTAATTTTCTATTTTGAAAACAAAAATTTAGAAATATTAAAAATTAAATTACAAAAATATAAGGGTCAAACCCTAAACCCTAAAGGGTTCAAACCCTAAACCCTAAAGGTTTGACCATTTACTAGATTGCCATTAAATTTGTGTGCGAAATGACTAAAATGCCCTTTTCTTAATCTTAAGCAAAAGATATGGCAATCTTGGTGACTCACTACTCTAATGTTTATACCATGTGCCTTAAATAATTACAAGATCATATTTGAGGACACCTAGCAACATTAGATACATTGAATCATGCCATTTATATTAGATTAAGAGAGAGAAAATGCATACTTTCATTTTCATTTTCTCCAAACCTATTCTCTCTCTTCAACTTCGAAATCTAGAGTGAGAGAGAGTAAAATATTAAGTCATGATCATTTTATATCAAGCCAAGATCAAAATCAGAAGGCAGAAATCAAAAATCAAAGCATAAAAGGTATAAGAACCTTAATTTTTGAAATCAATGTGTTGTATGTTAGATGTAGTAATTGATTGTTTAAAGTAGTGTTAGAGGGTGTCACTTGATGATCTGGGTTACCAAAACCTAGATCCATATCATTTTGATGCTCGAAATTAAAGATTTATCAAATCTGGAAAACTAGAAAAAATAAGGTCTGACAGCCTAATGTCAGAACCTCTAGATCTTTATGTGTTTGATGTTTTGTGTATTTTATGTTTTGAATCTGTTCTATGACATGAGGACTTTGATCTGAAACTGGAAGCAGGGTCAGATCTAGTCTAGATCATCAGTTATGCTCGGTCAAACAACGTTGACCGTTCACGGAATCTGTTTCTGGGTTACCCAGAAGTTTTCGAGAATTCCTGACAAGCTTTTGCAAGCCTCTGATCTTGCAGTCGTTTGATCTTTTGGTCGTGTTGTTAGGTTGTGGTTGTAGAAGAGTATGTTAATTACACATGTATGCTACTAGGTCACTTAGATCACAACTAGAATGAAAAATAATCAAGGTCAAATTACGTTGACCAATTCGCCTTAAGAAGGTTTCTGGGAAACCCAGAACCTTCAAGAGCCGAAATTTCTAGTGTGGTTTGACCAGCTCTAATCTGTTGATTGTTTTGTTTTTATGATGATATAATGATGGATATTTGTACCCTGGTGTCTCGTCTACAGATGTAAACCTTTAGAATACACTTAACAAGCCCAGATTTCAAACCACAATGATCTAAACCTAGTACCCTCATTTGTTCTTCATTTTCTGGAAAACCCAAAAAATGAAGAACAGCGTTGTCAGAATATTCAGAGACTTAGATCTCTATGATCTGATGTTGTATGGCCATAGAACAAGTTGGTAATTCTTGTATTACATTAGTACTTCATATCTAACCATATTACAAGCTCAGAAACTTATTAACTAAGAAATTAAAACTGGTCAAACCAAGCCCCTCGAACTCTGTCAAGCGTTTTCTGGGCAGCTCAAGAACACGCGAAGAACACTATTAGCGATGGATTTGTCGCCTAAAGTCCCTATAGCGACAGTTTATTTACAAATTAATTATTTTTAATTAAATAAATCGAATAAAATGGTTTTAATTATTAAAAATACAAAATAAATTCTGAAAAATTATTTTAAAGTTTGAAAAATAGTTTTTAATTATTTAGAGTATATTTCATAAATATTTAATATTTTTGGAATATAAATGGTATTTAATTTATTTAGTTATAATATTAAATAAATTATTTAAAAATAATTTTAATTGAAAAATCATGAAAAATTATATTATGGTATTAGAAAATATTTTAAGTTATTTTTAATGACTTTTAATATTTTGTGATGAAATTCATTAATAAATTAATATTGACAATAATTAGTTTATTTAATTAATATATTAAATAAATTAAGGAAAAATAGAGTTAATGATTTAAAAATCATATGAAAATGATTTAAGTATTATAAAAACATTTTAAGTTATAAAATATAACTTTTGATATTTTGTCATGAAAATATTAATAATTTAATATTAATAGTAATTATCGGATAATGGATTTAACTGTTTAAAAATCATATAAATATAATTTTGAAGTATTAAAAATACTTTGATATATTATAATGACATGTATTTCATTAATATTTGATAATAAATAAATATTAATGATAAAAGAATTATGTGGTATTTAATTTATTTAAATACGTGTTTAATGATTGAAAATTTACGATAAATGGTAATAATTATTTAAAAATTATTACGAGCTTATGAAAAATATTTTGACTGATAGTAATTATCTTAGATATTGGTTAAGTATTTAGTCAGAGTTTAATTGAACTTAAACTCGAAGTTTTGTCCGACTAGACCGTCGGGATGTCAGATTTGTGTCGGGTTCAACTCAGACTGCAATAGTTTGATTTGACACCGAGTCTTATATGTGTTATAGACTGATAGGGTTATATGTTATGTGTTTAGGTTATTCTGTGTGTGTGTGTGTGTATATATATATATATATATAATAGTATTATATTGTGATGATATTACTCTAATATTGGATATATATATTACTAATATTAGGTCTTCGGATAAAGCGTTATAAATTGCGTAGCGATAATCAACGGTTCAGGCAAATTTATTTTTACTTAACTCTATTAAGAGTTGTTTCATTCGGATAAGCTTATGGTTAATCATTGCTGGTTACCATGAATTGAACTCTGTACATATTGCATGTATAAGTCAGGTATGAAAGGCTGATCACCTTCATTACCAGTTGGTTCAGATATATTTGTTCATGTATAATACTTGTTCAGTCAAAAGTTTGTTCCTGCTAGTTCACAATTATATTATTGAATTATAACCAGCTTATTATTCTGACTCTTTCAATCATGATATATCGTTATATTATTGAATTTAAACTTGTTGGGCAACTTTCATGCTCACCCTTTCTATATCATGATAAACATTGCAGATTAATGCGAATACGTCGGATACAAGAAAATGTTAAAGACAGTTCCAGCTTTAGTATACGTGTATAGTAGATTTGTAATAGTATTGTATAATAATATATTATGTGTTAGACAGGTTATGAATTGTGATTAAGTTAGGGTTACTCGACCTTGGGGAAAAGTATGTAAGTTTAATGTATAAATAATTTATTTTTATATCTTTCGCAAAAATAGTAATAGTTGTATAGAATGATCGAACCGGATCCGTGGTGATTCGGGACCTCGGATTCGGGGCTTTCACAGAAACACCTTTTCAAGCGGAAAGAACTACAGGAAGAGGACGAGGTAAAAGTTTTTTTTGTGGCAAAGACACATTTCATGGCCTGAGTAGAGGTCGATTTTATGGGCAATCTGAGCACAAAAAAGGTTTGTGGTGCAACTATTGCGACCGATCTGGACATACAAAGGATTTCTGCCGAAACAAAGGTAAAGGATTCTGGTGCACCTTTTGTAATCGGCCTGGACACACAAATGATTTTTGCAGGAATAAACAAAATCAAGCAAGCTATGCTGAGGAAAACGAAGAGGATAATAAACTGTTTATGGCCTATTGCGATGTTAACGATGATGAAAGTCATGTTTGGTTTGTGGACAGTGGCTGCTCTAACCATATGTCAGGAACAAGATCAATGTTCAAAGAAATTGATGAATCTCAACGGAAGAACATTAAACTTGGAGACAATAAGTAAATTCAGGTTGAAGGGAAAGGTACAGTAGTTTTCGAGACCAATCATGGTCAGGTTAGACTTCTTCACAATGTTTTCTTTGTCCCAAGTGTAGCACATAACTTGTTGAGTGTTGGGAAATTGATGAACACTAGCTATTCAATTTTGTTTGATGATGGCTCATGTGCCATTAGAGATAAAAAAATCTGGTCAAGTTTTAGTAAATGTACGCATGACAGAAAATAAAATGTTTCCACTTGAAGTATCTAATGTTGAAAATAAGGCCTTGGTTGTCATTGAAAAGGATGAATCTAAATTATGGCATTTAAGTTATGGGCATTTAAATATTGGTGGCTTGAAGTTGTTAAGTCAAAAAGAGATGGTGTTGCGACTGCCTAAAATTGATGCTCTTGAGAATGTGTGTGAAGGGTGTATATATGGAAAACAAAGTAAAAAATCATTTCCTGTAGGAAAATCACGGAGGGCTACAACTTGTCTTGAATTAGTTGATGCTGACCTATGTGGACCTATTAATAATGAGTCATTAGGTGGAAGTAAATATTTTTTGCTATTTACTGACGATTATAGTCGAATGAGTTAGGTGTATTTTGTGAAAAACAAGTCAAAATCTTTTGAATGCTTTATCAAGTTCAAGGCTTTTGTTGAGAAACAAAGTGGAAAGTGTATCAAGGTCTTCCACACAGATAGGGGTGGTGAATTTTTATCTCACAAATTTAACACTTTTTGTGAAGAAAATGGAATTCGCAGGGATTTAACGGCACCATATACCCCGGAGCAAAATGGTGTAGCCGAACGAAAGAATCGTACTGTGGTGGAGATGGCTAGAAGCTTATTAAAGGCAAAGAGACTTCCAAATGATTTCTGGGCAGAAGCAATCACTACTGCAGTGTACTTGTTGAATATTTCTCCCACAAGGGTTGTATTGCATCGGACACCTTATGAAGCTTGGAAGGGTATAAAGCCTCAGGTAAGCCATCTTAAAATCTTTGGTTGCATTGCTTATACTCTATTGCCTTCCCAAGAACGTGGTAAGCTTGATGAGAAGTCTCTCAAATGTATTTTTATTGGTTATTGTGCTCAATCAAAAGCATATCGATTATATAACCCTGTTGGTGGCAAAGTGATTATTAGCATAAATGTAATATTTGACGAAGCTGGTGAATGGAATTGGGAGGTGAACAACGAAATTGTACAAGTTCAAGTTTTAACAGAAAGTGCAGGTCCTACATGTGAAGTACAAGAAAGCTCAGCAACTTCACCCCAGTCAACTCCAATAAGCAGTCATTAAAATCCAACAAGCAGTCCTTCATCTACTTCAGAAGAGTCTTCAGAATAGACTCCACACAAAATTAGATCTTTGGCTGAAATTTATGAATGTACCTTTGCTTTTTTTGCTTCAGATCCTACAACTTTTGAAGAAGCTATCAAAAATAGAGAATGGAACAAAGCAATGAAGGAAGAGCTGATAGCAATAGAGAAGAATGGAACTTGGGAATTACGAGACCTTCCAGAAGGTAAAATTGCTATTGGATTAAAGTGGATTTTCAAAATAAAGTTTCATTTTGATGGAAGTATACAAAAGTACAAGGCTCGACTAGTAGCAAAGGGGTATTCACAGCTAGAAGGTATTGATTTTACCGAAACGTTTTCTCCTGTCGTTCGATTTGAAACTATGAGAATTACGTTAGCCTTGGCTGCTCAATTTAAATGGAATGTTTATCAGTTTGATGTTAAGTCAGCTTTCCTTAATGGTGACTTGAAAGAAGATGTGTATGTCACACAGCTTGAAGGATTTATTGTCAATGGAAAGGAGGAGAAAGTGTACAAATTGAAGAAAGCCCTATATGGACTTAAACAGGCTCCGCGAGCATGGTACACTAAAATTGATTCATTTTTCCGAGAGAATGGATTTGTTAGAAGTGAAAATGAACATACTCTTTATTTGAAGAGGAATGGGAACCATGATTTTCTAGTAGTTTGCATTTATGTCGATGACATGATTTATACAGGTTCTTCAAGTTCTCTTCTTAGAGAATTTAAATTATGTATGATGAGAAAGTTTGAAATGACAGATTTAGGAAAGCTGCACAATTTTCTCGGTATGGAAGTGAAACAGGAAACAAATGGAATTTTTTTTCACAAAGGAAATATGCATCAGATCTTTTGAAGAGGTTTCATATGCTTAATTGTAAGGTTGCAACCACTCCAATGAACACGAATGAAAAGCTTCAACATGAAGATGAAACAACTAATGTTGATGGTAAATACTTCAGGAGTTTAGTTGGTGGTTTGATTTTTTTGACACATAGTCGACCCGACATTGTTTTCTCTGTTGGCGTGGTCTCAAGGTTTATGCATAGTCCAACGAAGCATCATTTGGGATCAGCTAAAAGGATCTTACGTTATGTTGCGGGAACAATGGATTATGGAATTTGGTATTCACAAGTTAGCAATTTTAAATTATTTGGATTTACTAACAGTGATTGGGCAGGTTCTTTGGATGATCGAAGAAGTACTTCGGAAAGTATTTTTACTCTCGAGTCTGGCGCAATAACTTGGAGCTCAAAAAAACAAGCAACAACTGCATTATCATCTTCGGAAGCTGAATATGTAGCAGCTGCTTCTTCAGCGTGTCAAGCATTATGGTTAAGAAGACTGTTAGCGGATCTTTCACAAGAGCAGGAAGGAGCTACTGATATTCTTTGTGATAATAAGGCAGCAATCGCAATGACCAAAAATTCAGTCAATCACGGAAGATCCAAGCACATAGACATACGCCATCATTTCATTCGAGAGGTGGTAGCTAATGGACAAATAGATCTTAAGTTTTGCAAAATAGATGAGCAGGTTGCAGATATTTTTACGAAGGCACTTTCTCAAGCTAAACATGATAACTTCAGAGATCAACTTGGTGTAAGCAATTTTGAATCAAGGGGGAGTGTTGAGATTTGATTCAAATTTGTTTACTGTTATTGACTTGGTCATTTTCTGTAGCTTGTTTTTAGTCAAAGTTTGTTTTTTATTTTTCAATAAGATCATGATGATCCTTTAGGTTGTTATTTGTTCCAGATTTTTCTCTCTTTAATTGAGCTTAATAGGAGTTCAATTATCATTGTAAGCCTATAAAAGGCTTGTTCTGTTCAGAAATAAAGATCAAGCAACAAGCATTATTTTCAGCATAAGATTTATCTTATTGTTCTGTTTTTTATTCCCATCTCTTATTGTTCTGTTTTTTATTCCTATCTATATTCCAACAAATATTGATATATAAGAGCTTTGCTTTATCCTCAATAATTATCTACTCCATTGTTAGTCACCTTGCCGTCAAGTTCAGTGTGTTTTCTTACTTGTGTAGGATTCCCGTTCATTCCCATCGTGATTTAAGTAGCTGGACAACATGATGGTTAATAGAGATATCTAACAAGTAAGGGCGATCAAAACGACTACTTCAACATCTCATTCTTCGTTGACATCTTTGACTTAATTTGAGGGAATGACTATTATTCGCTTGGTAGAAGAATCAATCGCATCCCTGTCTTTAGGAAATGAAAACTCATGTGAACTGGAGCCAAGTATAAAAGAATTCAACCACAAAACTCAAAAACTATCCAAATTCAAAAGCTTCCAATTAATATTGCAAAGACCTCAAGAGAGTTCATAAGATCATCAATGAAACTTTACAGCTACATCAACCTATTTCATAAGGCAGTGTCAATCCTCCTGAGGTTTTAGTTTACTAAAAATTGATTTCTCTTAGGGGGTGTTTGATAAAACAAAATTAAATAGTTCTGAATGTTTAAGTAATTTGAATGAGCTGAACGAAGCAGAATTCTGAATGAAAAAAGTTTTTGATAATTGACATGTCTCAAACATATCAATAATAGATTTTTATTATTTTACCCTTTTGAAAAAATTCAAAATTGTAGTAAATTTATTTAATATTACTTAATATAATAGTTAATACTGTAAAAAAAAATATAAAATACTTCATTCAGCCAAAAAGAGTATACTTGACCATTCAACCCAAAAATCTGACCGATTCAATCATTCAGATGATTTTTATTCAAAACAAAAGTACTGAATGACTAACAGATTCAATCATTTAACTATTCAGATCCATTCAGCTCTAAACATACATCCCCTTAGTCAAATTTTTCTTTTGGAGTATATATTATTCCTTCTCACCGGAGAAGAGTGAACTAGAAATTTTTGATTAATCTAAACCACATAAAAATATTTTTCCTCATTCTGCAATTTACTTCATTATTTTGATCCTTACCGGTTTGTTTAGCTTATGGTTTAAGCTTTCAAATAAGGTTGAATATTTTTCCACTTAAAGATTATCTAAAATAACATTAAGGGGCATATTTTTCTGTGATTAGTCACTACAATAAACTAGACTAACTTATTAACTTGGAAATTTATTAACAAAAAAAGTTAAAGACGATTTACCACTAATCTGTTTTGTTGCCCTAAGGAGATAAATCATCTCTTACACTCTGTTTTTGAGCTTTGAACAGAAAAGAAAAGAATAGAAAACTTAAATTAGAACAGAAAAGAAAAGAATAGAAAACTTGAAATTTTCTTTTGTGTTGTTTCTGAGTTTTTAATAGAAAAGAATAGAAAATTTAAAATTGAAGACATGAGTTGTAATTTAAAATTTATTATATTAAAAGTTGAGGATAATATGGGAATTATAAAAATATTACCTATTCAAATTTCTTTTCCGTCCAAAAACTTTGACAGGAAAAGTGGCCAAGTTTTCTATCCATTTCTTTTTTTTTTTCTGTTTATTAAAAAACTTAGAAACATAAGAATTGGAAAGAAAACTTAAATTTTCCGTCCATTTTCTTTTTTTTTTTCTGTCTATTTTAAAACTCAGAAACAAAGCGTAGTTCAGGCGGACAATAAATGAAAGATGAAACCCATTTATTTCTTTGAACATAAATGAGTATAAAATAAGAAGTAGAATAAATTTGGAAGACACATATAAGGTCCATTTCAATTTGTAACGAAAATACAATACAATCAACAACTTGTTTAACTTATTAGAAGAAATACAATAAAGAAGATACGAAGAAGGCATTTATAGTTAAAATGTCAACCAAGTGAGAGCAAATTAAACTTATTGAAAAAAACAAACAAGTAATGTCGATGATTACAGAAGCGGAGGAATACTTTGCCCGTGCCTAAAGAAGTTTTTAGGATCAACAATGGACTTCACTTTAATCAATTTATCAAAATTATTCTTGAAGTACTTTTTCCCCCATATGCTTGCTTCTGCATAGGTTGCGCTACCTTGTCCCAAATCAAGATCCAGATAATTCACATATGAAGTTCTTGGATTCTTAGTAACGAAAGGAGCATAATAACTAAATAAGTCGTTTATCCATTGAAGTCTCTGTGCCACATCAATATCAAGAGTCACTCCAATGTTGATCATATACAAGACACCAGGTCTATGCGGAAAGGGAAGTGCCGACTCTGAAAACTCATTCATTCTTCCCCCAAATGGTGTGTATTGTATGAGTACCATTTGTATTGGAAGTTCTAGCATTCTGTCCCATACCCCATTTAGGCCTTCTGCAGAAATTGGTACTTGTACAAAGCTCGATTTTCCTTTGTAAGGATTTCTAGGAATAGCACTCCTATTTAGCAAAATATCAGGAGACGTATCGATTGAGAAATTGGAGAAAAAGGGTGCGGATTGGATCCAACTGAGTTCAGTACAATCCTCTCTCAACAAACCCAATTCGGGGAAACTTTTTTGCATGATTGGAAGTAACCTATCTATCCTACCAAGGAACAAGGATTGGAATACAAATCTTACAGTCTTTTTATCTTGACGAGTACTTGAATTGCTTTGTATAGTGTCTACTATGCATCGAACGTCAAGATCTCGACTTTCAAAGTTGGGAGCAACAGATTGCCACTTTTCAAAAAGCTTGGAACCATTTTGTTCCAAAGTTCTACTAACTCCAAAAATAGTCACAAGTTTCGGAACATGAACTAACTTTATTTTCCACGAAAGAACAAGTCCAAAGCTAGAAACACCACCTCCTCTAATAGCCCAAAAGAGATCTTCACCCATTACTTTTCTATCAAGAATTTTTCCGTTAACATCGATCAAACGAGCATCAAGTGTATTATCACCAGCAAGGCCATATTTCCTCTTCAGCATACCATACCCTCCTCCACCAATGAATCCACTAACACCAACAGTGGACCAAAGACCAGCAGGAAACCCAAGCGTCACACTTTTCTCTGAAATCCTATAATAAAGTTCACCAAGCGTTGCACCAGCTCCAACCCATGCAGTTTCACTTTTAACATCGATATCAATAGAACGAAAATTAATCATATCAAGCAAAACAAAAGGCTCTGTTGCACGATATGATTGACCTTCGAAATCATGACCACCTCCTCGAATTCTAATTTGCACTCCACTTTTTTTAACACAATAAATCACAGCTTGTACTTGTGATTCATCCACCGGAGTAACAATGACTAGGGGCTTCGGGGTAGCCGGTGTTGCAAACAACAAGTTATCGATTCTGGCTAGCAAAATAGATGTGTATGAAGAGTTGTTTGGGGTGAAAATAACTTTGGAAATGAATTCAGAGTTTTTAGAAGAACGGGAAAGGCATTGAATGAAAGCTTGGGCAGTATTTTCATCATTTGAAGCTGCCCATGAAAATGTAGAAAAAAGAATAACAAGAGAAAATGAAAGCAGCCAAGAGGGTTTCATCTTCATTAGTTGGTTGTAAAATATGATGTGAAGGATAAAATGATGCATGCATGCTATTTATAGAGGAAGAATTCTTCACCAATATAATTATATATTGTTTGGTCAATTAAAATGAATTCAGGATTTTTATTCATCTTTTATATTATTGGTTGACCTTTGAATGCTGCTGTGTGTTTAAGTTAATAATTAGTCGAGTGAAAAATTCAGTTAAATAAATGCATTAGACGACCTTCTGGATAAAAAAAATATACATCATAATGAAACAGATGCGATCAAATTAGAACGTACAGATGGTGTTTCTCACAAGTTTTGGTTGAGAATCATCATGAAGAAAGTATAGACTTGTAGAAAATCCATGCGGAACATGCAAAAGGTCGGAAACAAAAACCTAGGTCAGCTTTGATAATTACGCGGTAGGTTGACTTAACCTAATTAATTTGATGGACAACCACTCCAAGAAAAAAGCAGCTTCTTGACATTACGCTGGGTTAATATATAATATACAATTAATTTGAGTCTCACATTTAAAATTAATGTGATTTATCTTAAATAATACTCCCTCTATTCCTAAATAAGTGACATTTTGAAAGAAAATATTTGTTCCAAATTATCTGTCATGTACAACTTTCAAGGAGAATAAATTATTTATTTTCTTATATCACCCTTATCTTCTCTCATTGTCCCAATAAATTATCGCCCTTAGGTGATGTTTGTTTACATCTGATTGCCTCTTAATGGACTGTTTCTCATTCGTTAAGAGACATGATGCTGTTTACTTTGTTTTTTGTTACCTCTGAATGCCTCTTAATCGATAAGACAGAAAATAAAATCTTAATAATTAAGAGGTACCTCTTAATGAAATTTTTTTGATAATTTTTTTTATATAAATATATTCAACAATATTATGCACTCATTTTTATTAAATTGAATATTTAAAATTATTAAATAAATTTTTACCCTTTAAAATGGTAAAATAGTGTCATTAAGAGACAACTAACTTTTTTGTTATCAAACAATTTTTTAGATTCAGACTTCATAACCATTCAGATGATCTAATTTATTAAGACATCATAATCATTCAGATCTTAATTCTCAGATTTATCAAACACAACCTTAGTATTAATAGTTTTCAACTTCCCATAAAGGGGTAGTGATGGAATTTCACACATATTTTAATTATTAAATGATAGTATTAAATGACTTTCTTAATCCATGTGTAAAAATCTTAAACGATACTTATTTAGGAATAGAGGGAGTATAAATTTATAACTTTAATATATTAAAATGATATTTACAATAAAAACATATCAATTCTGATTGTGTATAGATATAATAGCATAATATCCAAATTAAAACAAATACTAGAAATTTAATTGATATATTTATTTGTAACAAAAGTTGACATACTTTGGTCGTATTATAAATCTTATAAATATCAAAATTAACTTTGTATTTTAATACCGAAGGAGTATTTTATAATTGAGCCTGTTCGTCATGGGATGATATTTTATGTTCAATTGCGTACACCATCGAGCAAAGACCAATAAAAAAATGAAAAAAAAAAGGTTATTCCCTCCATAGTATGAAAAGAATTAATAATCCCGAACAAATAGGGGCGTATCTGTTAGGGGGTAGCAACTGAATAAATTTAAAGGAACATATTAATGAAAGAGTAAAATTTAGAAGGGATAAAAAATAATTTATTTATATTTTAAATACAAGTACAGACAAATATAGATTCTTCTAATTAAATTGTATCTAAATATTTTTTATTTAAAATTTCTTTTTTAGTTTAGATTGCGAATATTTATTGTAATTTGTAAATATTATTATATTAATATTATGATTAGTTAAACTTTTGTTATTTAACTTCTACAAAAAAAATAGCTACTTAGAAAAATTTATAGATCCGCCCCCGCGAACAAATATATCCAAATATGTAATTTTTTGTCCGAAGTGAATTTTAGTACGTCTAAATATATTTATCTTATTATATATCTCCTCTTATTTCTTTCTTGATAACTTATTGCATTACAATTCAATTTTAAGGATATATTTCATCTTAACACTTTAAAAAAATTAGGAAGGGAATCTAGAAAAAACTTACTCCCTTCGTCCCATAATATATGACGTTTTAGGTGATTTTATTTGTCTTAAATTATTTGACGTTTTAGAAAATTTAGGAGAATTAATTATAATCTTTCCAAAATTATCTCTTATGGGAAAATGTTACAGATGAGAAGAATATGAAATAAGTATGATAATAAATGAGATTTTAAGGGTATTATAGACAATTGATACTATATTTAATATTTTCTAATCATTTTCTTAATTCTCGTGCACAACTCTAAAACGTCATATATTATGGGACGGATGGAGTATTTCATTTAGGTTAAATCAAAATTCGACAGGCTTTTAGAATGAGAGTGATTAGCATGAAATTAACTTTGGTCAATTGAACAATACAACGTCGACACGCGGAAAGGGATGTGATCTTTCTCTATCTGTATGTCAGCATTATATTGGTCAATTGATCAACTTACCATAATTTCATAATAATCAGTTCCTTTCAAAATATTACTCCCTCTGTCCCAAATTATCTGCTGTTTTAGCAAAAAAAATTTGTCCCACAATATCTACTTTTTCAATATTTCAATGCATTTTTTTTTTATTTTTCAAGTTTGCCCCTTTACCTAATTATTGATAGTCATTACTCTCATCCTCTCTCTACACATATATATGCACTCATACTTTCTCTCTCTACATACTATTTGTCTATTTAATACACTCATACTTTCTCTCTCTTCCTCTCTCCACACATATATATACACACATATATATACAATCATATATTCTCTCTCTTTAGACTATTTGTCTATTTAATGCACTCATACTTTCTCTCTCTACATACTATTTCATGTACTCTTTTTAAACATCTTTTTCATAATTCCACTAATAAGGGTATTTTAGTATTTTTATCACACATATTGATATCTGTGTGGAACTCTAGAATAGCAGATAATTTAAGACGGAGGGAGTAAAAGGTAAGTTTCCTCGCTCCTAACCCCTTCTCCAGACTAGTTCTCTCTGATGAAAATATAATCCTAAACAAAAAGTCTAGGGGGACATTTTCTAGTGACATTTTCTAACGACATTTTACTTCTTTTTTTTTTCTTTTTTTTTGTAGTACCTCTCAAAAAATATATAGTATTTATTCTAACTAAATTTTTTGTAAAAAACAATAATTTAGGTATAATTTGGATACATACAAGAAACAGGGTTGTACAGACTGTACGGACCCTGTTTCTTATATGTATCCAAATTACATCTAAATCACTATTTTTTACAAAAATTTCAGTTGAAATAAATACTATATATTTTTTGAGAGGTACTACAAAAAATAATCAAAAAAAATAAATAAAAATATCGCTACACAATGTCGCCAGAAAATGTCGCCGTAGAAGGACTCAATCCTAAATTAGTACATTGTAATAGATAGGTTCTAAAAATATCTTTTTTAATACAATTAAAAGGAGGTATTGAAAAGGCCAACAAGAAAAAAATAAATACTGTTTTCTACTAATGGAGGAAACATTTTATATTAAAATAAGGCTAGTGATAATGTCAGAATAGTAATTATGTTGTCAGAACAATAAGTGTCGTTAAAAATTTAAAGTGTTGTTAAAATAAATGTAAATATATTGTTAAATATATATTTGCTCTGACAACATAAATATTTTTTTGGCATTATCAACAACCTAAAATAAATGCAACATCTTATGTAGTCATGTATAATATTTAATAAATGGAGAGAAACTAATAATTTCTTGAAACCAATTAACCGAAGATTCAAAGAAATAATTTATTTTCATAATTTTAAAATACAACATAACCCTAGTTATTTCTTAGAAGCTTCTAAGAAGACAGGACTACAATCACATCACAACATTTCTTCGTCATACGAAATTAAGTTTCATCATCATTTATTAAATATCAACATTTATTGACAAAAAACCAAATTTTCTTTGACAATAAAACACGCAATCCCCTCCTTTATTGAATAAAACACGCAATTGATACAAATGCAATCACAACTACCACACTTATTCATTCAGTCTTCATTTCGTGAAGATTTTTTTTCCCTATACAAAATTAAACAGACTGACTAGGGGTATTAGTTTGTCAAGATCCTACATGTTGTTGGACAGAATAGCGATTATTTGCGGACTGATAAACAATTAAATTCACAAATAAAAGAACAAATGATCCATAAAAAAAATACAGAGAAATCTCTCTAATGTGTATAATATATTTATCAAAATTCAAGTCTATCTAATTCAATCCATAAACCGAGTTTATATAGCTTAGCAAACTTTATCCCCAAGCCACTCTAGAATATTTCTATAGATATAGAAATAAAAAAGAAGAAGAAATAGAATCCTCCTATGGATGTGAAAAATATTCTAACAAACTTCCTAAAGATACGGAAAGATATCCTAACAAAAAATAAAAACTTATTATAAAAGATTTACTACCTAATAAAATATTATTACTAAAAAGAACTAAATAATAATAATAATAAAGTCCATCGACTTCCAACATCATGACACCTCTTCGGAAGAAGTTCTCCACACCCGAAGTCATGACGTCATCTGAAACCGAACTCTGACCCTGAAGACACGGACCGAACGCTTGACCCCGAAGTCATTCGATATCGTTGCGCTAATCCCTTAGCTTTTGGTCTTTTTGTATCATCATCGTACCATCCGACCATTCAGGATCTTCGGCCAGAAATTCTCTTGCATTAGTCTCTCCGTGTTGGAAAGAACTCGTCCTAGAGTTTGACTCAGATAAAATGGAAACTGTATGAGAAGAGGTTTCGGCAATTGAAATATTTTCCTTTTGATTCGATCCTGGGACAAGATATATCTATTGTAGAATGTCCCTTATCGCCGATAGTCCTAATGGAAGCTCTTCGGGCAATTCATGTACATCGGCTGACACTTCAGTGCTTTCAGCTGTTGAACCGCTCCCACAAGTAAGTAGGACATACACCACACCTTCACGATCGGCCTCCGTTAGGAATCTAGTCATGGATAACAGGTTCGGACTCCCGACTACTCGAGCTAAACTGGCCTCTTCTTGTCGAGGCGCTAGTACAACCTTATTTCTTTTAAAACGAAAGGAATACGTATTCTTCCGACCATAATGAATAACTCTTCGGTCATATTGTCAAGGTCGGCCCAACAACAGATGATATGCGTCCATTGCCACCACATCACACCACGCATTATCAAAATTTTTATTGCCAATGGAAAAAGACAGTAAGCACTTTTTATCCACTCTTACTTCATTGCCCTTTTTTAACCACAACAACTTATATGGTTTAGGATGTCGATCCGTTTTCAACTATAATTTTTTGACAACCTCTTCGGACACTATGTTCTCACAACTGCCACCGTCAATGATTAACTTGCAGAATTTATTTGCTATGGTGCAAGTTGTTTGAAAGATATTGGTTCTCAACCAATCCTCTTCGGAATCACCTTTATGATTTGGTAGACTCTTGCGAACGATCAGGGTCACCTGGCTATCTTCATACGATCCATTCTCCTCTTCGTCCCCATCATCATATTCGTTATACTCATGTTCTCCATAAGGTTCTCCTTCATCTTCATATTCGTCATAAATTTCTTCTTCATCTGCAAATTCATCATAAATTTCTCCTTCATCTGCATATTCGTCATATACAGGTTCTCCATACTTATCTATTTCTTCTATATCATCAAAATTAGAATTAAAATTATAAAATTCCTCATCATGATCAAGGTGCGAGAAATATTACTGGACTTCCTCGGTCGGATACTGTCCATGAGAATAATACACTTCCTCGTCATGATCAAGGTGTGGGACTTCCTCAGCCGAAAACTGTCCACGATAGTGATCAAGGTGCGGGACTTCCTCCTTCAGAACATGTCCACGTCGACCCCGAGTCAGCGCCTTATATAAGATGCCTGGTTAACTCTGCAACATGTCTCTGTAAATCCTCAATCATCGCGTCTTGAATGTTATGATCCTGGTCCGGGTCTTCCTCAGCCGGAATCTGCCCTCTACGACCACGATCACGACCACCAGCCATTAAAATAGATGAGTCTATTCCCAAAAAGATGTTTGAGCTTTGATACCAACTGACGCTGGGCGAGATAGCGATTATCCTGTGGGCTGGTAAACAATTGAATTCAAAAATAAATGAATAAGAGATTCACCAAAAAAACACAGAGAAATCTCTCTAATGTGTATAATATATTTATCAAAATTCAAGTCTATCTAATTCAACCCACAAGCCGGGTTTATATAGCTTAGCAAACTTTATCCCTAAGTCACTCTAGAATATTCCTAGAGATATGAAAATAAAATCTTTAACAAAAAATAACAACTTATTATAAAAGATTTACTACCTAATAAAATACTATTACTATAAAGAACTAAATAATAATAATAATAATAATAATAATAATAATAATAATAATAATAATAATAATAATAATAATAAAGTCCATCGACTTACAAAGTCATGACACCTCTTCGAAAGAAGTTCTCCACACTCGAAGTCATGACGCCATCTGAAGCCGAAATCATGACGCCATCCGAAGCTGAACTTCGACCCCAAAGACACGGACCGAACTCTTAACCTTGAAGTCAACCGATACCGTTGCACTGATCCATTAGCTTTTGGTCTTTTAGCATCATCACACTATAAGAAATAGCCTTAATTCCGATGGACTTAGTTTCAACGGAATGTATTCGGTCAAAATTAAGGTATTTTCGACGAAATATTCTGTCGACCATAATTCAGTCAGAAGTAATTTATTTCCGAGGAAAATCCGTTGGAAGTATAAGGCCTCAGCTGGAGCCAAGTTTCCCACCAGCGCGAAACTTAAGTACGACGGAACTATGGGTATTTCTGAGGGAAAGTCCGTCGAGGATACTATAAGTCCGACGACATTATATTCGACGAAAATTCTGTCAGAAATAAGTTATAAAACCTAATTACGCAGTGTCTTCTTCAACGCCTCCTCTTATTTCATTTCTCTCTTTCTCTCTCCTCACTCCCTCACTCTCTCTGCGCCTCACTCCCTCACTCTCGTCTCTCACCCTCACTCTTGTCTCTCACACTCTCCCACTGTCAGCCCTCGCCGCCTCCACCAACGCCGCCGTCGCGTACCACTGTTGGACCTCCCAACCTTTGCCGCCATTGTAGTCCACCTCCTTCTCCTCTTTAGTTCAATTGCAAAGTAAGTCCTAAGGTTAGTCATGGTTTATTAATTTGTATATTTAGGGTTAATTTTTTCCCTAAAAATGTGTTTAATTTCTGTCCAATATTGTGCTTATTGCTGAAATATTGTGCTTATTCTGTCCAATTTATTTATTTTTTGTCCAATATTGTGCTTATTCTGTCCAATTTGTTAATTTAAATGGTTGATGAAATTGGGACTTAATTCGAATTGTTGCTGAAATAGGCATTGTTTGTGTTATGCAAATGTTGCTTCTAAAAATTGGGATTATTTTTGTTCTACAAATTGGGTTTATTTTGTGCAATTGCAGTTCTGTTAGTGTATAGCATATGGTTAATATAGTGAATGTTAATACAGTTCTGTTCTGTTAGTGTATAGCATACAGTTCTTTATGCAAGTGCAGTTTATTACAGTGAATGTTCATAATGGACTTTGACATTGATATTTGATATTTTCGACGAATTTTTCGACGAAATTTCTATCATAATTCTTCAATTGTAAATTTTGTGGGCCCATGTAACTATTTAAATATGTTACTTAATTTTTTAATACTGAAATTAACTAGTTTATAGTAGTATATATTTACTTAGTTTTGTACTACTAAATATCAATACAAAGCCCACTTAAACAATAAAATTAAATAACATAAGATAAGATAATTATGATAAAATGAAATAAAGTAAAATAATTAAATTAAATTAAAATAAGTTACTAAATGAAATAACTTAAATTATATCTAATAAATAAATAAAATACATTAAATTTAATTAAATAATATAATATAATATGAGCAAAATTAAGATAAAATACAAAATAATAATAAATTAATTATAATAATTTAAATTTATTAAAATAAATTAAATAATTTAATTTAATAAATAAATTAAATTTAATAAAAAATATTTAAAAATATATAATATAATACAAATAAAATACAATTCAATAAAACATATTAAAACATAAAATAATAAAATAAAATAAATTTAATTTAAATAAATTAAATTAAATTAAATTTAAAAAATTTAATTTAATTTCATAAAAAATTTAAAAATTATATAATATAATATAAAATAAATTAAATTAAATTAAAACATAATAATAAATTTAATTCGATTTAATAACATAAAAAATGAATTTAATAAAATAACAAAAATTATATTATATATTATAATACACACAAAAATAAGCTAGTATAAAATATAATAATAAATACAATTAAATTTTATAAAATAAAATAATTTAATAGTACTCTCCATATATATTCCAAATAACAATTTTCATAAACTAAGTAGTACTTATTTAGTTTTTCATTAACAAAATAAACTAAATAACATTTGCTTAGTTTGCCGCAATATTCAATAAACTCAGTAAGTACTATATGTATATATATACATTTATGTACTATAATATGAAACATAATAGAAACCCGTTTGACAAATACGAGTGAATGGGTACAGTAGTCTCCATATATTTCAAATAACAATTCTCATAAACTAAGTAGCACTTACTTAGTATTTCATTGGCAAAATAAACTAAGTAGCATTTGCTTAGTTTGCCCCAATTTGCAATAAACTCAATAAGTACTATATGTATATATTTATATACATATATGTACTATAATATGAAACATAATAGAAACCCGTTTGACAAATATGAGTAAATGGGTACAGTAGTCTCCATATATTCCGAATAACAATTCTCATAAACTAAGTAGCACTTACTTAGTATTTCATTGGCAAAATAAACTAAGTAGCATTTGAAACTTAGAAACTCGTTTGACATTCACTCAGTAGGAGTGAATGTCAAACAGTCCCCAGTTTTGGACTGTTACTGGATGTTATGTCTCCCACTTAGGCCGGTGCCAATACGAAACGGTACGTTTTTGTTGTTTTGAGGATTTTTCGTCTATTATCTCTATATGTTCTTCGAGTGCATACTTAAATTAAGTTATCTTAGTCTATTTCGTGTTCTTGGAGACCATGGGGAGGTGCTGCCGAATTTTTCTTGAAACTCATGAAACGTACTCAACGTGTTGGCACTAGTGACGAGACGCATCCAATAATGGTATAGAAGCCTTACCCTTATCCTGTAGAGTGGAGATATTAGGTAAATCTAATTCATGCATGAATATCCATGTACTGAATGCGTCTTCTGTGTAGTTAAAAAAGTCAACCGACCGGAGTTGGATGTATTGTAGGATACCCAGTGATGGGAGGGGATTAGTCTCAGCTTATCATGATGAGGTGTCAGATTTCTTGAACAAAGCAATAGAACATGTTGATGATCTGAAGGGGAAGATGCGATGCCCGTGTGTCAAGTGTAAAAAACTGATTTGGAAGAAAGTCGACGAGATTAAATTCGACTTATTTTCCCATGGATTTGTGGATCGGTACTTCATATGGACTCATCACGGGGAATCAGAAGTAATTGAAAATATTGTGGAACAATCAATTCTACGGGATTTATACCGCCGAAAACTATGATCTTGTAGAGATGTTAGTCGATGCTTATGGCCCTACTAATATTGACTGGGCTGAAAATGAGTCTTCTTCAAGCAGTGCTAAGCAAGTGCCAAATGATATAGTTGCTACCTTTTACAAGTTGCTATCTAAATCTGGGGTCGCGTTGTATCCAGGAAATGATACGGACACCAAGCTTTTTGCAGTGACAATGCTCTTACACTTCAAGAATGAGCACGACTGTAGTGAGAGAGGTTTCAATGATTTGCTTGTTATAGTTGGACAGTTCTTACCCAAGGATCATACTCTTCTTTCGAATTATTACGAAGTGAAGAAGATGGTCAAGGGGTTAAATATGGGGTATCAGAAAACGGATACTTGTGAGCAGGATTGCATGTTATACTATGGGGAGAACAGAGATAAGGGACAATGTGATATATGCAGCTTATCGCGCTACAAGGTGACAAAACGTGGGGGGAAGGAGAAACATGTTCCCAAGAAGATCTTACAGTACTTTCCTCTTGCGACGAGGCTTCAGCGGCTATTCATGTTGTCTCATACGGCTCAACATATGAGTTGGCATCGAACAAGGGATGTCGTGCCTAGTCAGCTGACTCACCCAACGGATGGAGATGAATGGAAGAGATTTGATACAAATTATCCTGAGTTTGCGGAAGAAGTCAGGAATGTTAGGCTTGGCATGGCTACTGATGGCTTTTGCCCTTTTAATAATTTTAGCCAGCCGTACTCAGCTTGGCCAGTCATTATGGTCGCATATAATCTTTCACCGTTAATGTGCATGAGGGATCCGTATTTGTTCTTGACTTTACTCATTCCGGGGGATAAAAGTCCTACAAAAGACATTAACATGTACCTTCGACCGTTAGTGGATGAACTAAAGATGTTATGGGAGATAGGGGTCCAGACGTATGATAAATTGATATGCGAGAATTTTTTGATGAAGGCAGCCCTGTTATGGACTATCACTGACTTTCTAACTCTTAGGATGGTTAGTGGTTGGTTAACTCACGAGAAGCTGTTCTGTCCAGTGCGTATGGGGGATGTGCAAGGCAATCAGTTGCAGAATGGGCGAAAATGTAGTTTCTTTGGAACTGCTCGTAGATTCTTGCCTCTTGATCATAATTACAGAAAGATGTCTGCACAGTTCAACAGAAAGACGGAGAAGAAGGGGGTTGTTGGTCGACTTTCGGGCAGTGAGGTCTTGGACTGGTTGAACCAGCTTGATTTTCCTTTGCCGGGGAAGGAGCAAAGTAAATTGAGAGCAGCCGGGTACGGGAAGACTCATAATTGGACATAGTCGCCCATATGGTTTGAGTTGTTGTATTAGGTCACACTTTCAGTTCGTTATTGTATAGATGTCATGCATACCGAAAAGAATGTATTCGAGAACTTGTTTTATACCGTGTTAGATGCGAGTGGTAAAACAAAGACAATGACAACGCTCGAAAAGATTTGGTGGCATTGAACATTAGGCCAGAACTGTGGCTTCTCCCTAACAATACGAAACCTAAAGCTCCATTTTGTCTTACTAATCAACAAGTTGAAGACGTGTGTAAGTGGGTTAGTGGGTTGAAGCTCCCAGATGGATATGCGTCGAACATAACATGTTGTTATAAGGTTGAGCAACTAAAACACGTTCATTTGATGCTGAGAACATGTTTGGTATAGATGAGGCATTGCAAGAAGATGTTAGCAACCCTTTGGCTGTAGTATTAAATGTTGAAGATGTGATGAGTACTGATGTTGTGACGCCCCCAAAATTAGGTATACATCACCCATCTTGGGTCGTCAGATACAAAGTACAGAATACAAATACAACTTACTAATACAACTATCGTGTACAATACGACAAAACATAAACTGTGAGTTTGAATACAAATATTATCTTCTAGAGAGTATTCATACTCAAAAGGAGTCCTCATTACATTTATTAACACACCATTACATAGAATAGTGAGGACTACTAACTAATACTATCATTCGGACCATCACTCCATTCCCCGACTTGCCCCAGCTACGTTCTCAATTCCTGAAGAGAACAGTGAAAGAAAGGGTGAGCTCAACTAGCCCAGTAAGAAATATTATGACTAAGATAATGCAGAATAAATTATCATTAGCCTTCAACAATGTTAAACTGATAAAATATAATAGACATCAAGTTTAACTGCAGCGGAATAAGCAATCCATTAAAAGAGTCAAGTAGTAAATAAACTCTACTATCTTTTATGATTTAAAAGGTTTTCCAACACTGTGATCGCTGAGACTCAGCTTAATAAAATAATCCACATCATCGAATCACCCCTGCACTACGGCCAAGGATATTCGTGTATTCATTAATGGTCATGATCATGCCAACAACTGTCCATCAATGCACTACGGGCCAATGAGGACTTTTACCACATCATTTGTAACATTACGGTCATGATTACACCGAATAATCCCTGGTCATAATCATACCAAGTCCATCTATGCACTACAGGCCACAGATGACTTTCAACAGAATATAAACATGAGGATGATGACAATGATATAAGAATTCAATAAAACAAGTTCAAGAATTAATTTATCCAAGAATTAACAACGTCCAAATTGTCAACATGATACTGCTTTGTGGAGTAAAATTCAAGAATGATCAGGAGAATATTTTTATGAATAGATACTAGATGAAGCGCAAATGTCAAGGATATTCCACAAATTTCATGGAGTATAGAAGTCAAAACTTAACCAACTGAGTATAATAAAGAATAAAATAACAAAAGAAATCACCATGCATGCGATAGACCGCACAGACAGGTTATTCCAACAGAATAATAAATAATGGAACCAGGTCCGGCGTAAACGCACAGACAGGATATTCCGACAGAATAATAAATAATGGAACCAGGTCCGGTGTAAAACACACAGACAGGATGTTCCAACAGAATAATAATAAAAACGGAACCAGGTCCGGTGTAAAACACACAGACAGGATGTTCCAACAGAATAATAGAAGAATGCCACCAAGTATAGGGTAGACCGCGTATACTGGTTATTCCAACAGAATAATAAAGAATGGAATAACAGAAGTTCTCTTCATGAATATAAAAGAAATAATATTCCCTACCTTAAAAGAACTGGATATTAGAAAATTGATGTAGCAGAATACTTTTATTCTCTCTCTCTTATTCTCTCTATACTTTCTCTCTCTATAGCTTGAATGAATTCGTGAAAAATAATGAAGCCCTAGGCCTCTATTTATAGAAAAACTGAGGGTGGCTCTTGGTCTTAACGAAGGGTCAAATGACTCTTGGTCTTAACGAAGGGTCAAATGACTCTTGGTAATATTGAAGGGACAACTACTATTGACGAAAGTAATTACTATTGACCGAGGTAAATACTATTGACGACGGTAATTACTATTGACGACGGTAATTACTATTGACGACGGTAATTACTATTGATGAAGAGACTCTTAGATGATGACATATGGCCCCCCATAAAAAATAACCAAACTTACCACAACGTCTCAATTATTGATTTAATAATATAACATATTATACAGATGATACTATGACAATAATTTAAGAAATATGATGCAGCAATTACTGTAACAATAATTGAGTATAGCTGAGTGACTTCTCACGTAAGCATCAATAATCAATACCGTGTGCTACTATGCAACCACGCGTATTACTGTACTTTTAGTACCGGGTAGTTCAACAGTTATAACGGTTTTAACGGTAACACCTCAGCCGTTATTTTTATAGAAAGATAATTTTGTCGTTTTCTAACTACGACTATACTTCTGTTGTGGGGTCCACCAATGACTGTGCCGTCGTACGAATATTCCCCGACAAAAAGAATATTCCCCGACCAAACGAATATTTTATAACAACTTGCTTACTTTACAAAATTTATAAATAATACCCACAACTATAATATTATATCAAATCCACACCATAATATTCAAAAAATTATTTCGAGAAAATTAAATATTTATTCATAAAATCTGGGATTTCACAATCTCCCCTCCTTATGGAATTTTGCCCTCGAAATTTACGTACATACCTGGTATGCCGAACAGGTGAGGATACATTGACTTCACTTCAAATTCTAACTCTTGAGGTATAACCTTTGAGCGTCGAATATGATCCTTCTTATCCAAGATTTTAACACGTATCTCCTCAAACATTAAATCATCCGCTATCTCGTCCGGTTCTAAATTAATAATGTTGTTCAGCCGTCCACATATTTACGTAACATCGATACGTGAAAAAAAACGTTATGAGCACACGACATGCTTGGCGGTAAAACGAGTCTATAAGCCACAGTTCCTACTCGATCGAGGATTTTAAATGGGTCAATTACATCGAGGGTTGAGATTTCCTCTCTTCGTCGATTCTTGCTTCTAGAATAACGCCCTCTTGAACCTTCTTTTTCACATTTATCAGCTCTGAGTATGTAGCTTGAGCGGCTTTAACTTTATCGATTAAAGTCGATTTTAATCGTATATTCGTTATCTTCACGTGGGTTCGTATATTCGCACTTGTAACCGTATACGATCTTCTACACAACGCGTCAGCTACCACGTTCGCTTTTCCACGATGTTATTGAATGGTACGATCGTAATCTTCAACAGCTCGAGCCAACGTCTTTGGTGCATAATACGTTCGTTTTAGTTGAAAAAATATTTGAGGGTTTAAGAAATGGGTTTTGTACTGGGGTCAATACAAAATTCAATTTTACGCTCTGGGGTAGGCTAAGAAGTCTTCAAGAATACGTCAAGAAATTTATTAACAATAGAAATATCGTTTAAAACTGTGACCCTCATCCAAGACTTGGATTGCACGTCACATTGATACCTATCAACTTGTCACCGTTATTCACAACGTTGCCTTCAGAAAGTCTGGCTTCGGTGCATTCCACACAAGAAAGTCAACAACTAAAGGATCGGGGCTCTTTATTTATGGCTTGATATGACAATGATTGACTTTAGTGGTTTGGTTACTTGAATTCGCATAACAGGTTGGTTAGGAATATGAAAGTTAACCACCTTACGAGAAGCATGATGAGTAGTTAACCAATCAATTTCTAAAATCACATCAAAGGCAAGCATTTTCAAAGAGATAAGATTGACAGGTAACGTGAAAGTGTTGATTTGAACAAGATTTATAAATAGTAGAGGTAACGAAGATTTCTCTCAACTGAGTTTAAACAGACATATCAAAGTCTAAGTTCTCCGGAGTTAACTTCAAACATTGAACAACTAGGTGAAATAAAAGAGTGAGTAGAACCGGTATCTAATACGGTATAGACTTCGCAAGAGTTTATGACTAACATACCCGTGATAATTTTATTCAGGTTCCTCGTCACGAAAAAAACGCTCTTTCTTAAACTACTGGCTTTGGCTTTTCTGGGACGGTCTTTGGTGTGTCCATCTTGGCTGAACTTATTTTTGGTAAACGACAAAATCGAGCTAAATGACCTTCTCTTTCACAATTATAACATGCTTTAGACGGCATCGCGCAGTTTGGACTGATGTGCCCCTCCCCTCCACATTTGAAACATATGATAGGTGGTCGTTCTCCTTCCTTAACGACAGGTGCTGGTGCTGACGTCTTTCCATCATTGTTGAATCTCCTCTTCTTGAAATGTCCATTCTTATTGTTTTGGCCCTGGTTACCACCGAAGTGGTTACCATTTCTGGCCTGTTGATTCCCTCCACGCTTGTTGTCACCGCTTCGATGACTGCTCTCACTGGTATTATCATTTTGCCGGCTACTCTCTTTTGGTTGCGTTGACTCGTTATCGCGCTCCACTAACTGAGCCCTATTTACAACATCTGAATACAAACATAGTTTATGAGAAATAAGATGTTGACGTATCTCAGGTTTTAAACCTCGCAAAAACATTCGCGTCATTCGCTCTTCATTATCCACCAAGTGAGACGCAAATCGGGACAACTCGGCAAACTTGGCTTCGTACTACGACACGGTCAAGTTGTTTTGCTCCAACTTGATAAATTCCACCTCCTTCATGTGACGAATACTTTCGGGAAAGTACTTGTCATTGAATAGTTCTTGGAACTTCTCCCAAGACATCTTGAGTGCGTCAGGCTGGGTACGTTTTACAGATTTCCACCAGTAATCTACCTCTTCACGCAACATAAAGGTGGCAAAGGGAACTTTTTGCTCCTCAGAGCATCCCAAGACATCAAATATCTTGGTGATCTGCTTTAACCACGTCTCCGCCTTAAGTGGTTCTGGCTTTTCCAAAAACTCCGGTGGTCCTAGCTCCTTAAACTATTTAGCGGTGACCGCCAGAGAGTTTCTAGTATTTCCACCTACGTTGTGGACAGGAGCCGCTTTCACCTGTTGTTGCATGTATTGCATAAAGCCTCTGAACATTTGATCATTCATCATTTGGTCAGTGTTGTTGTTTGCATGAGGATTGACACCTTCCTGATGCACATTATCCTGATTATTGATATGTGGTGAATCAACAGTCGCCTGTGCTCCATTGCTATTCTCAACATTCTCAGATGCCATTTCCAGATACTGCCACAAAATAAAAGTTAATTGATATGTCATATATTATCCTTATATTATGACCGACCAATTAAATACCATGCAAATAAACTTAGGTAGGTCATACTAGCGAAGGAATTCCCCGTCTCTCCCCTCCTAGTTCTATTCTCACATCTTAGCTAGGGATCATATCCCTAAGCTCTGATACCAACTGTGACGTCCCCAAAATTAGGTATACATCACCCATCTTGGGTCGTCAGATACAAAGTACAGAATACAAATACAACTTACTAATACAACTGTCGTGTACAATACGACAAAACATAAACTGTGAGTTTGAATACAAATATTATCTTCTAGAGAGTATTCATACTCAAAAGGAGTCCTCATTACATTTATTAACACACCATTACATAGAATAGTGAGGACTACTAACTAATACTATCATTCGGTCCATCACTCCGTTCCCCGACTTGCCCCAGCTACGTTCTCATTTCCTGAAGAGAACAATGAAAGAAAGGGTGAGCTCAACTAGCCCAGTAAGAAATATTATGACTAAGATAATGCAGAATAAATTATCATTAGCCTTCAACAATGTTAAACTGATAAAATATAATAGACATCAAGTTTAACTGCAGCGGAACAAGCAATCCATTAAAAGAGTCAAGTAGTAAATAAACTCTACTATCTTTTATGATTTAAAAGGTTTTCCAACACTGTGATCGCTGAGACTCAACTTAATAAAATAATCCACATCATCGAATCACCCCTGCACTACGGCCAAGGATATTCGTGTATTCATTAATGGTCATGATCATGCCAACAACTGTCCATCAATGCACTACGGGCCAATGAGGACTTTTACCACATCATTTGTAACATTACGGTCATGATTACACCGAATAATCCCTGGTCATAATCATACCAAGTCCATCTATGCACTACAGGCCACAGATGACTTTCAACAGAATATAAACATGAGGATGATGACAATGATATAAGAATTCAATAAAACAAGTTCAAGAATTAAGTTATCCAAGAATTAACAACGTCCAAATTGTCAACATGATACTGCTTTGTGGAGTAAAATTCAAGAATGATCAGGAGAATATTTTTATGAATAGATACTAGATGAAGCGCAAATGTTAAGGATATTCCACAAATTTCATGGAGTATAGAAGTCAAAACTTAACCAACTGAGTATAATAAAGAATAAAATAACAAAAGAAATCACCATGCATGCGATAGACCGCACAGACAGGTTATTCCAACAGAATAATAAATAATGGAACCAGGTCCGGCGTAAACGCACAGACAGGATATTCCGACAGAATAATAAATAATGGAACCAGGTCCGGCGTAAACGCACAGACAGGATATTCTGACAGAATAATAAATAATGGAACCAGGTCCGGTGTAAAACACACAGACAGGATGTTCCAACAGAATAATAATAAAAACGGAACCAGGTCCGGTGTAAAACACACAGACAGGATATTCCAACAGAATAATAGAAGAATGTCACCAAGTATAGGGTAGACCGCGTATACTGGTTATTCTAACAGAATAATAAAGAATGGAATAACAGAAGTTCTCTTCATGAATATAAAAGAAATAATATTCCCTACCTTAAAAGAACTGGATATTAGAAAAGTGATGTAGCAGAATACTTTTATTCTCTCTCTCTTATTCTCTCTATACTTTCTCTCTCTATAGCTTGAATGAATTCGTGAAAAATAATGAAGCCCTAGGCCTCTATTTATAAAAAAACTGAGGGTGGCTCTTGGTCTTAACGAAGGGTCAAATGACTCTTGATCTTAACGAAGGGTCAAATGACTCTTGGTAATATTGAAGGGACAACTACTATTGACGAAAGTAATTACTATTGACCAAGGTAAATACTATTGACGACGGTAATTACTATTGACGACGGTAATTACTATTGACGACGGTAATTACTATTGACGACGGTAATTACTATTGATAAAGAGACTCTTAGATGATGACATATGGCTCCCCAAAAAAAATAACCAAACTTACCACAACGTCTCAATTATTGATTTAATAATATAACATATTATACAGATGATACTATGACAATAATTTAAGAAATATGATGCAGCAATTACTGTAACAATAATTGAGTATAGCTGAGTGACTTCTCACGTAAGCATCAATAATCAATACCGTGTGCTACTATGCAACCACGCGTATTACTGTACTTTTACTATCGGGTAGTTCAACAGTTTTAACGGTTTTAACGGTAACACCTCAGCTGTTATTTTTATAGAAAGATAATTTTGTCATTTTCTAACTACGACTATACTTCTGTTGTGGGATCCACCAATGACTGTGCCGTCGTACGAATATTCCCCGACAAAAAGAATATTCCCCGACCAAACGAATATTTTATAAGAACTTGCTTACTTTGCAAAATTTATAAATAATACCCACAACTATAATATTATATCAAATCCACACCATAATATTCAAAAAATTATTTCGAGAAAATTAAATATTTATTCATAAAATTTGGGATTTCACAGATGTCACTGACATACCTGACGATAAGGATGTCAAGGAACACGTCATCGTGAATGATTTTGTAGTATTTGAGGATGATAATGATGACGAAACTGATCTCGAAACTGAGGATGAGGAAGATACCGAATTCGTGAATGATAAACACGTTGATTCTGATGGGTTTGATGACGTACGTAATTGAAAAAGAGCATTCATATTAGTAAATACCACATATTGTTAAACCTTACATATTCATAATCTATCAATTTGGTTATTGCAGTAGGATATTCATGGCAAGACATAGCGATGGATGTCGACGTGGTGGTGGGCGATCCGGTACGGGAAACCCTAGCCACGATGGAGGCTCTTCTTCAAGAGCTAGTAAGTTGTCTTAACTAGGATTTAAATATATCTCAAGCTGCATTACTTTATGTTTATTGACTCAGTTAAATATAATTATTCCAGATGCACCTCGTCAACGACACCGAGGGACGAAGCTCGATATCTTTGGTTGTCCGTCAACAGTTCCACTTACAGTACCGGTGGATGTCGCTTCTGGACAGTAAGTGTTAATATATTGTTAATATTTGTGTCAGTTATTGCAAAATACAATTCACATAACACATATTGTTATATTTTTCTCTATAGTATACTAGACCCGGTGGCTAAGCACACCCTACACGCGATCTGTTTGATGCATCTCCCGAGAGGGTGCATACGATTTAGCCAGTATGCGTGGTACGATGCCACCTTTATGCATACCATCTTGCTGGAGTTCCACGTAAGTTAAGCATATTATATTAATTACTACATAGTTGTATTAGGATGACGAAATTAATTGTTCCTAATTTTTAAACTTTTGTTATAGGTTTATTATAGATTTGACCCGAGCATCTCTCAGTCAGCTGGCAACGATGTGATTATTTCACATGTCGCTAAGAATTACTCCGGCTGGCTGTATGAGATACGACAGAGGGCAGCCCGGTCAGTTGAGGACCAGCCCAGGACCACCATCAGAGATCACTAGCCTTGCATAGTCTCTGATTTAACCTAGGAGGCTATGTGTGAGCACTGGGATGCTAATGACTTCAAGAAAAAGTCTTAACAAGCGAAGAAGAACCGTGGTCAGCTCCGGATAGTACACACCACTAGTTTTCAGTCATTCGAGGAGCCGAAGATGGTAAGTGCGCTGTATTTAGTTGTTTAGTTATCAAGTTCTTACACAAATACTTAATACCTATTTTATGATTTTTTTTATTAGGCCTTGAGGAGGACCTTGGGCCGAGATCCCACCATTTTAGAGTTTTGGGATCAAGCCCACACGCCTAAGGACGAGTGCGCTTTGTCTCAGGCAGCTTTAGCTATACGGGTAAAACTCATCTTACTATATAGCTTTTAGTAATATTCATTCGTAAATAAAATGATATAATTAACATACGTATACAAAATAAATTACAGGACTGATTTTAGAGGCTTCGGGACCAGCGTATAGCTGAGCTAGAGGCTATTAGGAGGGGTTCTGAGCCGTTGGATTCCGCCACCCCCTTCCCGATATTGTATTAAATCGGGATGAGGAGTTGAGACTATGGATCGCGTCTTAGGATCCCTCTACTAGCAGTACCGGAAGATATCGAGTGTTGGGTTTGTCGAGGATACCCGCATATAGACCTGGCAAACGGGCGGGCCGGGTCGGGTCAACAGCGGGCCTGGCCAAAATGGCCCGGGTTTTGGCGGGTTGGAAATGTGAGGCCCGTGGCCTTGGTTGGGCCGAGGCCGGGCCGGCCCGCGGGCTTGTCCCTTTAATTTTTTTTTATTTTTTTTTGCAAACTCTTTGCTACACCAGAAATAGTAATAATAATAAATATTAAAAATAATAAAATAATTAATATATGAATACATTTAATTGGATAAAATTATAAGAATTAATTCTCCATATTTTAGATTATTCTTTCACTATTCAATAAAGGAAATAATTGCGTTTGTGCACAATTTTAGTTTGCCCCTTTTGAGGGAGACACATTTAAAATAACAGAAAATTTTGGATTCGTAATTGATGGTGACCAATTTTTAAAATTCCTTTAACCTGGCCCTTAATGCCGGTTATTGGCCGTTGAATATTCAAATGATCCACGTGGCTGTCATATTCAGATTAAACAATATTACGTTATCCCATGCGAGGATTTACTATTTAGGATGGTTTGCTAATTAGACCTGGCAAAATATGGTTATGGGTTGGTTTTGGTTTTTAAAATATGGTTAACCAACCATTTAAAAACTAAAACCATATTAACCATTTTTAATATGGATAATGTGGGTTAAAAACCATATTAACCATGTTAACCATTTTAAGATGTTTCATGTAAATATTTATTTGTATTAGTTGTTATAATATTATATATTTTTTATATTGTGATTGTATCATAAATAAATAACTAAAATATAATAGTATTTAATTATAATTTGTGCTTGAGATAATTTTATTATATAATCTATCATAAGTAAAGAGGAGTGAAAACAGTAACAAAATATTTTTTTTTTCGTGGGTCGGGTGGGTGAGGTAGGGGGTGGAGTGGGGTAGGGTGGGGTGGGGTAATATTATTATTTTTTTACATAATCACATAATATTATTTTTTTTAGTGGGGGTGGGGTAGGGGGTGGGGTAGGGGGTGGGGTGGGGATGGGGGTGGGCGTGGGGTGGGGGTGGGGGAGGGGGTAAGGTGGGTGGGTGGATAGGGTAGGGTGGGTGGGTAGAGTGAGTGGGTAGGGTGCATGGATGGGTGGGGTGGGTAGGGTGGGGTGGGTAGCGTAGGGTAGGTGCGTGGTGGGTAGGGTGGGGTGGGTAGGGTAGGGTAGGGTAGGTGGGTAGATAGGGTAAGGTGGGTGGATAGGGTAGGGTAGGGTAGGTAGGTGGGTGGGTAGGTAGTAGGGTAGGGTGAGTGGGTGGGTAGGGTAGGATAGGGTAGGTGGTAGGGTAGGGTGGGTGGATAGGGTGGGGTGGGGTGGGTAGGGTGGGTGGGTGGGTAGGAAGGGGTGGTAGGTAGGGTAGGGTGGGTAGGTTGGGTAGGTGATAGGGTGGGTGGTAGGGTAGGGTGGGTGGGTGGGTGGATGGGCTGGGTTGGTGGTAGGGTAGGTAGGTGGGTAGGTAGGGTAGGTAGGTGGGTGGGTAGGGTGGGTAGGGTAGGTAGGTCCACAATTTAAATTAAAAAGTGTTATATAAATATGGGTCGAAAAATGGTTAACTGGTTCAGAACTATAACCGACCTGAATAAATATGGGTCCAAACCATAACCGACCTGAATAAATAAAAATGGTTAACCGACCCATTTGGTTCCAGTTAATATGGTTTGACCCAACAGTTAACTACTTATATTGCCAGGTTTAGCCTAAACTCATGCAAATTAAAACCAATACAAATTCATGCATGTTCTTCTATCCCTAAATTATTGTCCTGATTCTCAGAAAGAAATTAATTATGCAATATGAAGAAAATTAGTTATCAACTTTATAATTAATTTTAAATATGATAAATTATTTTTAAACAGCGTGTAATTAAAAAAAAAAAAGGAATTGTGACGTTAAAAAATGATGGGATATATCTCATCTTGAAATGGGTTTGAAAATTTCGTATCTTCATAACAAAGTAGGAAGGATATAAGTATATAATAAACTCTACTTGTAAGACTTATTATTTATTTTAGAAATGACCTTTACCGGCCATGAAAAAAGAATTCAAACATGATCTTTTAGATGTGTGTGCATAACATGGACTTCAAATATTATTTCTTTTTTTTTATGATAATTTTATTGTAATTGGCAATAAAGTGTGAGATGAGATAAAGGACGATTCGGACTCTTATTTATTTACTTATAAGTCTTGTGTTCAAGCCTCACAACCCATAAGCAATATTTTATTTTAAAAAAAAAAGTCACGGGCCACGGGCCGGGCCATCCGCGGGCCGGGCCAAAAACGGGCGGGCCAAAAAGGCCCGGATTTTTTTGGGCTAAAAAATCGATCGCAGCCCATAGCCTGGCCCGCGGGCTTGGGTCATGTTTGCCAGGTTTACCCGCATATACACTTCCTGGAGGTAATATTTTTAATGTTTCACGAAATTATCAGAATTTATCACATTATATAAATTATTATTAGTAATCGAATTTGTATCTTTTTGTAGGCTCCAGCCAGCGCCAACGTCCGAGAGCACATGTCAGACCATCTCATATGGGCGCTGGCTTGGATGACGAGATCTTCTAGAAGCTGATAGGGGCAGTGTCGGATAGGTTCTATATCGATCCGGTCTTTCAGTGTCAGCAGTTGCCTAGCAGTTCTCGTTGATGTGATAAAAATATGTAACTGCAAGTGCACAGTGTCAAATTGAAGAACTAGCAAGTACAGGTCGAACCCACAGAGACTAGATTAATTCTTTAATATATTCTTAATTAATATTTTAGGCGAATTAGAAATAAATATGGTGGAGAAAATTTATTAACTAAATTATTCAAACTACTAATTAATAACGAAAACTATTAATGAGAAAAGATACCTAGGAATCAGAATCCACCAAATATTAACATAATAAATAATTTCTTATTTCCTAAATCAATTCCCAAATTATTCTCTCTTCCCTTTAAAAATAATGATTCATATAATTAATATGGGCAAGCATAAGTTATGAAAAATTCACAGATTAACTATAACTTATCAAAACTTCGCAATCAATATAAAAATCATATGCAATTTATGCGGAGGAAAATATGAAGGCAAAAATAATTATGCATTAATTTTGGAACGGAAAGAAAATATTATTATGAAATACTTAGTTTCATCATAATCCTAGGTATTAGAAATTTAGCTAGCCATGGAATTAAAAACAAAAACAAATTATATTAGTACTACAATTCGCATGAAATAAGTACAATGATTAAAAAGAGAATTTCTATTATGTAAATAAAAGAAAGATACAAATACTCCCTGACAGTAGTTTCACACGTGATTGGAATAAGAGAAAAAAACAAACTCTAAATATGTTACTCCCTTCTACACTAGTGAAGAACTAAGAAAAAGAAAATAATAAGTGGTGTCCTTCTCTCTAAAAACAAGAGGCCTATTTATAGGGAAAATAACTTGGAACCCTAATTGAACTTGGACAGTTTTGTCCCCAATCAACTTCTCAAAAAGATTTTCTAGATATACTTTTTCTTCTCTTGTTGGGTTTGACTTGCACACCAAGATTTTTCAACCTCTTTCCTACTCCTTGTAGGATTCTTCTTGGATATTCTTTATATGAATAAAAGCATTAAATATACCTTGATCACCAAAATTTTGACTTTATTGCAATAAATATTAAATCCTACAAAATAAAATAAAACATATTAATTTAATAAACTAATATAATTAAAATGACAAAATTAGGGATAATTAAATGTATGAATTACGTGTCTATCAAATACCCCCATACCTAGCTTTTGCTCGTCCTCGAGTAAAATAAAAATAAAATAATATAAAAATTACACTACCTCATTTCCGTAGGAAACACGATTGTACTTAGCATGTGCAACAAGCCTTTAAACCCCAAGGTTACCCAAGTGGACGAGTTGTGTCTCGTGAGGGTTTGTAGTGAATATACCCACAAAATTTAAAAATATATTATTTGGATTCAACAAATTATGAAATTGAAAGAAAACTTCTAAATATCTATGGGCATTGTACAAAAGCAAGATTAAATTCAAAATCACAATTTTACCTTATCAAAAATACTCAATCTTCATTTTAGACACCATCCTTCATTAAATCAATTCCACGTGATGCATGCATGTGTATATGATGTAACTCTTAGTAGGGATTTTTATCATGAAAATCAAGCAAATTCATTTTTTTCTTTTTCTTTCTTTTTTTTCTTCCATTTTACATTTTTTCCGATTTTGATTATTGACTTGTGCAATGTCTCATTTTTTTAGGCTTTTCAGAGTTACCCATGTAGAGCGAGCGTTGGACCAATGACTCCCAAACCAGATGGCTTTAGGGCACTAGGTGTAGAGACACCCCTAAGGGCTTACTTACTCGAGTAACAAAGGCCACAAAATTAGACTAGTCAAGCTGCTTTTTTTCATCACACTTTTCAGCGTGAATATCGATGCTTCCTAAGGCTTGGATACCCAATTATTTCGTTTAATGGACATTGAAGCAGTTATTTATTCCTTCTTCTTTTTTTTCAACTTTTCTCAACTTCATTTTTTTTTCATTCCTTCTTATTTTCTTTTCTCTTTTTTTTTTAAAATTACTCGAATCATGATTTATACCCCACAACTAAGAATTAGTGCAAACGTGAAGTGTAAAAATGCTTGTGAAATTAATTTTAATCCAGATGGTGTTTCGAACTAAGATTTTGTACCTTATCAAAGATTTAAGAGTTTTAAATCTTTTAATCTTACTTATGAGTTTTGCTCCACAAACACTTATTAGAATTAATTCAACCCATAAAAAGTCAAATAAATTTTTTTTATTTTTTTTGTGTTTTTTTTACTATTTTTTCCTAAAAAGAGAAATAAAAAATAAAATAAAATAAAAAGAAATCTAATACAATAATACAAACAAACTCCCCCCATACCTAAATCATGCATTGTCCTCAATGTATGTAAATGAAGAAAAGAGAACAAAGGTGTGGAAAAAAAAAATTATACCTTGTATGCGGGGCATTTGTTCTGCAAGAAAATGTGGTGAGAAAAAAAATAAATGTATATATCTACAAATTTTATGCATCCTAAAAACTATGCGACTGTAAATGGTCAGGGATACAAACAAACAACCTAGAGTGGATTGTGTATGATTTTCAGGAGGTCTGGATAATTGAAAATAGTTAGAATTTGCAACAGAAGAACAATTGTGAGCATACCAGACTGATTCTTTTAAAATTGAGTCAGAGAATGATAACGAAAAATGATGGTTCCTTTTGAAAAATTCTAACTTCATAAAATCTATCCAAACTTGCCATCCATATTTGTTACCATGGTGCACTAAAACATTTTTATCATTTTGAATAACTGTTAGACCAAGATGTTTAGACACCACTTGATTAACACATGCATTATCTGAAATGGGAGATATGATCTCATTATCTAAACATGGAAGATTATTATTGTCCACAACCTTTGGTTCATTTGTTAAATCACATTTAGTGTTTCTGGAAGGCGCGTCGGATGGACCCAAGGTAGACTCAAAATGATCATAAGAGGATTGAAGGTCAATTTGATTCTCGTGAAAATGCTCAAAATGTGTCAAACTTGATTCAACTATAGGTTCCAATCTTGAGTAAGATTTTTGGGCTGTGGAGTCCAACATCTCATTGACCTCATTCAAGTATTCAGTTTCATCCCAATTTTGACCAAAATGATTTAGACAAAAGTTAATAATTTTATCTTCCCCCATAAGCTCATTTCCCGACATTTGTTGAATCATGTTCACTTTAACGGACTGGTTAAACAAATCACTAGGTTGCTCTCCCACATTAAACACATTTAAGTCAATTGTCATGTTCCCAAATGTCAATTTCATTAGTCCATTTCTACAATTGATTAACGCATTAGAAGTTGCTAGAAATGGTCTACCTAAAATGATAGGAATTTGACTCTTGGGATTGGCAACAGGCTGGGTTTCAAGGACAATAAAGTCAAAAGGGAAGACAAAATCACCAACCTTAATGAGTACATCTTCAACTATTCCTTTTGGTACTTTAACAGAACGGTCAGCTAGTTGGAGTGTGACACTTGTCTTTTTCAACTCCCCTAAGCCTAAGGTTTGGTACACAGAAAATGGTAACAGGTTCACACTAGCTCCTAAATCAAGCAAAGCTTTTTCAATTAATGTGTCACCTATGATGCATGAAATTGTAGGACAACCAGGGTCCTTATACTTCACAGGGACTTGACATGACAAGATAGAACTAACATGGGCTGTTAGAAAAGCTTTTTTAGGAACATGAGTGGTTCTTTTATGTGTGCACAAATCTTTTAGACATTTAGCATATGAGGGAACTTGTTGAATGACATCTAGAAGAGGAATATTAATTTTAACTTGTTTGAACACTTCTAGAATTTTGTCCAACTGGGCTGGCTGCTTGTTTGAAATAAGTCTTTGAGGGAATGGGGCTTTTGGTTTAAAGACTTTTTCAATTGACTCATAAGGTGTGGTTTGATCATCTTTTGACACAAGCTTAGTAGGTGGGCCTACTGACTCAGAGTTTGTGGGCTTTTCAGGTAGGGCTGACTTTGAAGATGGATTGTTAGATTCAACATTTAAAATTTTCTCTTCTTCATTATCAATGCCAGCATGATTATTAAAATAATTTCCAGACCTTAAAGAAATTATAGAATTCACATGATTGACTTGGTTGTTTTCATGTGAATTAGCATGATAAGGTTTATGATTAGGGACTGGAAATTTTGGATTGGTCTCGGGTTGACTAGGAAGTTTACCCTTCTCTCTTTCACTAACAATAGTGGCCGATTGACTCATTTGGATCTCTAGGCGAGAAATGGATTTTATTACAGTTTCCACACTCTTCTCTAAGGTGATAAGTCTCCTCTCACTTTCATTAGAAAAACCTTGTGGATATTGAGGTGCTGGATTTGAATTTTGGTACGGACCAGGATTTGGCTTTTGATAAGGTTGAAAAGATTGATTTAGAGACTGATTGACCTGATTTGAAGAGTTATTCGGGTGGGGTCCTTGGTTCCATGCAAAATTAGGATGATTTCTCCAACTTGGATTATAAGTGGGTGCAAATGGGTCATTCGCAGGTCTTTGAAACATTGAATTGACTTGTTCATATTCTTCAAATTGGGGCACGACTCTAGAACATTCCTCAATCACATGGCTTGGTGAATTACACTTTAGACACAAAGGTGGTGGTGTTGAGACTTGGTTCACGTGTGATTGTCCCCTAGTTTCTAAATCTTCAAGTCTTTTAAGTACACCAGCCAACTTAACTTCGGTAGCAATTGAATTGTCAATTGTATGAACACCCCTAGATGAACTAGGTTTATCTGTCTCTCGGGTGGTTTCCCATTGCATGGTTTTTTCTGCTAAGTCTTCTAAAATCTCCCAAGCCTTTTCCTCATCATTATTCAAAAAATCCCCTTTACACATTGACTCTAACATTGTTTTAGTGGGATAGTCTAAACCTTCGTAAGTAATTTGACACAATCTCCATTTCTCAATTCCGTGGTGTGGGCACTGGGATAACAAATTTTTAAATCTATCAAAATATTTCCAAAAGGACTCTTTTTCAAGTTGTCCAAATTGATGAATTGCAGTCCTAATTTTAGCAGTTTTATGATTCAGAAAATATTTTTTTAGAAATGTAACAACAAATCCCTCCCAGGTTGATATAGAATTATTTGGTAGGCTATATAACCATTTTTTAGCATTATCTTTTAAAGCAAATGTTATAAATCTTAGCCTAATTGAGTCATCAGACAATTGTTGAATTTTCATTAGGGCACAAACTTCCTCAAATTCCTGAATAAATAAATAGTCATCTTCTATCCCTGTGAACCTAGGTAACATATTTATAAAATGTGGCTTAAGTTCAAAATTGTTACCAGTTACCGGTGGTAGACTGATACATGAAGGTTGGGCAGAGCGGGAAGGATAACATCAATCCCTTAAAGAAACAGTTTGTGCGCCCTCTATTTTTCTTAAAGTGAGATCTTTTAAAGAGAAATTCGAAAAATCAAGTGTTCTCACTAATCGGGATGTTTCGTCCCTAATCCACACTTTTTGCATACACTACTTAACAAATAAGCAGATAAGCACAAAAAAATAAAAAAAATAAAAAAAATAAAAAATAACAATAAATTTACTTCTAAGGTCAACCTAGTTAAAATCTAGACAGCTCCTAACTGTTCCAAGTTACACCGCAAGGTTCACCAAATTCGAAATTAATCACACCACTAGCCAGGTAAGTGTAAGAAAGGTGGGAGTCTCTCCGTAGAAACGGTGACTAATTGATTAACCACACAATCTTTAGGCGTATACCTTTTGAACCACTTGCCTAGACACCAGTAGTTTGATTAATTTAAAATTCAGACTCCTCTTGGAGTTTCTTGTCCTAATTGAGCTCGAGGGTCCTAGGGGCCAACGTCTACTTGATTTTATTAGGTCATGGTCATGCAAAATATAAATTGAGTTGTTTGTGGGCCAAGGAAGGGTGATAAAATCCTCACCTTATCTTGTTAAGGGTTGTGCCCTTATTGTTAGATTAAAGATGAAAATGCACAAATAATAAAAAAATTATAAACAAATAAAGTGTCCTAAAACTATGTGAATTACAAAAGAATGAGAAATTTTGACGTACCTCAATCCTCCAGCAATCACCACAGTTTATATTTGACAAAAAAAAATAATAAATAAAAATAAAAACCTAACAGGATGTGCTCTACGTGAGTGAATGCATGAATGCGGCAAATAAAAAAAATATTAATAATAATAAAAACTAAACTATTTTTTTTAAAATATGGAGATACGAAGTACCGAAGAAAGCGCAGCAACAAAATTTATATCTTTTCGCTCCTTCGACCAACTTCAATAATCCTGGAAAAAAAATAGAGAGTTAAAGCTAATTCGAATAAATAAAAATTAAGGAATAAATAAAAATTAATTCTAGTCCCCGGCAGCGGCGCCAAAAACTTGATGTGATAAAAATATGTAACTGCAAGTGCACAGTATCAAATTGAAGAACTGGCAAGTACAGGTCGAACCCACAGAGACTAGATTAATTCTTTAATATATTCTTAATTAATATTTTAGGCGAATTAGAAATAAATATGGTGGAGAAAATTTATTAACTAAATTATTCAAACTACTAATTAATAACGGAAACTATTAATGAGAAAAGATACTTAAGAATCAGAATCCACCAAATATTAACATAATAAATAATTTCTTATTTTCTAAATCAATTTCCAAATTATTCTCCCTTCCGTTTAAAAATAATGATTCATATAATTAATATGGGCAAGCATAAGTTATGAAAAATTCACAGATTAACTATAACTTATCAAAACCTCGCAATCAATATAAAAATCATATGCAATTTATGCGGAGAAAAATATGAAGGCGAAAATAATTATGCATTAATTTTGGAACGGAAAGAAAATATTATTATGAAATACTTAGTTTCATCATAATCCTAGGTATTAGAAATTTAGCTAGCCATGGAATTAAAAACAAAAACAAATAATATTAGTACTACAATTCGCATGAAATAAGAACAATGATTAAAAAGAGAATTTCTATTATGTAAATAAAAGAAAGATACAAATACTCCCTGACAGTAGTTTCACACGTGATTGGAATAAGAGAAAAAAACAAACTCTAAATATGTTACTCCCTTCTACACTAGTGAAGAACTAAGAAAAAGAAAATAATAAGTGGTATCCTTCTCTCTAAAACAAGAGGCCTATTTATAGGGAAAATAACTTGGAACCCTAATTGAACTTGGACAGTTTTGTCCCCAATCAACTTCTCAAAAAGATCTTCTAGATATACTTTTTCTTCTCTTGTTGGGTTTGACTTGCACACCAAGATTTTTCAACCTCTTTCTTACTCCTTGTAAGATTCTTCTTGGATATTCTTTATATGAATAAAAGCATTAAATATCCATTGATCACCAAGATTTTGACTTTATTGTAACAAATATTAAATCCTACAAAATAAAATAAAACATATTAATTTAATAAACTAATATAATTAAAAGGACAAAATTAGGGATAATTAAATGTATGAATTACGTGTCTATCACTCGTCTTCACCAGGTTGCTCAGGATATTATAGCAGGGGCCTTCGCAGAGAGTAAGGAATTATCGAGGGAGCAGTTCGACGCTTTCAGCGATGAGATGCTCCGGATGGTGATTACCCTCTTGGAGGAGGCTTTTCGTCCGCCCCCGCCTACTCAGGTATTCTTATTGTTTATGTTTTTTTTCAATTAAGGTTAGCTTGTTAATTTTCACATATATACGAACTAATGATTTTTATTTATAATTCTTTCAATGGGGTGGCGATGACGAGCGGGCTGGCGATGACGACGAGGAGGACGACCAAGATTTTCAGACACCAACACAGGCGTCGTCCACCTCCGACCGATTTCTGATACTATCACTAGATTATAGTTCATTAGTATTTATGTTATTCATTCTAGTTCATTTTAGTATGTATTTATGTTATTCATTTGTAGAATATTTGAACATATTGTAGTTTATATAGTTGCGTCTGTATAATTTGATTTCGTTGTATTAATTCATTTGTAGAACATTTGTAAATATCGTTGTATTCATTCATTTGTTATCGTTGTTGATGTTATTTGTTATCAGTTAGTCGATTATGTTGTTGCGACATGGTACATGTTTTTAGCATCTTTGGTTACGTGAAATATATTAGTGTCTGTTTGTATTGGGATAAAACTGGTTACATGTACTTAAATAGGTTTAAATACCTGGAAATTGCATTTTCAGAAAATTTATTTTAAAAAAAATTTCTTAACTTCGACGGAATAAGATATTTCCGACGGATATTCAGTCGGATTTATAAGCTAGCTTAATTTCCAAATAATTCATTATTTTTAATTTTTCGTCGGAAATAATTTATTTTGGAGGGAATAGTTCGTCGAAAATACTTTGGTACTAACCTCGACGAAATTGATTCTTCATAAGCAATCAGTCGAAGATGGTATATATCCGACGGAAATAGGTCAAAAATAAATCAGTCGAAGATAGCGTAATTTCGACGGAATTAACGACGAACCTTATCTCTGACGTGTGTATATACGACTGAAATTCCGACCGAATATTCTCTCGGAGATACATTATGTCCGACGGAATAGTCTTATTTTCGAGGGAATATTCCGTCGGAATTAAGGTTTTTCTTTGTAGTGTCATCGTATCATCCGACCATTTAGAATCTTCGATCAGAAATCCTCCTGCATCACTACTCCTTTTCTTTTCTTTTATAAATGTGTTTTGGCGATAATTATGTTAAGTTTACAAGGTTGCGTTCAAAATTAATTATATTTTGTAAGATTTGTATTGTGTTAGATCAACAAGTAACTAATAAAATAGAAGAAACGTGTATTGAAAGGTAAAGTAATAATACTCACTTCGCTCTAAAAGAATATTTGACAAATTATTGATCTTCACAAATCATGGTTGAATGCTAAAAAAATTCTAATTTCAAATTTAAGTGCATTAGCCTTCAGATTTTAAAATTCGTTCTTAGCAGCATATCATCAAACCGGGGTAAGCATACAAAAACATGGCGCGGTCTAATTCACTGAATCCATAGATCAGTTCCCCTCCCCTAAATGGCTAAAAGACATTTGGGTCCCCAAGTTGCCATCGGGTATAAAATTTTTATAGTTCATTTTTTATTAATTGTGTCCTGAAAGTGGTCAATGATTGTCAATTCTGTTTTTTTTGAAATTTCAGTTAAATTCATCCAAATTTCGGGCCGATAATTTTTTTTGGGCAAATTTGTCTTTATCGTTTTTGAAAGTATTATTAATATTAGAAATTAAAAAACAAAAAAATGCATTGAAGTTAAAATACCAACAAACAGAAAAAATTTATAAAATAAAAATAAAGAAAACTAATTCTGATTTCATAAAAAGCAATTAAAGTTTGAATATTAATTATTACTGTAATATTTGCAATTTACTTATGGCTCATCTTGGGTTGTCTTTTATGTCGGATGAGGGTGTGTTTTATATTTTTGTTGAGGGGGTTCGGAGAAAAAAATATTAAAGAGAGACAGATAGAAGAAAAAATAGAGAAAAAAGATCTAAGAGGTGAGAAGATTATTGTTTCCTTTTCCTACTGTTTTGGGGTTTAATACACTAGTGAGTGGGTGAGTATTGTGATTCTGTCGGGTGTATTGAATTATGGAAGGGAGCTTTTTCAGAACGAATGACACTTTTTTGTGGAATTTATCTAAAGATTATTGGTTACTCCTCAAATTTTATTCAAAAAATAATTATTAATATAAAAAGAAAGAATTTTTATTTTTAATAAGAGTATTATTTTAGAAAGAATATAATTTATAATAGAAATTTTATTTTGGAAGTGTCATATTTTGAATATGAATAGGAGACTTATAGGTACTCTGTATATAGTCTTATATATAGTTGTTGAGTGGTAGCACAATCAAAAGTCATTTAGCATCCCACGAGTTGAGAGAGAGTGTGGGTGGGTGTTGTGTTTGTGTGAGTGAGAGGGTATTAGCAGCTTTTATATTCCTTGCAAAAAAGTTGTATTGTCGGTGGAAGAGTTTTTCACTTTTTAGTCCATGCAAAAAGTTGTGTTGTGCTATTGTGGAACCTCAAGTTTTAATGTGTAAAATTTGAGAGGATTATTATAAGTTCATTATTTTAATATAGTGGAGATTTGGAGCTTGGTATGTATTTTTTCCCTTTAAAAATTTTCCACATTAAATTTTGTGTAATTTTATTTCTCTTTATTTTGTTTGTTGATTTATATTAACATAATTCCCAAGAAATATATACAGGCTACTTATTTTGAATATGGTTCTGATGAGGTAATTTGATAATATGTTGATATTGAGGGAGTGAGTTGGGTTAAATCTTGTTGAGTAGTGATCTATGATTCTTTTCATCCCTGATTTTGTATATTCGCTGGAGTGTGCTAGATTTATGGGTCAAAGTCTAACATAAAAATATCAAGCTTTCTCAACTTAAAATTAATTAATTATGAGAATAGTTGGCCTAACTCATTATATATTAAACTTGCTCTCTCAAGATATTTAATCTAATTAACAAAATACAATTGATTTTGAATTTCCCCCTCACACTAATAAATGATCAGAACTGTCTAAAGTTTGAGATAAATCTAACCGTCCATTATATCATCTTTAACTTTAAAGGATAAAAAATTGTTCTCTCTCACTCTTAGATCCTCATCCGTTGTTCCTACTCCCGAGCTCGCCCTCTGCCTCCTCCACTCTCTAGCGTCGACAATCTCTCATCCCCTTCGTACATAGTGCCAAAGGCATGAGTAGTACAACTAGTATTTGATATAGGACAACATATATATAGACTCTTTCATAGGTGCCCTCGGCTCTTCATGTTTCAAGGATGGAATCTTATGGCTTAATCTCTTATTGTGCGGGATTCATCTTTGTTTGGTACCCTCAAGTCGTGAAGAAAATTTTCAAATGGGTAGTTCTCACAGAAGAGGTGAGAAGCTATGTAATAACCCGATATTTTTTATGTAAATAAATAAGAAATTTTGCATATAAATTTTTATTTTTATTTTAAAGATGAGAATAAGTGTCTAGTAATGTGTATGATAAATACAAATATATTTAGTAGATGAAAAATTATAAATAATTTTAGAATTTTTGATCATTACAAATTATATTCTTATAGTAATTAATTGTTGTAAATAGAAATGTTTTGTTAATTATTTTCCATAAAAACATGATTTTATATTACTTAAATAATATATGAAATGATTATTAGAATTATAATAATAAATATTTTATTATATGAATTTGTTCAGAATATTTAAGTTAATTATTTTAGCTTAATTATTGATGTTGCATATGAAAAATAAATCAGATATGGAATCCAAACCCTAAATTTAGATTTTTGTTCAAGGGATGAGAATAATATTATAATATTAATTATATTTTGATTTTTCAGTACAATAAATATGTATTGTATATGTGTAGACTGATAATGGTTGGTCAATTATGATAAATTATGTCATAACCCTTATATCATGTTGATAAACCCTAATTGTTAAACTCAATTGTGAGTTCAAGACTGAGTAGTAATTGTGTTATATGAATTTTACTGTGTATTATATAATTTCTGTAATTAGGAGAAACCCTAATTATTATTTGAAAACCCTAATTTGCTAAAATTAGAAACCCTAATTATTATTTTAGTAAATTATAATATTAATTAGGAAACCCTAATTGTTAATTTGGCAACCCTATTAGTATTAAGGAACCCTAATTTAAAAACCCTAATTTTCTATTAAAAACCTTAATTTTAAATTAGTGTGCTTTAATTAATATTTTATTACACTTTAATTCTAATTTTTCAAACCCTAGAAATTTTTTGAGAAACTTTAATATTTAAAATCTAGTGATTAAACCCTATATTCAAGTACATTGGACAAGAATACCCTTGAGATTATAAGCAAAATTATTATTTTGCCATTTTTGTCCCATTTGGTGTATTATTGTTGGGAGATCTTAGCAATATCTTGCAGCCACCCTAGTCTAGGCTATGTTGAGCTATAGCATTGCCAGCAATTTGATTTAATCTACCAGCCACATGCATTGTACCAATTGTTATACAAGATTAGAGAGAGAGAGAGGAAAGCAAAACTAGCTCAATTAGTTTTTTCAAACACATAACCAAGACACTCTCTCTCCTCACCAACGAAATTCTTTAGTAATTCAGTCCCACATCAAGCTCTTAGAACATCTATATCAAATCAGAAGCAAGAAATCAAGAATCAAGGTGCAAAAAGGTATAAAAGAACCCTAACTTAAAAATTCTGTGATTTGATGTTAGATCTTATAATTGATTGTTAAAACATGTTGTTTGTAGTCTATTTAAGTGATCTGGGTTGACCTAGCCTTTTTTGGGCAACCCAGAAGGTCATCACCAGCGCCTGACAACTTATTCCGGCATCTAGATCTGTCAGTTTGTTAATGTTTTGGTTATGTTGTTGTGACTATTTTGTATTATGTTATTTACACTTTCGATCTATGCTTTTAGTACATCTAAATATCAAATACACTGGATTTAGTAGCTGGTCAAAGTTGGTAGAATGATTACGGATCCGGTTTTCTGGGCAACCTAGAAAACCTTTGATCATGTCCTCTTACATGGTTTAACCAGCTTGGGTTTATTGATTCTGTTGATGTTATGGTTATGTTTTGTAATAGATCTGTAGTGGTACATGTGGGCTACAATCTGGAAGTCCTATATCACTAAAACCTTACCTGTACAACAAGTAGTGGAAGCCCAAATATGACCATCTGAACTGTTTTTCATTTCTGGGTAACCCAGAAAATGAAGAACAGCTCTGACAGTGTTTTCATTGGCTTAGATCTAGTTGATTTCATGCTTTTTAGCTATGTTTGATGTTGAATATTGTAGACTGACATTAGCCCTACACGATCTAATCAACATGTTCAGAAACACTTTGTGCTAAGAATTATTCATGGTCAAACTAGCTAGCTCGGTATCTGACATGTGTGTTCTGGGTTTGGTGAAGAACACCATTAGCGACAATTTTGTCGCCTAATGTGCCTTTAGCGACAGTTTAGTTATTAAATTAATTATTTTAATTAAATAAATAGAAAAAAATTAGTTTTTAATTATTAAAAATCCAAATAAATTACTAAAAATTATTTTAAAGTCCGAAAATTAGTTTTAATTATTTTAAGTATATTTCATAAATATTTAATATTTTTAGAATATAAAAGATAATTAATTTATTTAAGCGTATTATTAAATAAATTATTTAAAAATGATTTTAATACATGATAAATCATTTAAAAATATACTATGGTATAAGAAGATATTTTAAGTTATTTTCTATTACTTTTAATATTTTGTGATGAATTTCATTATTAAATTAAATATTAATGATAATTAAGTTATTTAATAAATGTATTAAATAAATGATGAAAAATAGAATAAATGATTTAAAATTTATATAAAATTGATTTAAAGTTTATAAAAATATTTTAAGTTATAAAATATAACTTTTGATATTTTTTGATGAAAAATATTAATATTTTAATATTAAGGATATTAGATTTATTTAATAATTATATTAAATAAAGTTATGTAAAAAAATGATTTTTTTTATATTAGAAAAATCATTTTAAATAAAAAAAAGTGCTTAAAGATATTTTAAGTTATAAAACATAACTTTTAATATTTAAAGGATAATTTCATTAATAATTGAATATTAATGATAATAATGTAATATTAAGAATATTAGATTTATTTAATAATTTATATTAAATAAATAGTTTTAAAATAGTTTTATTAATTTTAAAATCATTTAAAAAGGATATAAATGAATTAAAAATATTTTAAGTTATAATTAATGATTTTTTAATATTTGGATAAATAGTACATTAATACTTAAATATTAATGGTAATTATTTAAAAATAATTTTAAATGTTTTAAAAAATCATTTAAGGGTAATATTAATACTTTAAAAATATTTTGAGTTATTATAAATAACTTTAATATTTTGGAAATGGTTTCATTAATAGTTTAATATTGATTAAATGTTAATGATAATAGAATTAGTTAATATTTAAATCATTTAATAATGATTCCGATGTTTGAAAAATCATGATAATTGTTTAAAAATTATTATAAGTCATTTAAAAATAATATGACCGATAATTACAGTTATTGAACTAACTGGATAGAGTCTTAGACTTGATTATTACCCGATAAAATCGTCGGTACATATAAATATTTCAGAAATTGATCTGGACTTAGATATTTTGACTGTATTAATGTTTGTTTGTGATTCTATGACTGTTAAACTTAAGTAACAACGTGATTAGGTTATGTGCTGACTGCAATAGGCAGTGTTATGTGTTACGATATGTTATTCTAATCAGTAAAATGATCTTATTACTGATAGGTTGTTATACAAAAGATAAGATCTAAGTTGCGTATCGTAAGGAGCAGGCCAGGCAAGTATCTTACCTTTGCATTTTCTTTATGCAATGGACATGAGTAAGAATGTTTCAGAATTATATTATTACTGTACAGGTTATTAACGCTATTGTTATATATATTATATACGCTCATTGATTATCAACATGTTAGTATATGGTAATGCAGATATATATTATGTTCGTTAATTTCTATAAATGGTTATACAAGTGTACCCACTTGGATAATCATTGTATTTAATCACATGTTGATACACCTTTGTTAATTACTCGTATATATATATATATATATATATATATATATATATATATATATATATATATGTTGAATTATAGATTATTGTTGAACAAGATAAAACCTTTGGTTTGGAACCCCGACAAATATGAACATCCCGTACACGGAAAAAAATTTTATGCACCCAAGGTGGACAGAGTGAACGATAACATCGTTCTTGCATGTAGTATTGATCAATACAAGGCATAACGGGCTGATCACCCCCCGTGCCCGTAAATTATGACGGTTTGCAGATAAATTTCTGTTTAACCTTTTCGAAAATAGAAAATAATGTTCATAGTATATCACCTTAACCCTATTTATAGTCATTACGTAGTTTCAAAAATTTTATAGAGAGTTGCTATGTTATTATTATCGGTTCGAATTACTTCACAACTATTGATTCGTTGTAGAAGTGTCATTCAAAAAAAATATTTAATTCTTTCAGTTAATATTTATTGTTGCTATTACTTGCTGGGCAATTAAATGCTCATTCTTGCTTTAAATTTAAATATTTTCAGCTAAATATGATCAACTCGAAGGATCAGGCAAGAACAAGGGGAAAGGAAAGCTATTTGAATGAATTTTATAATACTCTATGTAATAGTTAAAGTTTATTAAGACAATACTACCTCCATCCCATAATAACTGTCGTTTTAAAAAGAATTTTTTTCCCAATTTATTTGTCGTTTACAACTTTCTAGGAGAAACAATTATTTACTTTCCTATATCACCCCTACCTTCTCTCATTGTCCCAAGAAATTTTTCTCTTGTATTAATAGTTTTCAACTTCCCATAAAAGGGTAGTGATAAAATTTCACACCAATTTTAATTAATAAATGATAGCACTAAATGACTTTCTTAATCCATGTGCATCAAGCTAAAGCGACAGTTACTATGGGATGGAGGGAGTATTATTTATTATCTATGATGTAATGAATGTTTAAAGGTCTCATACCTGGAATTTAAACTTTGATATATGTAAATTAAGTTTGATATTTATATTATTGTTATTATTATTAGTATTATTCTACTTATAAAAATGGTATTGTGAAGCACCGAGTTCGGGTTTCAAGTACCCAAATTTGGGGGCGTCACATGTTGGTATCAAAGCTTTAGGGTTAGAAACCTTAGGTGAGATCGACCTTAGGCTATAACCTTAGGACAGATGGAAACATTGAAAATACAAATAACTCATATAGAGTTTAAAAGGTGATGAATTGAATAAATTCATCGTTAAACAAAATAAAAGATAACTTGTATAAACTATTGTTTGTTATGTGTATATACTATATGCTAATCAGGACAATTTTTGTGTGTAGATGTCTGGTGGAAAAGGCTTGTTATATGCTTATAGCATGAAGGAGGATCAAATTCATACACCCGAGCTAATATCGAAGCCAATAGCGGAAATAGTGGCGCATAATGAAACCAACTCAGATGAGGTGGTTATTTTGGAAAATATAGTACCAAATCCAGAGATGGTGGAGCTGACAGATAGTGATTCAGACACTAAAGTTGAAGCTGATCAAGCATCAACGAAGGTGCAGGATCTGAGGAACAAAGTTTTTTCTCTGGAAAAGTTGTGGAAAATAGGAAAGCTGCTAAATAGTCAATTGCGTCAGGCGTTAATAGAGACAATAGAAGAACAAGATAAGCTTAAAATCCAAATTGATCAGATGGGAGCCACAAGTAACACATCGTGTGCAGCTTCGAACAAGAAGGGGAAAAGAAAGATAGAAAACCATGACGTAGAAAAAGATGATAAGAAGAAAGGGAAAAGAATATGTTACCTTTGCGGCTATGAGGGACACATCACTCTATATTGTCCTGACTATAAATCAGGAGCATGTTTTATCTGTGGTATAGAAGGTCATCAGGCGAAAGGTTGTCCAAGAAAAAGGCTTAGTAAATAGGTAGTATAGGTTCTGTTGTGTAGATCTGTTTAATGTAATAGATATGATAAGTATGTCTGTGTAATGTAATGTTCCCAACTTTTGTATTAGTCAAGGCTGTAAATCCCGACTTTTGTGGTCACAAAGGGATAGCTAATGTTTAAAGCAGTATGTGCTATGCTATATAAAATATTCGATGAATGAATATGAATCTAAGTTTGAGAAATGAAACAAGTCTAATATATTAAACTTATACAATAAGGTTTAGAATGTAAGTTAAATTTATGACTTTATGTAATCAGATAATGCCGCCAAGAAGTCGACCACAAAATCAAAGGGCAGAAGAATCTGTAAACAACGTTGAGGGACAACAGCAAGACCCGATGCAAAACTTTGCGAACATGGTAGCTCAGGCAATGCAGCAGGGAATACCAGTAGTAGGGAACCAACCAGACAATCGCTTGGCAAAATTTAAAGACTTCAAAGCAGTAGGAACACCTAAATTCAGGGGATCAGCTGACCCTATAGAAGCCCAGACATGGGTTAACGGGATAGAAAAGGTGTTCGTAATTGCTAGGGTAGATGAGGGGCTAAAGACCACTTTTGCCACTTATATAATGAAGGGGGAGGCTAACTTTTGGTGGGAGGCAAATCAAGCGAGGGCAGGAGAAGGAGTAGTTACTTGGGCTAGGTTTAAGACTTTATTTTTTGAAAACTATCTCTCAGCTAGCATGCAGGCTAGGATGGAGGTGAAATTTCTGGAGTTAAAGAAGGAGAACATGACTGTTGCGGAGTATGCTGCAAAGTTTAATGAGTTGGCTAGGTTCGCTCTGCATCAAGTTGATACGGTGGCTAGGAAGGCAAAAAGGTTCGAGCTGGGATTAAAACCCTGGCTCAACAATAAGGTGGCAGTGATGCAGATCAATACTTTTGCAGCACTCATGGAGAAGGCTATCATAGCTGAAGAGGGAAGTGAGGCCATGAACCTCTACAACAAGGAGAAGAAGAACAAAGGAAAGGCAGGAGGAGCTGTGAAGGTGGAAGCTAATAGTGGGATTAGGGGTAAAAAAAGAAAGGAAATTATTTCTGGAATGTTCAGGTGAAGCAGGAAGGTGTGAAGAAACAGACTGTACATGTAAAAATTACGGGAAAAATCACTCTGGTGAGTGTTTGAAGGGTAAGTTTGTATGTTACAAGTGCGGGCAGGAGGGTCATATCTCTCACAACTGAAAGTAGTATGCACACAAGCCAATTATGTTTGATGATAAAGCATATACTTTGTAACAATCTTATTCATTTATTAATAAAAAGTATTAATTTATTAAATGATTTTAATTATCTACATGATGCTGTTTTATAATATGTGATAAACCCATAGTTTTAAGCAATGCTTTTAGAATAATGATGATGATCATTCTAATGAGATTTAAATTTATTAAAAGCTTAAAACTAAAATAGTTCTCAATCGTTGGATTACTAAATTGGGGATTAGTGAATCCAGATAGATTGATACATACGTTGCTTACTCATTTGATGAGGATGATTGATCTCATGATCATTTGTGTGGAGACACTAAAGTAAGTATGTAGGTGCTTATTAGAGAATAAGTTCACTGAACGTGGCTCGCTAAGGAATACCTAATGGAGTTTTACTTGCCTGTCAATAGAAATTCCTGTAGTGATAGTAGTACAAGTGATCCTTGGACTTGAGATCATCATAGTATCTTGTGTATGATGAATTATACTTTGACTTATTCCTTAAGACCCTTGGGGAATATCAAAGGGTATGCTTGGGTATATTAAGTTGTACATGGAGATAATGTATGATCAATAAAGAATCTACCACTTCTAGTAAAAGAAGAGAAATATCCTATGTGATTCGATAAATGACAACCCAGTAGTCCTTGGCCAAGGCAGAATGAAATTAAAAAGGAGTTCCTAATTTGCATTATTTGGAGTTGTGCATTTAAGAGTCGAAATACATATAATTAAATAAAATAAGACTTGACAGTAATTCCATGTCTTATATTTAATTGGGACATTGTATGGTGGAAGGATTGAATTGTACGGTAACTATTTACTCAAAGGTTCTTTTATGATTAATGTTGAAATCTATATTATTTGGAAAATCGTTGATCGCTAGGGAGACTTATCCCTATTGTAGAATAAATATTATTTATTTAAATAAATAAATAGTTTAATTTATTTATTTAAATAAGATTAGAATTGTTCTAATTGATTTATTCACAACCAGTTTAATATGGAGAACCTAAAGGGTCACACCATAAAAGGAAGAATAATTATTTAATAAGTTAATGACATAATTATAATAATAAGTTAAGTATATTTAATTTAATCTATGGTGATAGAATAAATTAAATAGCTTAATATTTATTATTTAATATTTTAGAAATATTACATATAAATTAATAAGAGGAGTCTTATTATTATTATTAATATTATTATTATTTAATTCCTAAAGGAGTTTGGGAATTAATTAATAAAAGTACTCTCAAATATCCTAATAAGATTAGGAGGTAAATTAATTAAAAGATTTTAATTAATTATTCCTAATAAGATTAGAAGCCTAATTAATTAAAGGAGTTTAATTAATTAAAATAAACCCAATTCCTTAATTGTTATGGAGGGTTGCCTACATCTATAAATAAGAGGAGTCTTATTATGGGTGATGAGTGGTTGTTAATGTTTTCATAGAATACGTAATTCCAATAGTTGGGAGAGTACATCCCTTTCTATTAGAGATAGAAAAATTAGGGTTTTGCCAAACACCCTTCTTCTTGAATCTTTATCCTTTCTCGGTGGATCACCTTTAGAGGCCAAACACTTGGGTGGCTAACGTTGATCAAAGGAAGGAACCCAACCTGGTAGATTCAAGTTGAACACGAAAAGGATTTGGAGGTGAACTTGTACATGAGGAAGCTCAGATCTTCAATGGTATAATTTTATTCTTTGTCTTTTCGTTTAATTAATAATTGTGCATAAATGATGATTCGGGTATATGGTTTGTAAAATTTTAAAACTATGATTTTCCATGTTTTCGCTTTATTTGTACAATTTGATTGCGTTCGTGAATATTACAAACTTAACACCTACTGCCCCAACCCAAGGATGAACAGTGGGTGTTTTCTACGACTGAACATAAGGTAAATGATTGTCCAAAGAGAAAAATGGAGGCAGGGAGTGTAACCACGAAAAAAGACAGCGGGACTCTGGCAATCACAGGACCGACTTCAACCAACAAACCAACCGCGAGAGTCTTCAACATGATAGTTCAGGATAAAGTGGCAGCTGGTAATGGAACTCCAGGTATTATTCGAATAACTTTTATTTTTCATGTATATATTTGATTTTCCTATATATAGCAAATTATTTTATAAATAAATTTTGAGGGAGGAATTTGAGTTCTTTTAGAAATCAAATTTCCGTTTAATCAGATAGACAAACTTTAGGCCGAATAGTTAAAGGTCAGTTCGATCAAATATGATCGAGATCTACTTGCAATGATTGTATATGCTATGTACCCTTGTATGTATGAGTTTTCAAACGGTGATTCCGGGGACGGAATCCTTATAAGGGATGGTGAATGTAATAACCCGATATTTTCTATGTAAATAAATAAAAAATTTTGCATATAATTTTTTTTATTTTAAAGATGAGAATAAGTGTCTAGTAATGTGTATGATAAATACAATTATATTTAGTACCTGAAAAATTATAAATAATTTTAGAATTTTTGATCATTACAAATTATATTCTTATAGTAATTAATTTTTGTAAGCAGAAATGTTTTATTAATTATTTTTCATAAAAACATGATTTTATATTATTTAAATAATATATGAAATGATTATTAGAATTATAATAATAAATATTTTATTATATGAATTTGTTCAGAATATTTAAGTTAATTATTTTAGCTTAATTATTGATGTTGCATATGAAAAATAAATCAGATATGGAATCCAAACCCTAAATTTGGATTTTTGTTCAAGGGATGAGAATAATATTATAATATTAAATATTTTTTAATTTTTCAGTGCTATAAATATGTACTGTATATGTGTAGACTAATAATAGTTGGTTAATTATGATAAATTATGTCATAACCCTTATATCATGTTGGTAAACCCTAATTGTTAAACTCAGTTGTGAGTTCAAGACTGAGTTGTAATTGTGTTATATGAATTTTATTATGTATTATAGAATTTCTGTAATTAGGAGAAACCCTAATTATTATTTGAAAACCCTAATTTGCTAAATTAGAAACCCAAATTATTATTTTAGTAAATTATAATGTTAATTAGGAAACCCTAATTGTTAATTTGGCAACCCTATTAGTATTAAGGATCCCTAATTTAAAAACCCTAATTTTCTGTTAAAACCCCTAATTTTAAATTAGTGTATTTTAATTAATATTTTATTACACTTTAATTCTAATTTTTCAAACCCTAGAAATTATTTGAGAAACTTTAAGATTTAAAATCTAGCGATTAAACCCTAGATTCAAGTACCTTGAACAAGAATACCCTTGAGATTATAAGAAAAATTACTATTTTGCCCTTTTTGTCCCATTTGGTGTATTATTGTTGGGAGATCTTAGCAATATCTTGAAGCCACCCTAGTCTAGGCTATGTTGAGCTATAGCATTGCCAGCAATCTGATTTAATCTACCAGCCTCATGCATTGTACCAATTGTTATACAAGATTAGAGAGAGAGAGGAAAGCAAAACTAGCTCAATTATTTTTTTCAAACACATAACCAAGACACTCTCTCTCCTCACCAACGAAATTCTTTAGTAATTCAGTCCCACATCAAGCTCCTAGAACATCTATATCAAATCGGAAGCAAGAAATCAAGAATCAAGGTGCAAAAAGGTATAAAAGAACCCTAACTTAAAAATTCTGTGATTTGATGTTAGATCTTATAATTGATTGTTAAAAAATGTTGTTTGTAGTCTATTTAAGTGATCTGGGTTGATATCTTGTAGATCCATATCATCTAAGTGCTCAAAATTAAAGATTTCTTAAATCTAGAAAAAAAATCAAACTGTGGCCTGACAACGAATGTTAGTGGCCACAGATCTTTGGTCGCTTATGAGTTTTGTTGTTTTTAACTTATTATGTGTAGCTTGTAATGTGGTCTTTAATCTGCAAAAAGAATCAGAGTCATTTGATGTATAGATTGGTATTTATTAACGGTCAAAAGGCGTTGACCGGCATTGACCTGACCTTTTCTGGGCAACCCAGAAGGTCATCACCAGCGTCTGACAACTTATTCCAGCATCTAGATCTGTCAGTTTGTTAATGTTTTGGTTATGTTGTTGTGACTATTTTGTATTATGTTATTTACACTTTCGATCTATGCTTTTAGTACATCTAAATATCAAATACACTGGATTTAGTAGCTGGTCAAATGTTGGTAGAATGATTACGGATCCGGTTTTCTGGGCTACCCAGAAAACCTTTGATCATGTCCTCTGACATGGTTTGACCAGCTTGGGTCTATTGATTCTGTTGATGTTACAATCTGGAAGTCCTATATCACTAAAACCATACCTGTACAACAAGTAGTGGAAGCCCAAATATGACCATTCGAACTGTTCTTCATTTTTGGGTAACCCAGAAAATAAAGAACAACTCTTACAGTGTTTTCATTGGCTTAGATTTAGTTGATTTCATGCTTTTTAGCTATGTTTGTTGTTGAATATTGTAGACTGACATTAGCCCTACACGATCTAATCAACAACATGTTCAGAAACACTTTGTGCTAAAAATTATTCATGGTCAAACTAGCTAGCTCGGTATCTGACATGTGTGTTCTGGGTTTGGTGAAGAACACCATTAGCGACAGTTTTGTCACCTAATATGCCTTTACCGACAGTTTAGTTATTAAATTAATTATTTTAATTAAATAAATAGAAAAAAAAATTAGTTTTTAATTATTAAAAATACAAATAAATTATTAAAAATTATTTTAAAGTCCGAAAATTAGTTTTAATTATTTTAAGTATATTTCATAAATATTTAATATTTTTGGAATATAAAAGATAATTAATTTATTTAAGTGTAATATTAAATAAATTATTTAAAAATGATTTTAATATATGATAAATCATTTAAAAATATATTATGGAATAAGAAGATATTTTAAGTTATTTTCTATAACTTTTAATATTTTGTGATGAATTTCATTAATAAATTAAATATTAATGATAATTAAGTTATTTAATAAATGTATTAAATAAATGATGAAAAATAGAATAAATAATTTAAAATTTATATAAAATTGATTTAAAGGTTATAAAAATATTTTAAGTTATAAAATATAACTTTTGATATTTTGTGATGAAAAATATTAATATTTTAATATTAAGGATATTAGATTTATTTAATAATTATATTAAATAAAGTAATGTGAAAAATGATTTTTTTTATATTAGAAAAATCATTTTAAATAAAAAAAAGTACTTAAAGATATTTTAAGTTATAAAACATAACTTTTAATATTTAAAGGATAATTTCATTAATAATTGAATATTAATAATAATAATGTAATATTAAGAATATTAGATTTATTTAACAATTTATATTAAATAAATAGTTTTAAAATGGTTTTATTAATTTTAAAATCATATAAAAAGGATATAAATGAATTAAAAATATTTTAAGTTATTATTAATGACTTTTTAATATTTGGATAAATAGTACATTAATACTTAAATATTAATGGCAATTATTTAAAAATAATTTTAAATATTTTAAAAAATCATTTAAGGGTAATATTAATACTTTAAAAATATTTTGAGTTATTATAAATAACTTTAATATTTTGGCAATGGTTTCATTAATAGTTTAATATTGATTAAATGTTAATGATAATAGAATTAGTTAATATTTAAATTATTTAATAATGATTCCGATGTTTAAAAAATCATGATAAATCATAATAATTGTTTAAAAATTATTATAAGTTATTTAAAAATAATATGACCGATAATTACAGTTATTGAACTAACTGGATAGAGTCTTAGACTCGATTATTACCTGATAAAATCATCGGCACACAGAAATATTTCAAAAATTTATCTGGACTTAGATATTTTGATTGTATTAATGTTTGTTTGTGATTCTATGACTGTTAAACTTAAGTAACAACATGATTAGGTTATGTGCTGACTGCAATAGGCAGTGTTATGTGTTACGATATGTTATTCTAATCAGTAAAATGATCTTATTACTGATAGGTTGTTATACAAAAGATAAGATGGAAGTTGCGTATCGTAAGCAGCAGGCCAGACAAGTATCTTACCTTTGCATTTTCTTTATGCAATGGACATGAGTAAGAATGTTTCAGAATTATATTATTACTGTACAGGTTATTAACCCTATTGTTATATATATTATATACGCTCACTGATTATCAATATGTTAGTATATGGAAATTCAGATATATATTATGTTCGTTAATTTCTATAAATGGTTATACAAGTGTCTCCACTTGGATAATCATTGTATTTAATCACATGTTGATACACCTTTGTTAATTATCCGTATATATATATATATATATATATATATATATATATATATATATATATATATGTTGAATTATAGATTATTGTTGAATAAGATAAAACCTTTGGTTTGGAACCCCGACAAGTATGAACATGCCGTACACGGGAAAACTTTTTATGCACCCAAGGTGGACAGAGTGAACGATAACATCGTTCTTGCATGTAGTATTGATCAATACAAGGCATAACGGGCTGATCACCCCCCGTGCCTGTAAATTATGACTGTTTGTAGATTAATTTCTGTTTAACCTTTTCAAAAATAGAAAATAATGTTCATAGTTTGTCACCTTAACCCTATTTATAGTCATTACGTAGTTTCAAAAATTTAATAGAGAGTTGTTATGTTATTATTATCGGTTCGGATTACTTCACAACTATTAATTCGTTGTAAAAGTGTCATTCAAAGGAAATATTTAATTCTTTCAGTTAATATTTATTGTTGCTATTACTTGCTGGGCAATTAAATGCTTATTCTTGCTTTAAATTTAAATATTTTCAGCTAAGTATGATCAACCCGAAGGATCAGGCAAGAACAAGGGGAAAGGAAAGCTGTTTGAATGAATTTTATAATATTCTATGTAATAGTTAAAGTTTATTAAGACAATGTTATTTATTATCTATGATGTAATGAATGTTTAAAGGTCTCGTACCTGGAATTTAAACTTTGATATATGTAAATTAAGTTTGATATTTATATTATTGTTATTATTATTAGTATTATTCTGCTTATAGAAATGGTATCGTGAAGCACCGAGTTCGGGTTTTAAGTACCCAAATGTGGGGGCGTCACAGGTTGGTATCAAAGCTTTAGGGTTAGAAACCTTAGGTGAGATCGACCTTAGGCTATAACCTTAGGACATAGGGAAACGTTGAAATTATAAATAACTCATATAGAGTTTAAAAGGAGATGAATTGAATAAATTCATCGTTAAACAAAATAAAAGATAACTTGTATAAAACTATTGTTTGTTATGTGTATATACTATATGCTAATCAAGATATTTTATGTGTGTAGATGTCAAGTAGAAAGGGCTTGTTATATGCTTATAGCATGAAGGAGGATCAAATCCATACACCCGAGCTAATATCGAAGCCAATAGCTGAAATAGAGGCTCACAATGAAACCAAGTCAGATGAGGTGGTTATTTTGGAAAACATAGTACCAAATCCAGAGATGGTGGAGCTGATAGATAGTGATTCGGACACTAAAGTTGAAGCTGATCAAGCATCAACGGAGGTGCAGGATCTAAGGAACAAAGTTTCTTTTCTGGAAAAGTTGTGGGAAATAGAAAAGCTGCTAAATAGTCAATTGCATCAGGCGTTAATAGAAACAATGGAAGAACAAGATAAGCTTAAAATCCAAATTGATCAGATGGGAGCCACAAGTAACACATCGTGTGCAGCTTCGAACAAGAAGGGAAAAAGAAAGATAGAAGACCATGATGTAGAAAAAACTGATAAGAAGAAAGGGAAAAGAATATGTTACCTTTGCGGCTATGAGGGACACACCACTCTATATTGTCCTGACTATAAATCAGGAGCATATTTTATCTGTGGGATAGAAGATCATCAGGGAAAAGGTTGTTCAAGAAAAAGGCGTAGTAAATAGGTAGTATAGGTTCTGATGTGTTGATCTGTTTAATGTAATAGATATGATAAGTATGTCTGTGTAATATAATGTTCCTAACTTTTGTATTAGTCAAAGCTGTAAATCCCGACTTTCGTGGTCACAAAGGGATAGCTGATGTTTCAAGCAGTATGTGCTATGCTATGTAAAATATTCGATGAATGAATATGAATCTAAGTTTGAGAAATGAAACAAGTCTAATATATTAAACTTATACAATAAGGTTTAGAATGTAAGTTAAATTTATGACTTTATGTAATCAGATAATGCCGCCAAGAAGTCGAACACAAAATCAAAGGGTAGAAGAATCTATCAACAACGCTGAGGGACAACAGCAAGACCCGATGCAAAACTTTAAAGACTTGGTAGCTCAGGCTATACAGCAGTGAATACCAGTCATAGGGAACCAGGCAGACAATCGCTTGGCAAAATTTAAAGACTTCAAGGCAGTAGGACCACCCGAATTCAGGGGATCAGCTGACCCTATAGAAGCCCAGACATGGGTTAACGAGATAAAAAAGGAGTTCGTAATTGCTAGGGTAGATGAGGGGAAAAAGACCACTTTTGCCACTTATATGATAAAGGGGGAGGCTAACTTTTGGTGGGAGGCAAATCAAGCGAGGGCAGGAGAAGGAGTTGTTATTTAAGCTAGGTTTAAGACTTTATTTTTTGAAATCTATCTCTCAGCTAGCATGCAGGCTAGGATGGAGGTGAAATTTCTGGAGTTAAAGAAGGAGAACATGACTGTTGCGGAGTATGCCGCAAAGTTTAATGAGTTGGCTAGGTTCGCTCCGCATTAAGTTGATAGGGAGGCTAGGAAGGCAAGAAGGTTCGAGCTGGGATTAAAACCCTGGATCTACAATAAGGTGGCAGTGTTGCAGATCAATACTTTTGCAGCACTCATGGAGAAGGCTATCATAGCTGAGGAGGGAAGTGAGGTCATGAATCTCTACAACAAGGAGAAGAAGAACAAAGGCAAGGCAGGAGGAGCTGTGAAGGTGGAAGCTAATAGTGGGATTAGGGGTAAAAAAAGAAAAGGAAATTATTTCGGGAATGTTCAGGTGAAGCAGGAAGGTGTGAAGAAACAGACTGTGCAGTGTAAGAATTGCGGGAAGAATCACTCTTGTGAGTGTTTGAAGGGTAAGTTTGTATGTTACAAATGCGGGCAGGAGGGTCATATCTCTCCCAACAAAAAGTAGTATGCACATAAGCCAATCATGTTTGATGATAAAGCATATACTTTGTAACAATCTTATTCATTTATTAATAAAAAGTATTAATTTATCAAAGGCTTTTAATTATCTACATGATGCTGTTTTATAATATGTGATAAACCCATAATTTTAAGCAATACTTTTAGAATAATGATGATGATCATTCTAATGAGATCTAAATTCTTAGAAAGCTTAAAACTAAAATAGTTCCCAATCGTTAGATTACTAAATTGGAGATTAGTGAATCTGGATAGATTGATACATACGTTGCTTGCTCATTTGATGAGGATGATTGATCTCATGATCATTTGTGTGGAGACACTAAAGCAAGTATGTAGGTGCTTATTAGAGAATAAGTTTACTGAACGTGGCTTGCTAAGGAATACCTATTGGAGTTTTACTTTCCTGTCAATAGGAATTCCTGTAGTGATAGTTGTACAAGTGATCCTTGGACTTGAGATCATCATAGTATCTTGTGTATGATGAATTATACTTTGACTTATTCCTTAAGACCCTTGGGGTATATCAAAGGGTATGCTTGAGTATAATAAGTTGTACATGGAGATAATGTATGATCAATAAAGAATCTACCACTTCTAGTAAAAGAAGAGAAATATCCTATGTGATTCGATAAATGACAACCCAGTAGTCTTTGGCCAAGGCAGAATGAAATTAGAAAGGAGTTTCTAATTTATATTATTTGGAGTTGTGCATTTAAGAGTCAAAATACATATAATTAAATAAAATAAGACTTGACAGTAATTCCATGTCTTATATTTAATTGGGACATTGTATGGTAGAAGGATTGAATTGTACGGTAACTATTTACTCAAAGGTTCTTTTATGATTAATGTTGAAATCTATATTATCTGAAAAGTCGTTGATCGCTAGGGAGGCTTATCCCTATTGTAGAATAAATATTATTTATTTAAATAAATTAATAGTTTAATTTATTTATTTAAATAAGATTAGAATTGTTCTAATTGATTTATTCACAACTGGTTTAATATGTTGAACCTAAAGGGTCACTGTGACGCCCCCAAAATGGGTATACAACACCCATTCTGAGTCGCCAAATACATGGTACAAAAAGCAAACTACAACTTCAATAATACAATTGTCGTGCAAAATACGATAACATATACTGTGAGTTTAAATACAAATATTGTCTTCTAGACAATATCCACACTCAAATAAGTCTTCAATATAATTATTCAAACACTATTTTACAGAAATAGTGAGGACTGCTAAAACATCTTTCTAGAACCATCACTCCATATCCCGACTAGATCCTGCTATGTTCTCACCTCCTGAGAAGAAAAATGGAACAAAAAGGAAAAGGGTGAGCTCAACTAGCCCAGTAAAGAATATTATGACTAAGATAATATACAACAAATTATCATTAGTATTCAACAGGGAAAAATCTGATAGAATATAATCGACAACAAGTTTTAGATCAACAACTGCAGCGAAAATAGCAAACCATTAGAAGAATCAAGTAGAGAATGAATTCTACTATCTTCTAAGGTTTAAAAGTCCATCATCAATATTTTATCCCTGTAACATCAATTAATAATCATCTTTATCCAAATATTCATCTTTGCACTACAGGCCAAAGATATTCATTTGTATCACCTGTCAGATTGGCACGTCATATCCCAATCTTGGATAACACGTCACATTGGCACCTATCGTTTTACCACCACACAAATATAGAGTCCCTTACGGAGAGTCTGGCTTTTGTGCATTCCACAAAGGAATTCACCAGATAGAGGCTCGGGTACCAACTTCTATAGTTGGGTTTTTAACTCCTGAAGTTCAATAGGAGCTATTCAATATGAGATTTTAGAAATGAATTTTGTATCGGGTTGAAGATCAATACAAAAATTCAATATCACGCTCTGGGTTAGGCCAGGAAATTCTTCAGGAAATACGTCAGGAAATTCACTAACAACAGAAATATCATTCAAATCTGACGTATTTTTTGTTCAAGTCCATGACATGGGCTAAGAAAGCTTGACATTCGTTTTTTAATAAACGAATGGCTTTATGGCTTGATATAACAGCGATTGATTTTAATGGCTTAGTTGCTTGAATTCGTACAATAGGTTGGTTAGGAATATGAAAACTAACAACATTGCGAAAACAAACAATTTTGGCATGATGAGTAGTTAACCAATCAATCCCTAAAATCACATCAAAAGCAAGTATCTTTAAAGAGATAAAGGTCAACAGGTAATGTGATAGTGCCAACTTGGATCATGCAAGATTTATAAACTGTAGATGTAACGAAGGTTTCACCCAACGGAGTTTCAACAGATAAGTCAAAGTCCAATTTCTCCAAAGTCAAGTTTAAACGTTGAGCACAAGTAGGAGAGATAAAAGAATGGGTAGAACCGGTATCTAGTAAAGTATAAACTTCGCAAGAATTCAAGATTAGCTTACCCGTGATCACCTCGTTCGGATTTCTCGCATTTTGGCCAGTCACGACAAACGCTCTTCCAGGAACCGCTGATTTTGACTTATCCGGGACAGCTTTTGGAGTCACCATCCCCGCTGAACTTGGTTTTGCTACAGAACACTCTCGAGCTATATGACCCTCCTTTCCACAGTTATAACATACCTTAGATTATTGTGGGCAGTTTGGGCTGATATGTCCCTCTTTCCCACATTTGTAACATACGACCGGTGGTCGTTCTCCTCCCCTAGAAACAGTTGATGTTTGTGCTGACGTCTTCACATTATCATTGTTGTACCTTCTCTTCTAGAAATCTCCTCCCGACTCGCTCCTTTTATTATCACGACCACGATTACCACCAGAGTGGTTACCGCTTTTGTCCGAATGTTTTCCTCCCTGCTGGTTTTCATTGCTTCGATGACTGCTGTCACCGATATGATCCTGGTTGTGGTTCCTCAGTTGACCGTACTCGTTATCTCGCTCTAATAATTGAGCCCTATTGACAACATCTGAATAGAGAGAAAATTTATGAGAGATAAGATATTGTCGAATCTCGGGTTTTAGACCTCTCAAAAACATCCTTGTCATTCGTTCCTCATTTTCGACCAAATGAGGTGCAAACCTGGACAACTCTGCAAACTTCGCCTTGTACTGAGACACCGTCATGTTATTCTGCTCCAGTATAATAAACTCTACCTCCTTCATATGACAAATACTTTCAAGAAAGTACTTGTCATTAAACAGTTTCTGAAATGTCTCCCAAGACATGCTGAGTGCGGCTGGATGAGTACGCTTCACAGACTCCCACCAGTAGTCTGCCTCGCCACGGAACATAAAGGTGGCGAATGGAACCTTCTGTTCCTCCGTGCATCCCAAGACATCGAATATCTTGGTAATTTGCTTGACCCACGTTTCTGCCATGATCGGATCCGACTTTTCCTTAAATTCTGGTGGTCCCAATTCTTTGAACTGCTTGGCTGTGACAAATCGCTTGTTGTTATCATTTCCACCTGTATTCTGTACACGAGTCTCCCTCGTCTGATTTTACATGAACTGTAAAAAGCTCCTAAACATTTCATCATTCATCGTTTGCTCGGTAACGTTGTTTACAGGAGGAATATTGCCTTCCTGTTGCACGTTCCCTTGGGTGGTGATCAAAGGTGTCTCCACGGTCTGATTTACTCCATTATTAACGTTCTCAGCTGCCATTCTTAAATACTGCCATAAAACAAGGGTTAATAGTCATGTCATATATTATCCCTATACTCTGACCGACCAAATAAACACCAAATAAACTTAGTCAGGTCATACTAGCGAAGGAGTTTCCCGTCTCTCCCCTCCTAGTTCTTGTCTCACATCTCAGCCAGGGATCATATCACTATGCTCTGATACCAACTGTGACGCCCCCAAAATAGGTATACAACACCCATTCTGAGTCGCCAAATACATGGTACAGAAAGCAAACTACAACTTCAATAATACAATTATCGTGCAAAATACGACAACACATACTGTGAGTTTAAATACAAATATTGTCTTCTAGACAATATCCACACTCAAATAAGTCCTCAATACAATTATTCAAACACTATTTTACAGAAATAGTGAGGACTGCTAAAACATCTTTCTAGAACCATCACTCCATACCCCGACTAGATCCTGCCATGTTCTCACCTCCTGAGAAGAAAAATGGAACAAAAAGAAAAAGGCTGAGCTCAACTAGCCTAGTAAAGAATATTATGACTAAGATAATATACAACAAATTATCATTAGTATTCAACTGGGAAAAATCTGATAGAATATAATCGACAACAAGTTTTAGATCAACAACTGCAGCGAAAACAACAAACCATTAGAAGAGTCAAGTAAAGAATGAATTCTACTATCTTCTAAGATTTAAAAGTCCATCATCAATATTTTATCCCTGTAACATCAATTAATAATCATCTTTATCCAAATATTTATCTTTGCACTACAGGCCAAAGATATTCATTTGTATCACCTGTCAGTCATGTTCATCTCAACACCTGTTCATCTTTGCACTATAGGCCAAAGATATTCATCAAGTAATCATACATCTTTGCACTACAGGCCAAAGATATTTAGTAATATCATCATTTAGGACTGAGGATGATGAAAAATATCTTAAAGAGAACGAATCTAGTGAGACAGAAGGACAAATAGTAGGGATTCGTATAACAGTTTATCAAAGATCAATAATACTTCATAATAATCAATTGTGAAGCAGAATTCAAAAATAAAGATCAAAACATGGATACAATCAAAGATAGTAACCATAATAGACATCTTGGACAAAAAGGAAAAAATTTATTTTTCGGTGAATAGTACCGTATTCGTGAATAGTGCCGTATACGTGAATAGTAACGTATATGTGAATAGTAACCCCGACACAAAAAGTTCCAAATTTGATAAAAAATTCATATCAATATTTCGGCATAATGATATTGAAGAAAATATCATTTAAGAAGAAGATAATATCCCTTACCTCAAAATATCAGTACTTCTGGTCGGAATACCGGTATAAGGCTGAAAGAAACTTGCTCTGATGAATAGAAACTCTCAAAGTATCTAAATACTCATAAAATACACTCAATAATCTAGAGAGAAAAAGAGAGAAAATTTGTTTCTGGTGTGATTTTCAATTCTAACTTAGCCCTCTATTTATAGGAAAATGTTAGCACGCCGAAGCAGACTTAACCTGCAACCTGATGGCTTTACCTGCTACTATTCCCACCCACCACATTTGAATAAAAATCTCAGCACATTTCTTCACCAACCAAGAGTGGGGCCCACCAATTCTAGAATTTTCCACCAAAATGATAAACTCCGAAAATTCAACAATTTCTGAACCAGTCATCTCGTAAAATTCATAACAAATCATACGTTCATTTTTAACGGTTCAAAATTTGTGGACAAATACTCAACTTATATATGTATAACATATTCAAAAATTACCACGATCCAAAGGTCGGATTAAAAATTATAACCCCCGCAAAATATCTCAAAAACCCTGATTTTTAATACCTCCATTCCGACAAAAATACTGATAAAAACCTCAACACTAACTCCTTCATTTTTAACCACAAAAATATATCCCTCATTTATATCCACATAAAATAAATATTTCCTTATCATATGAATCAATAATTAATTATTCACAAATAATATTACAGAATCACATTTATGACAACCAGACCGTTCCCCGGAAAGAGGGGGCTTTCCAATAAGGATTTCTCCTTACTGGCGCGTAATTAGATGACCAAACCTCTCCTTAGACATAACTTTCTAGGCATTGCCAATAATGTTATCTAATAATATTATTCAAATAATATGAATTATTGATCTGATAAAGAAAAATACTGTGCAGCAACAATTATTGAAACAACAATAATATAAAATATCAACGCAGCAATTATTGAATCAATAAAATAAAATATTGAATAATAACTACTGTAACAATTATTGAGTAGTGCCTTCTTACGTAAGAATCAATAATTGGTGTAATACCGCGTGTTACTGTATTTTAACCACCGCGTATTCCAACAGTATTAACGGTAATAACTACGCCGTTATTTATAAACAACTTATACTTGTCGTTTTCTTCATCCAATCTCTTTCCGTTACGGGGCCCACAAATAGTTGCGCCGTCGTACGAATATTCCCCGACAGAAAGAATATTCCACGACTACACGAATATTCACCGACCAAAAATGAATATTTTATAACCACTTGCTTATTTGAAATATTTGCGCATTTTACCCATAACTAACCATATTAATCAAATCAACCCTTTCTATTTTAAAATAATAAATAGAGGAAATTTAATTTTATTTATTAATAAGTTGGGGTCTTACAGTCACACCATAAAAGGAAGAATAATTATTTAAGAAGTTAATTGCATAATTATAATAATAAGTTAAGTATATTTAATTTAATCTATGGTGATAGAATAAATTAAATAGCTTAATATTTATTATTTAATATTTTGAAAATATTACATATAAATTAATAAGAGGAGTCTTATTATTATTATTACTATTATTATTATTTAATTCCTAAAGGAGTTTGGGAATTAATTAATAAAAGTACTCTCAAATATCCTAATAAGATTAGGAGGTAAATTAATTAAAAGATTTTAATAAACATTTTCATAAAAAAGATAATAACAATCAAAACGATTACTATAATAAACCCAATCCAGTTAATAAAAAATATAATAAAAGGCCTAAAAAATATGATAAGAGTAAATTGTTTGCCACAATTGTGGGCAAAAAGGCCATTACAAAAATGAATGTAATGTAAAACAAAAGTTATCTCAGTTAAATATATCTAATGAAGATACTGAGCAATTATTAGAGTTAATGAGAATAGAAAATAATACAGATAATGATGAAAGATCTGACATCCCTTATTCTTCTAAAAGCAGTACCAGTAACAATGAATCTGATAGTAACGAAGAAGAAGTCACTATTTGTGCTAATAACTGTAATGAAAATTGTTGCACTAAAAGATTAAGTGTTATTACCAAAGAGGATGAAGAAAGCTCTTTGTTAATCAACTTAATTAGTAAAATTTCTGACCCTGAACTTAAAGTTCAATATACTAAGCAGTTAAAAGATTTATTAACCAAAGATACTAGAGTTAAAGACAAGATATTTAAAGCCAAAGATAAACCGATATTCAGCTTTAATAAAACTCTAGAGAGATTTAAAACCCCAGTTAAAGAAATTACCCTTCTTGAGTTAAATCAAGAAGTTAATAAACTTAAAAAAGAGATTTCTAATTTAAAAATTGAAGTCTCCAATTTAAGAAAAGACTTAGAGAGCCAAAAATCTGATCTTCAAGTTCATGATTCCTCCTCTAGTGATGAAGATCACGATGAGCCAGAATCTTCAGGAATCAAAGAAGAACCAGATCTATTCGTTCAAGGTCTTTCTCTTAAAAGAGTTAAAGATATTACCATTCAAAAATGGTATATCTCCATTAATTTGGTTGTTGATAAAACTTTTTCAATACAACTTCCGCCTTAGTTGATACTGGTGCAGATTTAAATTGTATCCAAGAAGGTCTTATTCCAACCAAATACTATAAGAAGACTAATGAAAAATTAAATTCAGCTAATGGTAGTCAGATGGAAATAAAATATAAATTACCTAAAGTGCATATCTGTCAAGATGATATGTGTTTTAAAACGTCATTTGTTTTAATTCGCAATCTTACTGATAAAATCATTTTAGGGCTACCATTTATATATTTATTATATCCATTTACTACCAGTAATGAAGGATTAAGCTGTAATCATTTAGGTAAAAGAATAACATTTAAATTTCTTATTAAACCAAAAGAAAGAGATTTAAAATTTATTCAAGAAGAGTCCAATTATAAATCATTAAATTTATTAAATTGTAAATCCACCCATTTAAATTTCTTAAAAGAAGAAGTTAAATACAAAAGAATTGAAGAACAACTTCAAAATAAAGATGTTCTTGAAAAGATTGAAGAGTTAAAAACTTATTTAAAGGACAACCTTTGTTCTGATTCTCCTAATGCCTTTTGGTATCGGAAAAAACATGTTGTAAGGCTCCCTTACGCTAAGGAATTCAAAGAACATTTGATTCCTACTAAGGCCAGGCCTATTCAAATGAATCACGAACAAATGGAGTTATGTAAAAAGGAAATTAATGATCTCCTTAGTAAAAAATTAATTAGACCCAGTAAATCCCCATGGTCATGTCCTGCCTTTTATGTTAACAATGAAGCAGAAAAGGAAAGAGGTGTTCCCAGGTTAGTAATTAATTACAAGCCATTAAACAAAGTCCTAGAATGGATTAGGTATCCTCTACCTAATAAGGATGACCTCATTAACCGACTAAGTAATGCCACCATCTTTAGTAAATTCGACCTCAAATCTGGTTTCTGGCAAATTGCTATTCACCCAGATGACAGATACAAAACTGCATTCACCACTCCATTCGATCAGTACGAATGGAATGTCCAAGCATTTGGCTTAAAAAATGCTCCTAGTGAATTTCAAAATATCCTCAATGACATTTTGAATCCTTTTAGTCATTTTATTGTTGTGTATATTGATGATATTCTCATTTTTTCCAACTCCATTGAAGAACATGTCAAACATTTGAAATCGTTTTTTAAAACAGTCAAAGACAATGGACTTGTTCTTTCACTTTCCAAGTGCAGCTTGTTTCAAGCTAAAGTTCAGTTTTTTGGATTAATTATATATCGCGGACTCATACGGCCAATTGATAGAGCTATTCAGTTCGCCGACAGATTCCCAGATAAAATTACCCATAAAACCCAACTGCAGAGGTTTCTGGGCTCGCTCAATTATATTGGCAAGTTCTATAAAAATCTCAGGAAAATTTGCAAACCTCTCTTTCAGCGTTTGCAAGACAATCCTCCTCCCTGGAATGACATTCATACTTCTGTCGTCTAACAAGTTAAAAAATACGTCAAGGTATTGCCCTGCCTTGGTATTTCCATAATTCTGCATTTAAAATTGTTGAAACTGACGCCTCTGATATTGGATTCGGAGGTATTCTCAAGCAAAAGTTAACTCCAGATTCGCCAGAACAAATCGTCCGTTTTCATTCCGGTGCATGGAATAGTACACAATTAAATTACAGTACTATTAAAAAAAAATACTTTCTCTTGTATTATGTATTAATAAATTTCAAATTGATTTATTAAATCAAAAGTTTTTAGTTCGAATTGACTGCAAATCTGCAAAATATGTGTTAGAGAAAGATGTTGAAAACATAGCTTCTAAACACTCTTTTGCTAGATGGCAAGCTCTTTTGAGTTTTTTTGATTTTGATATTGAATACATCAAAGGCAGTAACAATTCCATTCCTGACTTTCTCACTCGGGAATTTATTAACACAGGTACCTTGCATCCTTCATGAGTATCCGCGGTGCATCAACCTCTCGCGGTCCGGGTCGCCCTACTGGCCCAAGTAATCAGCCAAGAGGAGCCTTGGTTCCTCATCCAGTTAACCCAATTTACCAAACCAGTAACAAGTTCACTGTCCTTGGGACAATGCCCAAACCCTATAGTTCAGCCTTAGCTAGTAACCCAATTCCAGTCGACCCTTTTCAGTCCAAAGCCTCTAGTTCAAACCCTAGTAATCCTCCCTTTGAGTACATGCTTAGATGGACCAATCTCTTATTTCATATTGAGCCTCACATGAAACCCAGAAATGACCCAGTAAAATTGACTTCCCAGTTTTTATCGTTTGGTTGGCTTTTCATGCCTCTTGCTCCTTATAAATCCCTTGTGTATTATAATGACATTCTTGTCGAAACAGAGTCAATCTTTATTAAACCCATTTATGCCAACAATGATAAAGCCAAAGTTCTTTACCATTCGTTGTATATTAAACAGTTTATTCAGATGTCTGAATGGGGAAAACATCCCTCTGATCTTATGCAGCTTTCTAATCAGGATAACTCTTTTTGTTATTATGATTATATGGAAGCTTGGTATAAAGTTTTTCTCCATCAAAATGAGTCACACAGTCATTCTTGGTTTGTTCAATTCGATCATAAATTCAAAAGTTATTTCCCATATTGGTTTTCTCATTGGTGGTCGAGATTTGGTTCTACCTATGACCTCCTTCCCGACCCCTGAAAGTTCAACTCAATCATTTTTGTAATCACAAAAAATTAGATTCAGCATATGAAGGTGTCCCAGTCTTTCTTCAGTTTGTAAGTAAATATAAGATTCCCTGGATTCTTCGATGGGAATACAGTATTCAAAACCCCACCAGTGAAATCAGTCACAATGCTTCCCCTACATCTTCCTCGGCAGATCCTTTTCCCCTTGTCACTCGCCAATGGTTTGTCAAGTGGTGGGATAAATTTGACGTCAATCGAATTGTAGGTCAAGTTCAGTTAGAATTCCCTGCTTCTCCTCTCAAGGTTCTCCCAGTCTCTACAGCAGAGCCTTCTAGTCAAAAATCAAAAGAGTCAAGTGTCAGTAAAAAATCAAAAGAGCCTAGAGTCAGTCCCAATGGTTCATCTTTTTCCCGTAGCATTTCTGATTTTAAAGATTGTTCCGGAAAAGAGTTAAAATTAATTGCCCAGACATTAAATAAAAGAATTGATGAATTGCATGAAGAAGCTTCTACAGGTTCTTCATCAGCTTCTCTCAGTTAGTATGAAGAAGATGATGACCCTTATGGCACCATCAATCTACAGGATGCTCAGGACCCATTTGCCTGACATTTCTTCTCAGTCACATGCACCTGCTCCTTGCAGCCAGTCGATAGATGTCTTCAGCCGAAAGCAGATTCGTCTTTTCCACCGAAAGCATCTTCTTTCCACCGAAAGCGTCTCCCGAGTCAAAAGTTGTGGCCACTTTGTCAAAAGTTGCCAAACGCGTCAATGAATAGTAAAAAAGTCAGCACTGTTCATGAATAGTAACTTTTGTCTGTAATCATTTATTTTGTAATAGTAAATTTGTAATAGTTCTTTCCTTATTCTATAAAAGAAAACCGAACTTAGTTATTGAGGCAGACTTCGAAAGACTCTGAGTTCCTTCTCAGATGAATCTTTAGCCTCTACCGCTGTTAAACCTTTCCTAACCCCTCCTTCTACTATTCTTCATTTCTTAATGTTTTGAGTAAGTCAAGTCAATTCAATTTATAATTTGTAATCAGTTTGTATATTTGTAATCAGTTTTATTTCCGATCAATAAAATTAAATTATTTAGTAATTAAACTGTTAAACTATTTGCATCTGATTCTCATCTGCATCATCTTTATCTGCTTCCGCCCAAAATGGTATCAGTCCCATTTTGATCTGGTTCTTCTTTGATTCCTGAAGATTCTAGCTCATCGTGATCTTCATCACTAGAGGAGGAATCATGAACTTGAAGATCAGATTTCTGGCTCTCTAAGTCTTTTCTTAAATTGGAGACTTCAATTTTTAAATTAGAGATCTCTTTTTTAAGTTTATTAACTTCTTGATTTAACTCAGGAAGGGTAATTTCTTTAACTGGGGTTTTAAATCTCTCTAGAGTTTTATTAAGGCTGAATATCGGTTTATCTTTGGCTTTAAATATCTTGTCTTTAACTCTAGTATCTTTGGTTAATAAATCTTTTAACTGCTTAGTATATTGAACTTTAAGTTCAGGGTCAGAAATTTTACTAATTAAGTCGATTAACAAAGAGCTTTCTTCATCCTCTTTGGTAATAACACTTAATCTTTTAGTGCAACAATTTTTATTACAGTTATTAGCACGAATAGTGACTTCTTCTTCGTTACTATCAGATTCATTGTTACTGGTACTGCTTTTAGAAGAATAAGGGATGTCAGATCTTTCATCATTATCTGTATTATTTTCTATTCTCATTAACTCTAATAATTGCTCAGTATCTTCATTAGATATATTTAACTGAGATAACTTTTGTTTTACCTTACATTCATTTTTGTAATGGCCTTTTTGCCCACAATTGTGGCAAACAATTTACTCTTATCATATTTTTTAGGCCTTTTATTATATTTTTTATTAACTGGATTGGGTTTATTATAGTAATCGTTTTGATTGTTATTATCTTTTTTATGAAAATGTTTACGTTTGTGACGTTTATGTGTTTTAGGATGATCAATATGTCTGTGTTTATGCTTTCTTCTAGAGGGAGAAATAGGAGGCAGACCATATTGTTCACAAAATATTCCTAACTCATATTTTGCCTTTTTCTTATCTTTACTAGCTTGTTTAGCTAATTAAAATCAATGCACATTTTTAGACCTATTTTTTGAATGTAACTGATTATGTCACCATAAGTGAGATTATCATAGTCAATATATCCTAAATTTTTACTCAACTCTTCTCTAACTTTATGAGCGAATAATGAAGGCAAACCATTTACAAATTTTTCTTTCCAGAAAGGCTTGTTGCTATCATTTCGCAGCATAACTCTAGAGGTAAACACATCTTTGTACCACCTGAAGTCACTAAGAGTGGGACAAGTGAGATTACTGAGTTGATCATGAATTCTTTCTGTTATTTTACTAGGAGTTCCTACAAAATGTTTTATTATGGTAAAAATTAAAGTATTTACTCCCTCTGGCGGACCAATACCAACATCTTCAACAAAGATGGGGTTGCCGTCATCGTCTAACTGGATAGCATGAATAATTGATAATCTAGTATCTTCCGTGAGATGTCTCTCCCACCAAGATCTTAGAATACCAGTGAATCCACTAGCTATTAACTCAACAATTTCAGGTTGTGACAGATTGCTGAATTTAGTGATATAGCTATTTGCTACCATAGACATGTGATTCAGTTTGTTTAAATTTCTTGTTCACTAAGACCATCAATGTTCCATTCATAAATTTTATTGGCTGAAACAGAGAATTGTTTATCTAGGTTTCAAGGGTATGAGAATCATAGGTTCTACCTATGACCTCCTTCCCGACCCCCTGAAAGTTCAACTCAATCATTTTTGTAATCACAAAAAATTAGATTCAGCATATGAAGGTGTCCCAGTCCTTCTTTAGTTTGTAAGTAAATATAAGATTCCCTAGATTCTCCGATAGGAATACAGTATATATATATATATATATATATATATATAATATATTTTAATTATTTTTTAATAAAAATAAAAGTTTATTTTATTTTAAAATAAAAAGTTTATTTTAATTTTAAAATTAGAATTCATGCTAACTAATTAGAGTTGGAATTGGATTCCATGATAACTAATTGGAGTTAAAATTGGATTCTATTTTTTCTTAAATAAAGGAGTTTATTTAGATATGAAATAAGCTTTCATATTATTCAAAATAAAAGGGTTTATTTGTTAATAGGAAAGAGAATTCATGCTTCCTTAAATAAAGAAGTTTATTTAGATATGAAATAAGATTTCATATTATTCAAAATAAAAGAGTTTATTTGTGAATAGGAAAGAGAATATGTGTTTCCTTTAATAAAAGAATTTTTTTTACTTGGAATTATATTCCATAATTAATTAAAATAAAGGAGTTTATTTTGATTAAAATAAAATAGGTTATTTTATTCAAAATTGGATAAATTAAAATAAAAGAGGTTTATTTTGATTTAAATTTGGATTAAAATAAAAAAGTTTATTTTGATTCAAAATTAGATTTTATACTAACTAAATTTTCCATTAAATGATATCAATATATATATATATATATATATATATATATATATATATATATATATATATATATATTGAATGTTTATTATTTATGAGATGAATGTTATTTATTGATGCATATGGTGATGTGCATGATAATAAATAGGGTTGATTATGGACTATTGACCAATGTGATTGGATTTTATTTTAGTTGGATGCATGAATGTATGAGTTTTAATAAATGGGGTCTGTGTACCTCGTCTTCTCTAATTTTTTTCTTAATGTAAATTCTATCTCCCTCCCATGTACTTTTCCTTAACTGCTGATCAATGTTTTTATTTATTTTAAATAGTTTTGTAATAGGAATAGTTAGAATTAATTTTGAAGAATTAGAGATCAAGGAGCAAGGAGCGCTTGAAGACCCGTTTGTAATGGAGCCCGGGTTTAAATGTAATAGTTATATTTAAATATTAATTCTTGCACCCCTAGGGTTTGACCTTTTGGTTCACTTGGTGGCTCTAGTGAACCAAACTAGAATAAAAGTCCATAATCAATCCAGGTAGAATATAGCATTCTATATGTGCATACTTATACTGTATATATTATATATTTATGCAAACATGCTTCGCATGTTAATTAATATGACGCATATTTTATATATATATGTGCATGCGCGCTAAACAAGATGAACAAATTATTAACAATCCCCTCAAATATTTTTTATTAAGTTGTAACGTTCAAAGATATTTGGACTATCGAACATCGCCTTCTAGCATGATAGAAATAATAGAGTATTGAATATTTAATATGAGTTTGTTGTGCACACACAAGGCAAGTATTAAATATTTAAGATGTTGTTTTTATTACATATGATGTTTATAAGGAATTAAACATTACTGTTTTATTGTGCACACACAAGGGCTGTAGTTTTCTCTTCACTTATATGGAAATGCTGGGTCTGACTTAACTTAAATTATTTTAGTTCGGATGTGCACACACTTGACCATTACGATTTAAGAGGCAAAATACAAGGAGTTGCATAGTTGATGTAATTGACAAGAGTTGTCTACCTATTTATTTATATATAGTTTGTTGTGCACACACAAGGCTATATACATTTGAAATGAGATCCTTATTCTCACTAGCATATCTTTAATTAGATATTGTTGAACTATATAAATTGAGGGTAATATAGTTTGAAAAAAATAGTAGGAGATACCAATTTAAAACAAGACCTAATTATTTTGGTAATTAATAAAAGAATGTATACTAAAATGTTGTTAATTACAAATTCATTTACAAAATTTTATAATGTCTAAAATTACTATCATTGCGTAACATATTAGATGCTAAATTAATCGAACCGAATTACTCGGATTGGTTAAGAAATTTGAGAATAGTTCTCATGGCTGAAAAGCTATCTTATGTCCTTAATACGTCTTTCCTGCAATAGTTGCAGACAATGCCTCTGAGGAAGACATTGCTACTTTTAGAAAGTGACAAGATGATGCACAATTGGCTCAATGCATCATGCTCGCATCCATGAGTTACGAGCTTCAGCGTCAGCATGAAACTATGGATGCACTTACTATATTCCAGCACATCAAGTAGTTGATGGTGAAAAAAGTAGGACTGATAGATATCAGATATCTAAGGATCTCTTCCGATCTAGAATGACCGATGACACTATAGTACAGATAAAAGTCCTTAACATAATCAATTTGATTGATCAATTAGGACAACAGGTTTTGTCATGGATGGAGAGTTGAGCCAAGATTTGATCTTGCACTCACTCCCGAACTCCTTCTCATAATTGTTGTGAATTTTTCATATGAACAAGCTAGATATCAGCTTCGCTGATTTGCTTAACATGTTAAAAAATGTTGAGAGTCACTTTCCAACCAAGAAAGACCAAGTCTTACTGGTAGGGGCCAAATGATCTTCTAAAAAGAAGAACGATTCTAAGAAGGTAAATAGAAAGACAAAAACAAAGGATAATAAGAACAAAACTGGTATGGATAGCAAAGGAGTTTGCTTCCACTGCAATAAGCCTGGACACTGGAAAGAAATTATGAGAAACATCTTGCAGAGCTAACTAGAAGGAGCTTAGTTAAGTTTCGGTTACAAATACAAATTTGTTCATGACTTAAAATATATATTTTTTCTTTAAGTCAAGGTTCTACTTGGGTATTGGATACCGACTTTGATTATCATAAATCTAGATTTATGAAGGGACCAAGCAGAAGTAGAAAGCTAAACAAATATAAGTAATTCTATGTGTGGAAAATGAAGCAAAGGTTGCTACATTAGCCATAGAAACTTATAGTTTAGCAATGCCTACGAAAAAAATCTATTAAATCAATAAGTTGTTATTGTATTCCAGTTCTTGTTAGAAACATTATTTTCATTTTGTTGTTGGACAATGAAATCTTTGGTATTATATTTAAGAACAATTGTTGTTCTATTTATAATAATAATATTTTGTATAGAACTGGAATATTACTTAATGGTTTTTGTATACTTGACTTACGTGAAAATAATTTTACAAATTGAACAAACTAGTATAAGAAAAAGAGATGATCGTTCAAAAGGTTGAACAACGTGTGTATTTGCTGAAATACAATTGTGTATTATTTAAAAGGTTCAAAGAATTTAGATAAAAACAAATTGGCAAAGTATTAGGATTCTTTGATCGGATCAAGGAAGGAATACTTGTTCAATGAGTTTCTAGATAATCTCAAATGGTTTTTTCATAATGGACGCCTCCTGATACGCAATAATTGATTGATGTATCTGAAAGGAAAAATCGTACCGTGTTAGACATCGTGCGGTCCATAATTATTTTACTGACATTCCAGTATCCTTCTGGGGTCATGCCCTAGAAATGGCTGCATATCTACGAAAAAGGTAAACTCAAAATCTGACCCAAGACTCTATAAGAGTTATGGACAGGAGGATTCCTAATCTTAAGTATGTTAAGATAAGGGGTTGTCCAGCTTATGTGAAAAAGGTTTCAAAGGATAAGCTTGGGACAAGATTTGACAAGTACAGATTTGTGGGACATCTTAAAGTAAGTTTAGGGTATATGTTCTATAATTCAACTTAGCAAAATGTGTTTATTGTGAAACACGCTGCCTTCTAAGATAAAGGTGTTTATCATTGAAGGGGCTAGTGAGAGGATAATAGAATCTTGAAGAGTTCAAGAACCACAAAGCACTATAAATCAAATAAGAGGAGCCTGTAAATAGACCTATTGTACCACAACCGAATCATAAATCTGGAATAGTACCGAAGATACCTAGGAGGTATTGATTCATCATGGACGATGATGATGAGGTACGTATCATAGAGATGATGATCCAGTTACATACGATGAGGTAAGAGTTGTAGACAGTCAGAGAAATGGATTGAAGAAAGCTTCTCAAATATGGAACATTCTTTTTGATGAGACAATCAAAAGAGCTTGATTTTATCAAAAATAAGAATGAACCTAGTGTGTACAAAAGGGTCAGTGGGAGCGTCGTGACAATTCTAGTATTATATGTTGACATACCACGGATAAGGAATGACATACCAATGCTACAATCAATAAAGATAAAGTTGTCTAAACATTCCTCCATGAATGATTTAGGAAGAATATCTTAATTTGGGATGTAAATATATATAGATAGATTTAATAGGATGCTCGACTTAACCTAAGGAACGTATATTCATTTAATCCTAAATTTGTTTAGCAGGGCAAACTCTATGGGATGTCTCATGTTGATGAACCCTGAAGTGTATCTCTCTTAATAGTCCCCATAGACTCATAAAAGAGAGATCGCATGAGTATCATGTATTTAATGAAATGTACGAGACCTGATGTTGATCAGTCATATTCTGGAGAAGATCACTATAAGACAGTGAAAACATCTTAAAGTACTTAACCGGCACTAAGGATGTGATCATATTTATGGTGGGTCTAAATTAAAACTAGAGACCTTAATAGACTCAAATTTTTTTAGACAGACCAAGACGACAAAAAATCCATTTTAAGGTAAAGCGTTACCTTGAACGGTGGTGCAACAAATTGGAAAGGTTTCAACACAGCAAAGAGTTGCTGGTTTAGTGATAAAGATAAAGTATATAGCTATAAATGAAACTACAAGTTGATTATTTGGATGAAAGTTTATTACAGAACTAGGAATAGTTCGTAAGTCTCATCTTGGATCTAAACATGTGTTGTGGCACTTTCATTTGATTATGGGAATCATTGAAAGATGGGAAATCACTATAGAGATAGTGGACTCTCAAGAACAACATTACATATCCATTAACTAAAGCTTATCCAACAGCAGGATAATCGTCACTTAGAGAAGAAGGGTATGAGATACCATGTCGATTGGCTTTAGTGCAAGTGAGAGATTGAAAGTAGTATGCACACAAACCAATCATTTTCAATGATAAAGCATATATTTTCCTGTCAATATGAATTCCTGTAGTGATAGTAGTACAAGTGATCCTTGGACTTGAGATCATCATAGTATTTTGTGTATGATGAATTATACTTTGACTTATTCCTTAAGACCCTTGGGGTATATCAAAGGGTATGCTTGGGTATAATAAATTGTACACGGAGATAATGTATGATCAATAAAGAATCTACCACTTCTAGTAAAAGAAGAGAAATGTCCTATGTGATTCGATAAATGACAACCCAGTAGTCATTGGCCAAGGCAGAATGAAATTAGAAAGGAGTTTCTAATTTGTATTATTTGGAGTTGTGCATTTAAGAGTCGAAATACATATAATTATATAAAATAAGACTTGACATTAATTCCATGTCTTATATTTAATTGGGACATTGTATGGTGGAAGGATTGAATTGTACGGTAACTATTTACTCAAAGGCTCTTTTATGATTAATGTTGAAATCTATATTATCTGAAAAGTCGTTGATCGCTAGGGAGGCTTATCCCTATTATAGAATAAATATTATTTATTTAAATAAATTATAGTTTAATTTATTTATTTAAATAAGATTAGAATTGTTCTAATTAATTTATTCCACCGGTTTAATATGGAGAACCTAAATGGTCACACCATAAAGGAAGAATAATTATTTAAGAAGTTAATGGCATAATTGTAATAATAAGTTAAGTATATATTAATTTAATCTATGGTGATAGAATAAATTAAATAGCTTAATATTTATTATTTAATATTTTAGAAATATTACATATGAATTAATAAGAGGAGTCTTATTTTATTATTACTATTATTATTATTATTAAATTCCTAAAGGAGTTTGAGAATTAATTAATAAAAGTACTCTCAAATATCCTAATAAGATTAGGAGGTAAATTAATTAAAAGATTTTAATTAATTATTCCTAATAAAATTAGGAGCCTAATTAATTAAAGGAGTTTAATTAATTAAAATAAACCCAATTCCTTAATTGTTAAGGAGGGTTGCCCACATCTATAAATAAGAGGAGTCTTATTATGGGTGATGAGTGGTTGTTAACGTTTTCATAGAATACGTAATTCCAATAGTTGGGAGAGTACACCCCTTTATGAGAGATAAAAAAACTAGGGTTTTGCCAAACACCTTCTTCTTGAATCTTTATTCTTTCTTGGTGGATCACCTCTAGAGGCCAAACACTTGGGTGGCTAACGTTGATCAAAGGAAGGAACCCAACCCGGTGGATTCAAGTTGAACACGAAAAGGATTTGGAGGTGAACTTGTACTTGAGGAAGCTCGGATCTTCAAGGGTATGATTTTATTCTTTGTCTTTTCGTTTAATTAATAATTGTGCATAAAGGATGATTCGGGTATATGGTTTGTAAAATTTTAAAACTTTGATTTTTTACGTTTCTGCTTTATTTGTGCAATTTGATTGCGTTCATGAATATTACAAACCTAACACCAACTGTCCCCCCCAAGGATGAACAGTGGGTGTTTTCTATGTGGATCGACTGAACATAAGGTAAATGATTGTCCAAAGAGGAAAATGGAGGCAGGGAGTGTAACCACGGGAAAAGGCAGCGGGACTCTGGCAATCACAGGACCGACTTCAACCAACAAACCAACCGCGAGAGTCTTCAACATGACGGTTCAGGATACAGTGGCAGCTGATAATGGAACTCCAGGTATTATTCGAATAACTTTTATTTTTCATGTATATATTTGATTTTCCTATATATAACAAATTATTTTATAAATAAATTTGAGGAGGAATTTGAGTTCTTTTAGAAATCAAATTTCCGTTTAATCAGATAGACAAACTTTAGGCCGAATAGTTAAAGGTCAGTTCGATCAAATATGATCGAGATCTACTTGCAATGATTGTGTAGGCTATGTACCCTTGTATGTATGAATTTTAAAACAGTGATTCCAGGGACGGAATCCATATAAGGGAGATGAATGTAATAACCCAATATTTTCTATGTAAATAAATAAGAAATTTTGCATATAATTTTTTTTTATTTTAAAGATGAGAATAAGTGTCTAGTAATGTGTATGATAAATACAAATATATTTAGTACCTGAAAAATTATAAATAATTTTAGAATTTTTGATCATTACAAATTATATTCTTATAGTAATTAATATTTGTAAGCAGAAATGTTTTATTAATTATTTTCCATAAAAACATGATTTTATATTATTTAAATAATATATGAATTAATTATTAGAATTATAATAATAAATATTTTATTATATGAATTTGTTCAGAATATTTAAGTTAATTATTTTAGCTTAATTATTGATGTTGCATATGAAAAATAAATCAGATATGGAATCCAAACCCTAAATTTAGATTTTTGTTCAAGGGATGAGAATAATATTATAATATTAATTATATTTTAATTTTTCAGTACTATATATATGTATTGTATATGTGTAGACTGATAAAGGTTGGTCAATTATGATAAATTATGTCATAACCCTTATATCATGTTGGTAAACCCTAATTGTTAAACTCAATTGTGAGTTCAAGACTGAGTTGTAATTGTTTATATGAATTTAATTGTGTATTATAGAATTTCTGTAATTAGGAGAAACCCTAATTATTTGAAAACCCTAATTTGCTAAAATTAGAAACCCTAATTATTATTTTAATAAATTATAATGTTAATTAGGAAATCCTAATCATTAATTTGGGAACCCTATTAATATTAAGGAACCTTAATTTAAAAACCCTAATATTTTATTAAAAACCCTAATTTTAAATTAGTGTGTTTTAATTAATATTTTATTACACTTTAATTCTAATTTTTCAAACACTAGAAATTATTTGAGAAACTTTAAGATTTAAAATCTAGTGATTAAACCCTAGATTCAAGTACCTTGGACAAGAATACCCTTGAGATTATAAGCAAAATTACTATTTTGCCATTTTTGTCCCATTTGGTGTATTATTGTTGGGAGATCTTAGCAATATCATGCAGCCACCCTAGTCTAGGCTATGTTGAGCTATAGCATTGCCAGCAATTTGATTTAATCTACCAGCCATATGCATTGTACCAATTGTTATACAAGATTAGAGAGAGAGAGAGAGAGAGGAAAGCAAAACTAGCTCAATTATTTTTTTCAAACACATAACCAAGACACTCTCTCTCCTCACCAACGAAATTCTTTAGTAATTCAGTCCCACATCAAGCTCCTAGAATATCTATATTAAATCAGAAGCAAGAAATCAAGAAGAATCAAGGTGCAAAAAGGTATAAAAGAACCCTAACTTTAAAATTCTGTGATTTGATGTTAGATCTTATAATTGATTGTTAAAAAATGTTGTTTGTAGTATTTTAAGTGATCTGGGTTGATATCTTGTAAATCCATATCATCTAAGTGCTCAAAATTAAAGATTTCTTAAATCAGGAAAAAAATCAAACTAATGGCCTGACAACGAATGAATCAGTGGCCACAGATCTTTGGTCGGTTATGAGTTTTGTTGTTTTTAACTTGTTATTTGTAGCTTATATATGTGGTCTTTAATCTGCAAAAGAATCGGAGTCATTTGATGTATAGATTGGAATTTATTAACGGTCAAAATCCGTTGACGGCATTGACTTGGCCTTTTCTGGGCAACCCAGAAGGTCATCACCAGCGTTTAACAACTTATTCCAGCATCTAGATCTGTCAGTTTGTTAATGTTTTGGTTATGTTGTTGTGACAATTTTGTATAATGTTATTTACACTTTCGATCTATGCTTTTAGTACATCTAAATATCAAATACACTGGATTTAGTAGCTGGTCAAAGTTGGTAGAATGATCACGGATCCGGTTTTCTGGGCAACCTAGAAAACCATTGATCATGTCCTCTGACATGGTGTGACCAGCTTGGGTCTATTGATTCTGTTGATGTTATGGTTATGTTTTGTAATAGATCTATAGTGCTATATGTGGGCTACAATCTGGAAGTCCTATATCACTAAAACCTTACATGTACAACAAGTAGTGGGATACCCAAATATGACCATCCGAACTGTTCTTCATTTCTGGGTAACCCAGAAAATGAAGAACAACTCTGACAGTGTTTTCATTGGCTTAGATCTAGTTGATTTCATGCTTTTTAGCTATGTTTGTTGTTTAATATTGTTGACTGACATTTGCCCTACACGATCTAATCAACAACATGTTCAGAAAACTTTGTGCTAAGAATTATTCATGGTCAAACTAGCTAGCTCGGTATCTGACATGTGTGTTCTGGGTTTGGTGAAGAAAAACACCACTAGTGACAGTTTTGTCGCCTAATGTGCCTTTAGCGACAGTTTAGTTTTTAAATTAATTATTTTAATTAAATAAATAGAAAAAAATTAGTTTTTAATTATTAAAAATACAAATAAATTATTAAAAATTATTTTAAAGTCCAAAAAATAGTTTTAATTATTGTAAGTATATTTCATAAATATTTAATATTTTTGGAATATAAAAGGTAATTAATTTATTTAAGTGTAATATTAAATAAATTATTTAAAAATGATTTTAATACATGATAAATCATTTAAAAAATATTATGGTATAAGAAGATATTTTAAGTTATTTTCTATAACTTTTAATATTTTGTGATGAATTTCATTAATAAATTAAATATTAATGATAATTAAGTTATTTAATAAATGTATTAAATAAATGATGAAAAATAGAATAAATGATTTAAAATTTATATAAAATGATTTAAAGGTTATAAAATATTTTAAGTTAAAAAATATAACTTTTTATATTTTGTCATGAAAAATATTAATACTTTAATATTAAGGATATTAGATTTATTTAATAATTATATTAAATAAAGTAATGTAAAAACATGATTTTTTTATATTAGAAAAATCATTTTAAATAAAAAAGTGCTTAAAGATATTTTAAGTTATAAAACATAACTTTTAATATTTAAAGGATAATTTCATTAATAATTGAATATTAATGATAATAATGTAATATTAAGAATATTAGGTTTACTTAATAATTTATATTAAATAAATAGTTTTAAAATGGTTTTATTAATTTAAAATCTTTTAAAAAGGATATAAATGAATTAAAATATTTTATGTTATAATTAATGACTTTTTAATATTTGGATAAATAGTACATTAATACTTAAATATTAATGGTAATTATTTAAAAATAATTTTAAATATTTTTAAAAAATTATTTAAGGGTAATATTAATACTTTAAAAATATTTTGAGTTATTATAAATAACTTTAATATTTTGGCAATGGTTTCATTAATAGTTTAATATTGATTAAATGTCAATGATAATAGAATTAGTTAATAATTTAAATCATTTAATAATAATTCCAATGTTTGAAAAATCATGAAAAATCCTAATAATTGTTTAAAAATTATTATAAGTCATTCAAAAATAATATGACCTATAATTACAGTTATTAAACTAACTGGATAGAGTCTTAGACTCGATTATTACCCGAATAAAACCGTCGGTACACAGAAATATTTGAGAAATTGATATGGACTTAGATATTTTGACTGTATTAATGTTTGTTTGTGATTACTATGACCGTTAAACTTAAGTAACAACATGATTAGTTATGTGCTGACTGCAATAGGCAGTGTTATGCGTTACGATTGTTATTTTCTAACAAGTGAAATGATCTTATTACTGATATGTTGTTATACAAAAGATAAGATCTAAGTTGCGTATTGTAAGCAGCAGGCCAGACAAGTATTTTACCTTTGCATTTTCTTTATGCAATGGACATGAGTAAGAATGTTTTAGAATTATATTATTACTGTACAGTTATTAACCCTATTGTTATATATATTATATACGCTCATTTATTATCAACATGTTAGTATATGGTAATTCAAATATATATTATGTTCGTTAATTTCTATAAATGGTTATACAAGTGTCCTCACTTGGATAATCATTATATTTAATCACATGTTGATACACCTTTGTTAATTACCCGTATATATATATATATATATATTATATATATATATATATATATATATATATGTTTATATTATAGATTATTATTGAACAAGAATAAAACCTTGGTTTGGAACCCGACAAGTATGAACATCCCGTACATGCACTACTACAAAACAGTAAATAGACAACGCGGAAAAAAATGTTGTGGTTTCATTCAGCAAAACGTCGTGGTTAAGGGTGTCATCTATTTGACACCCTTACACAACGTTTTAAAAACGTTGTAGTTAAGCACATTAGACGACGTTTTTTAAGAAAAAAACGTTGTAGATTTGTTTTCCATAAATTAGCAGATGCTTGAAAACGTTGTAGAAAGTATGATTCCACAACGTTTTCTGGATAAAAATGTTGTAGTTTAATATATTAGACAACGTTTTTAAAATGTTTGTAGATAAAAAAAAAAAAAAAAAAAGGTTGTGATACACTTATATTACCAATGCACCTGCAATATATACTAATGCACCTGCCATATGCTAATGCCATGATATATAGCTAAAAGGTCTAAATTCTCATTTAAATTTAAAGCCAAAATGTATAACCATTCAAAATACATCACAATAATACCATTCGTTTACAGTTTTAAATTACTAAATCCACAAAATATATACTAAACTATCCATAAAATATATACTAAACTATTCAAAATACATCCCAATAATACAATTCATTTTGTCATGGTATTGAATCAACATTTTAACCTGCATTTGAAATCTTTAGCCTGGAAAGCAGAATCTCCTTGCTTCTTAGAATTTAATGTCTCTCTACATTGATTGTCCACATTTGGAAAGAAAGCTGCAAGCAGATTGCAATTGATATTAGCTTTGCTATCACCAATAAAAGAAAAAAAATCTACAGCAACCAGGAAACATAATTATTACTACCCCTAACAGAATCGAGTCTATACTTGCTCTCTTCAGCAACTAGTACTTGTCATCCCAATTTACAAGATAGATACAAGTGACACAAAGAGCTTTATATACTGAGAAAATTAAAGTATTTGAAAAAAAATTAGTTTTGCTGGTAACGAACCTCATTGGCAATTCCCTCATCTCCTTGTATCCAATCTTTTCTAATATT
>CM029019.1:71289330-71460666 GCA_016801055.1 Panax notoginseng
ATGCAAAGGTCGGAAACAAAAACCTAGGTCAGCTTTGATAATTACGCGGTAGGTTGACTTAACCTAATTAATTTGATGGACAACCACTCCAAGAAAAAAGCAGCTTCTTGACATTACGCTGGGTTAAATATAATATACAATTAATTTGAGTCTCACATTTAAAATTAATGTGATTTATCTTAAATAATACTCCCTCTATTCCTAAATAAGTGACATTTTGAAAGAAAATATTTGTTCCCAAATTATCTGTCATGTACAACTTTCAAGGAGAATAAATTATTTATTTTCTTATATCACCCTTATCTTCTCTCATTGTCCCAATAAATTATCGCCCTTAGGTGATGTTTGTTTACATCTGATTGCCTCTTAATGGACTGCTTCTCATTCGTTAAGAGACATGATGCTGTTTACTTTGTTTTTTGTTACCTCTGAATGCCTCTTAATCGGTAAGACAGAAAATAAAATCTTAATAATTAAGAGGTACCTCTTAATGAAATTTTTTTGATAATTTTTTTTATATAAATATATTCAACAATATTATGCACTCATTTTTATTAAATTGAATATTTAAAATTATTAAATAATTTTTTTACCCTTTAAAATGGTTAAAATAGTGTCATTAAGAGACAACTAACTTTTTTGTTATCAAACAATTTTTTAGATTCAGACTTCATAACCATTCAGATGATCTAATTTATTAAGACATCATAATCATTCAGATCTTAATTCTCAGATTTATCAAACACAACCTTAGTATTAATAGTTTTCAACTTCCCATAAAGGGGTAGTGATGGAATTTCACACATATTTTAATTATTAAATGATAGTATTAAATAACTTTCTTAATCCATGTGTAAAAATCTTAAACGATACTTATTTAGGATAGAGGGAGTATAAATTTATAACTTTAATATATTAAAATGATATTTACAATAAAAAACATATCAATTCTGATTGTGTATAGATATAATAGCATAATATCCAAATTAAAACAAATACTAGAAATTTAATTGATATATTTATTTGTAACAAAAGTTGACTTACTTTGGTCGTATTATAAATCTTATAAATATCAAAATTAACTTTGTATTTTAATACCGAAGGAGTATTTTATAATTGAGCCTGTTCGTCATGGGATGATATTTTATGTTCAATTGCGTACACCATCGAGCAAAGACCAATAAAAAAATGAAAAAAAAAAGGTTATTCCCTCCATAGTATGAAAAGAATTAATAATCCCGAACAAATAGGGGCGTATCTGTTAGGGGGTAGCAACTGAATAAATTTAAAGGAACATATTAATGAAAGAGTAAAATTTAGAAGGGATAAAAAATAATTTATTTATATTTTAAATACAAGTACAGACAAATATAGATTCTTCTAATTAAATTGTATCTAAATATTTTTTATTTAAAATTTCTTTTTTAGTTTAGATTGCGAATATTTATTGTAATTTGTAAATATTATTATATTAATATTATGATTAGTTAAACTTTTGTTATTTAACTTCTACAAAAAAAATAGCTACTTAGAAAAATTTATAGATCCGCCCCTGCGAACAAATATATCCAAATATGTAATTTTTTGTCGAAGTGAATTTTAGTACGTCTAAATATATTTATCTTATTATATATCTCCTCTTATTTCTTTCTTGATAACTTATTGCATTACAATTCAATTTTAAGGATATATTTCATCTTAACACTTTAAAAAAATTAGGAAGGGAATCTAGAAAAAACTTACTCCCTTCGTCCCATAATATATGACGTTTTAGGTGATTTTATTTGTCTTAAATTATTTGACGTTTTAGAAAATTTAGGAGAATTAATTATAATCTTTCCAAAATTATCTCTTATGGGAAAATGTTACAGATGAGAAGAATATGAAATAAGTATGATAATAAATGAGATTTTAAGGGTATTATAGACAATTGATACTATATTTAATATTTTAAATCATTTTCTTAATTCTCGTGCACAACTCTAAAACGTCATATATTATGGGACGGATGGAGTATTTCATTTAGGTTAAATCAAAATTCGACAGGCTTTTAGAATGAGAGTGATTAGCATGAAATTAACTTTGGTCAATTGAACAATACAACGTCGACACGCGGAAAGGGATGTGATCTTTCTCTATCTGTATGTCAGCATTATATTGGTCAATTGATCAACTTACCATAATTTCATAATAATCAGTTCCTTTCAAAATATTACTCCCTCTGTCCCAAATTATCTGCTGTTTTAGCAAAAAAAATGTGTCCCACAATATCTACTTTTTCAATATTTCAATGCATTTTTTTCTTTTATTTTTCAAGTTTGCCCCTTTACCTAATTATTGATAGTCATTACTCTCATCCTCTCTCCACACATATATATGCACTCATACTTTCTCTCTCTACATACTATTTGTCTATTTAATACACTCATACTTTCTCTCTCTTCCTCTCTCCACACATATATATACACACATATATATACAATCATATATTCTCTCTCTTTAGACTATTTGTCTATTTAATGCACTCATACTTTCTCTCTCTACATACTATTTCATGTACTCTTTTTAAACATCTTTTTCATAATTCCACTAATAAGGGTATTTTAGTATTTTTATCACACATATTGATATCTGTGTGGAACTCTAGAATAGCAGATAATTTAAGACGGAGGGAGTAAAATGTAAGTTTCCTCGCTCCTAACCCCTTCTCCAGACTAGTTCTCTCTGATGAAAATATAATCCTAAACAAAAAGTCTAGGGAGACATTTTCTAGTGACATTTTCTAACGACATTTTACTTCTTTTTTTTTTGTAGTACCTCTCAAAAAATATATAGTATTTATTCTAACTAAAATTTTTGTAAAAAACAATAATTTAGGTATAATTTGGATACATACAAGAAACAGGGTTGTACAGACTGTACGGACCCTGTTTCTTATATGTATCCAAATTACATCTAAATCACTATTTTTTACAAAAATTTCAGTTGAAATAAATACTATATATTTTTTGAGAGGTACTACAAAAAAAATCAAAAAAAAATAAATAAAAATATCGCTACACAATGTCGCCAAAAAATGTCGCCGTAGAAGGACTCAATCCTAAATTAGTACATTGTAATAGATAGGTTCTAAAAATATCTTTTTTAATACAATTAAAAGGAGGTATTGAAAAGGCCAACAAGAAAAAAATAAATACTGTTTTCTACTAATGGAGGAAACATTTTATATTAAAATAAGGCTAGTGATAATGTCAGAATAGTAATTATGTTGTCAGAACAATAAGTGTCGTTAAAAATTTAAAGTGTTGTTAAAACAAGTGTAAATATATTGTTAAATATATATTTGCTCTGACAACATAAATATTTTTTTGGCATTATCAACAACCTAAAATAAATGCAACATCTTATGTAGTCATGTATAATATTTAATAAATGGAGAGAAACTAATAATTTCTTGAAACCAATTAACCGAAGATTCAAAGAAATAATTTATTTTCATAATTTTAAAATACAACATAACCCTAGTTATTTCTTAGAAGCTTCTAAGAAGACAGGACTACAATCACATCACAACATTTCTTCGTCATACGAAATTAAGTTTCATCATCATTTATTAAATATCAACATTTATTGACAAAAAACCAAATTTTCTTTGACAATAAAACACGCAATCCCCTCCTTTATTGAATAAAACACGCAATTGATACAAATGCAATCACAACTACCACACTTATTCATTCAGTCTTCATTTCGTGAAGATTTTTTTTCCCTATACAAAATTAAACAGACTGACTAGGGGTATTAGTTTGTCAAGATCCTACATGTTGTTGGACAGAATAGCGATTATTCTGCGGACTGATAAACAATTAAATTCACAAATAAAAGAACAAATGATCCATAAAAAAAATACAGAGAAATCTCTCTAATGTGTATAATATATTTATCAAAATTCAAGTCTATCTAATTCAATCCATAAACTGAGTTTATATAGCTTAGCAAACTTTATCCCCAAGCCACTCTAGAATATTTCTATAGATATAGAAATAAAAAAGAAGAAGAAATAGAATCCTCCTATGGATGTGAAAAATATTCTAACAAACTTCCTAAAGATACGGAAAGATATCCTAACAAAAAATAAAAACTTATTATAAAAGATTTACTACCTAATAAAATATTATTACTAAAAAGAACTAAATAATAATAATAATAATAAAGTCCATCGACTTCCAACGTCATGACACCTCTTCGGAAGAAGTTCTCCACACCCGAAGTCATGACGTCATCTGAAACCGAACTCTGACCCTGAAGACACGGACCGAACGCTTGACCCCGAAGTCATTCGATATCGTTGCGCTAATCCCTTAGCTTTTGGTCTTTTTGTATCATCATCGTACCATCCGACCATTCAGGATCTTCGGCCAGAAATTCTCTTGCATTAGTCTCTCCGTGTTGGAAAGAACTCGTCCTAGAGTTCGACTCAGATAAAATGGAAACTGTATGAGAAGAGGTTTCGGCAATTGAAACATTTTCCTTTTGATTCGATCCTGGGACAAGATATATCTATTGTAGAATGTCCCTTATCGCCGATAGTCCTAATGGAAGCTCTTCGGGCAATTCATGTACATCGGCTGACGCTTCAGTGCTTTCAGCTGTTGAACCGCTCCCACAAGTAAGTAGGACATACACCACACCTTCACGATCGGCCTCCGTTAGGAATCTAGTCATGGATAACAGGTTCGGACTCCCGACTACTCGAGCTAAACTGGCCTCTTCTTGTCGAGGCGCTAGTACAACCTTATTTCTTTTAAAACGAAAGGAATACGTATTCTTCCGACCATAATGAATAACTCTTAGGTCATATTGCCAAGGTCGGCCCAACAACAGATGATATGCGTCCATTGCCACCACATCACACCACGCATTATCAAAATTTTTATTGCCGATGGAAAAAGACAGTAAGCACTTTTTATCCACTCTTACTTCATTGCCCTTTTTTAACCACAACAACTTATATGGTTTAGGATGTCGATCCGTTTTCAACTATAATTTTTTGACAACCTCTTCGGACACTATGTTCTCACAACTGCCACCGTCAATGATTAACTTGCAGAATTTATTTGCTATGGTGCAAGTTGTTTGAAAGATATTGGTTCTCAACCAATCCTCTTCGGAATCACCTTTATGATTTGGTAGACTCTTGCGAACGATCAGGGTCACCTGGCTATCTTCATACGATCCATTCTCCTCTTCGTCCCCATCATCATATTCGTTATACTCATGTTCTCCATAAGGTTCTCCTTCATCTTCATATTCGTCATAAATTTCTTCTTCATCTGCAAATTCATCATAAATTTCTCCTTCATCTGCATATTCGTCATATACAGGTTCTCCATACTTATCTATTTCTTCTATATCATCAAAATTAGAATTAAAATTATAAAATTCCTCATCATGATCAAGGTGCGAGAAATATTACTGGACTTCCTCGGTCGGATACTGTCCATGAGAATAATACACTTCCTCGTCATGATCAAGGTGTGGGACTTCCTCAGCCGAAAACTGTCCACGATAGTGATCAAGGTGCGGGACTTCCTCCTTCAGAACATGTCCACGTCGACCCCGAGTCAGCGCCTTATATAAGATGCCTGGTTAACTCTGCAACATGTCTCTGTAAATCCTCAATCATCGCGTCTTGAATGTTATGATCCTGGTCCGGGTCTTCCTCAGCCGGAATCTGCCCTCTACGACCACGATCACGACCACCAGCCATTAAAATAGATGAGTCTATTCCCAAAAAGATGTTTGAGCTTTGATACCAACTGACGATGGGCGAGATAGCGATTATCCTGTGGGCTGGTAAACAATTGAATTCAAAAATAAATGAATAAGAGATTCACCAAAAAAACACAGAGAAATCTCTCTAATGTGTATAATATATTTATCAAAATTCAAGTCTATCTAATTCAACCCACAAGCCGGGTTTATATAGCTTAGCAAACTTTATCCCTAAGTCACTCTAGAATATTCCTAGAGATATGAAAATAAAATCTTTAACAAAAAATAACAACTTATTATAAAAGATTTACTACCTAATAAAATACTATTACTATAAAGAACTAAATAATAATAATAATAATAATAATAATAATAATAATAATAATAATAATAATAATAATAATAAAGTCCATCGACTTACAAAGTCATGACACCTCTTCGAAAGAAGTTCTCCACACTCGAAGTCATGACGCCATCTGAAGCCGAAATCATGACGCCATCCGAAGCTGAACTTCGACCCCAAAGACACGGACCGAACTCTTAACCTTGAAGTCAACCGATACCGTTGCACTGATCCATTAGCTTTTGGTCTTTTAGCATCATCACACTATAAGAAATAGCCTTAATTCCGATGGACTTAGTTTCAACGGAATGTATTCGGTCAAAATTAAGGTATTTTCGACGAAATATTCTGTCGACCATAATTCAGTCAGAAGTAATTTATTTCCGAGGAAAATTCGTTGGAAATATAAGGCCTCAGCTGGAGCCAAGTTTCCCACCAGCGCGAAACTTAAGTACGACGGAACTATGGGTATTTCTGAGGGAAAGTCCGTCGAGGATACTATAAGTCCGACGACATTATATTCGACGAAAATTCTGTCAGAAATAAGTTATAAAACCTAATTACGCAGTGTCTTCTTCAGCGCCTCCTCTTATTTCATTTCTCTCTTTCTCTCTCCTCACTCCCTCATTCTCTCTGCGCCTCACTCCCTCACTCTCGTCTCTCACCCTCACTCTTGTCTCTCACACTCTCCCACTGTCAGCCCTCGCCGCCTCCACCAACGCCGCCGTCGCGTACCACTGTTGGACCTCCCAACCTTTGTCGCCATTGTAGTCCACCTCCTTCTCCTCTTTAGTTTAATTGCAAAGTAAGTCCTAAGGTTAGTCATGGTTTATTAATTTGTATATTTAGGGTTAATTTTTTCCCTAAAAATGTGTTTAATTTATGTCCAATATTGTGCTTATTGCTGAAATATTGTGCTTATTCTGTCCAATTTATTTATTTTTTGTCCAATATTGTGCTTATTCTGTCCAATTTGTTAATTTAAATGGTTGATGAAATTGGGACTTAATTCGAATTGTTGCTGAAATAGGCATTGTTTGTGTTATGCAAATGTTGTTTCTAAAAATTGGGATTATTTTTGTTCTACAAATTGGGTTTATTTTGTGCAATTGCAGTTCTGTTAGTGTATAGCATATGGTTAATATAGTGAATGTTAATACAGTTCTGTTCTGTTAGTGTATAGCATACAGTTCTTTATGCAAGTGCAGTTTATTACAGTGAATGTTCATAATGGACTTTGACATTGATATTTGATATTTCCGACGAAATTTTCGACGAAATTTCTATCATAATTCTTCAATTGTAAATTTTGTGGGCCCATGTAACTATTTAAATATGTTACTTAATTTTTTAATACTGAAATTAACTAGTTTATAGTAGTATATATTTACTTAGTTTTGTACTACTAAATATCAATACAAAGCCTACTTAAACAATAAAATTAAATAACATAAGATAAGATAATTATGATAAAATGAAATAAAGTAAAATAATTAAATTAAATTAAATTAAGTTACTAAATGAAATAACTTAAATTATATCTAATAAATAAATAAAATACATTAAATTTAATTAAATAATATAATATAATATGAGCAAAATTAAGATAAAATACAAAATAATAATAAATTAATTATAATAATTTAAATTTATTAAAATAAATTAAATAATTTAATTTAATAAATAAATTAAATTTAATAAAAAATATTTAAAAATTTATAATATAATACAAATAAAATACAATTCAATAAAACATATTAAAACATAAAATAATAAAATAAAATAAATTTAATTTAAATAAATTAAATTAAATTAAATTTAAAAAATTTAATTTAATTTCATAAAAAATTTAAAAATTATATAATATAATATAAAATAAAATAAATTAAAACATAATAATAAATTTAATTCGATTTAATAACATAAAAAATGAATTTAATAAAATAACAAAAATTATATTATATATTATAATACACACAAAAATAAGCTAGTATAAAATATAATAATAAATACAATTAAATTTTATAAAATAAAATAATTTAATAGTACTCTCCATATATATTCCAAATAACAATTTTCATAAACTAAGTAGTACTTATTTAGTTTTTCATTAACAAAATAAACTAAATAACATTTGCTTAGTTTGCCGCAATATTCAATAAACTCAGTAAGTACTATATGTATATATATACATTTATGTACTATAATATGAAACATAATAGAAACCCGTTTGACAAATACGAGTGAATGGGTACAGTAGTCTCCATATATTTCAAATAACAATTCTCATAAACTAAGTAGCACTTACTTAGTATTTCATTGGCAAAATAAACTAAGTAGCATTTGCTTAGTTTGCCCCAATTTGCAATAAACTCAATAAGTACTATATGTATATATTTATATACATATATGTACTATAATATGAAACATAATAGAAACCCGTTTGACAAATATGAGTAAATGGGTACAGTAGTCTCCATATATTCCGAATAACAATTCTCATAAACTAAGTAGCACTTACTTAGTATTTCATTGGCAAAATAAACTAAGTAGCATTTGAAACTTAGAAACTCGTTTAACATTCACTCAGTAGGAGTGAATGTCAAACAGTCCCCAGTTTTGGACTGTTACTGGATGTTATGTCTCCCACTTAGGCCGGTGCCAATACGAAACGGTACGTTTTTGTTGTTTTGAGGATTTTTCGTCTATTATCTCTATATGTTCTTCGAGTGCATACTTAAATTAAGTTATCTTAGTCTATTTCGTGTTCTTAGAGACCATGGGAAGGTGCTGCCGAATTTTTCTTGAAACTCATGAAACGTACTCAACGTGTTGGCACTAGTGACGAGACGCATCCAATAATGGTATAGAAGCCTTACCCCTATCCTGTAGAGTGGAGATATTAGGTAAATCTAATTCATGCATGAATATCCATGTACTGAATGCGTCTTCTGTGTAGTTAAAAAAGTCAACCGACCGGAGTTGGATGTATTGTAGGATACCCAGTGATGGGAGGGGATTAGTCTCAGCTTATCATGATGAGGTGTCAGATTTCTTGAACAAAGCAATAGAACATGTTGATGATCTGAAGGGGAAGATGCGATGCCCGTGTGTCAAGTGTAAAAAACTGATTTGGAAGAAAGTCGACGAGATTAAATTCGACTTATTTTCCCGTGGATTTGTGGATCGGTACTTCGTATGGACTCATCACGGGGAATCAGAAGTAATTGAAAATATTGTGGAACAATCAATTCTACGGGATTCATACCGCCGAAAACTATGATCGTGTAGAGATGTTAGTCGATGCTTATGGCCCTACTAATATTGACTGGGCTGAAAATGATTCTTCTTCAAGCAGTGCTAAGCAAGTGCCAAATGATATAGTTGCTACCTTTTACAAGTTGCTATCTAAATCTGGGGTCGCGTTGTATCCAGGAAATGATACGGACACCAAGCTTTTTGCAGTGACAATGCTCTTACACTTCAAGAATGAGCACGACTGTAGTGAGAGAGGTTTCAATGATTTGCTTGTTATAGTTGGACAGTTCTTACCCAAGTATCATACTCTTCTTTCGAATTATTACGAAGTGAAGAAGATGGTCAAGGGGTTAAATATGGGGTATCAGAAAACAGATACTTGTGAGCAGGATTGCATGTTATACTATGGGGAGAACAGAGATAAGGGACAATGTGATATATGCAGCTTATCGCGCTACAAGGTAACAAAACGTGGGGGGAAGGAGAAACATGTTCCCAAGAAGATCTTACAGTACTTTCCTCTTGCGACGAGGCTTCAGCGGCTATTCATGTTGTCTCATACGGCTCAACATATGAGTTGGCATCGAACAAGGGATGTCGTGCCTAGTCAGCTGACTCACCCAACGGATGGAGATGAATGGAAGAGATTTGATACAAATTATCCTGAGTTTGCGGAAGAAGTCAGGAATGTTAGGCTTGGCATGGCTACTGATGGCTTTTGCCCTTTTAATAATTTTAGTCAGCCGTACTCAGCTTGGCCAGTCATTATGGTCGCATATAATCTTTCACCGTTAATGTGCATGAGGGATCCGTATTTGTTCTTGACTTTACTCATTCCGGGGGATAAAAGTCCTACAAAAGACATTAACATGTACCTTCGACCGTTAGTGGATGAACTAAAGATGTTATGGGAGATAGGGGTCCAGACGTATGATAAATTGATATGCGAGAATTTTTTGATGAAGGCAGCCCTGTTATGGACTATCACTGACTTTCTAACTCTTAGGATGGTTAGTGGTTGGTCAACTCAAGGGAAGCTGTTCTGTCCAGTGCGTATGGGGGATGTGCAAGGCAATCAGTTGCAGAATGGGCGAAAATGTAGTTTCTTTGGAACTGCTCGTAGATTCTTGCCTCTTGATCATAATTACAGAAAGATGTCTGCACAGTTCAACAGAAAGACGGAGAAGAAGGGGGTTGTTGGTCGATTTCGGGCAGTGAGGTCTTGGACTGGTTGAACCAGCTTGATTTTCCTTTGCCGGGGAAGGAGCAAAGTAAATTAAGAGCAGCCGGGTACGGGAAGACTCATAATTGGACATAGTCGCCCATATGGTTTGAGTTGTTGTATTAGGTCACACTTTCAGTTCGTCATTGTATAGATGTCATGTATACCGAAAAGAATGTATTCGTGAACTTGTTTTACACCGTGTTAGATGCGAGTGGTAAAACAAAGACAATGACAACGCTCGAAAAGATTTGGTGGCATTGAACATTAGGCCAGAACTGTGGCTTCTCCCTAACAATACGAAACCTAAAGCTCCATTTTGTCTTACTAAGCAACAAGTTGAAGACGTGTGTAAGTGGGTTAGTGGGTTGAAGCTCCCAGATGGATATGCGTCGAACATAACACGTTGTTATAAGGTTGAGCAACTAAAACACGTTCATTTGATGCTGAGAACATGTTTGGTATAGATGAGGCATTGCAAGAAGATGTTAGCAACCCTTTGGCTGTAGTATTAAATGTTGAAGATGTGATGAGTACTGATGTTGTGACGCCCCCAAAATTAGGTATACATCACCCATCTTGGGTCGTCAGATACAAAGTACAGAATACAAATACAACTTACTAATACAACTGTCGTGTACAATACGACAAAACATAAACTGTGAGTTTGAATACAAATATTATCTTCTAGAGAGTATTCATACTCAAAAGGAGTCCTCATTACATTTATTAACACACCATTACATAGAATAGTGAGGACTACTAACTAATACTATCATTCGGACCATCACTCCGTTCCCCGACTTGCCCCAGCTACGTTCTCATTCCTGAAGAGAACAGTGAAAGAAAGGGTGAGCTCAACTAGCCCAGTAAGAAATATTATGACTAAGATAATGCAGAATAAATTATCATTAGCCTTCAACAATGTTAAACTGATAAAATATAATAGACATCAAGTTTAACTGCAGCGGAACAAGCAATCCATTAAAAGAGTCAAGTAGTAAATAAACTCTACTATCTTTTATGATTTAAAAGGTTTTCCAACACTGTGATCGCTGAGACTCAGCTTAATAAAATAATCCACATCATCGAATCACCCCTGCACTACGGCCAAGGATATTCGTGTATTCATTAATGGTCATGATCATGCCAACAACTGTCCATCAACGCACTACGGGCCAATGAGGACTTTTACCACATCATTTGTAACATTACGGTCATGATTACACCGAATAATCCCTGGTCATAATCATACCAAGTCCATCTATGCACTACAGACCACAGATGACTTTCAACAGAATATAAACATGAGGATGATGACAATGATATAAGAATTCAATAAAACAAGTTCAAGAATTAATTTATCCAAAAATTAACAACGTCCAAATTGTCAACATGATACTGCTTTGTGGAGTAAAATTCAAGAATGATCAGGAGAATATTTTTATGAATAGATACTAGATGAAGCGCAAATGTCAAGGATATTCCATAAATTTCATGGAGTATAGAAGTCAAAACTTAACCAACTGAGTATAATAAAGAATAAAATAACAAAAGAAATCACCATGCATGCGATAGACCGCACAGACAGGTTATTCCAACAGAATAATAAATAATGGAACCAGGTCCGGCGTAAACGCACAGACAGGATATTCCGACAGAATAATAAATAATGGAACCAGGTCCGGCGTAAACGCACAGACAGGATATTCCGACAGAATAATAAATAATGGAACCAGGTCCGGTGTAAAACACACAGACAGGATGTTCCAATAGAATAATAATAAAAACGGAACCAGGTCCGGTGTAAAACACACAGACAGGATGTTCCAACAGAATAATAGAAGAATGCCACCAAGTATAGGGTAGACCGCGTATACTGGTTATTCCAACAGAATAATAAAGAATGGAATAACAGAAGTTCTCTTCATGAATATAAAAGAAATAATATTCCCTACCTTAAAAGAACTGGATATTAGAAAATTGATGTAGCAGAATACTTTTATTCTCTCTCTCTTATTCTCTCTATACTTTCTCTCTCTATAGCTTGAATGAATTCGTGAAAAATAATGAAGCCCTAGGCCTCTATTTATAGAAAAACTGAGGGTGGCTCTTGGTCTTAACGAAGGGTCAAATGACTCTTGGTCTTAACGAAGGGTCAAATGACTCTTGGTAATATTGAAGGGACAACTACTATTGACGAAAGTAATTACTATTGACCAAGGTAAATACTATTGACAACGGTAATTACTATTGACGACGGTAATTACTATTGACGACGGTAATTACTATTGATGAAGAGACTCTTAGATGATGACATATGGCCCCCCATAAAAAATAACCAAACTTACCACAACGTCTCAATTATTGATTTAATAATATAACATATTATACAGATGATACTATGACAATAATTTAAGAAATATGATGCAGCAATTACTGTAACAATAATTGAGTATAGCTGAGTGACTTCTCACGTAAGCATCAATAATCAATACCGTGTGCTACTATGCAACCACGCGTATTACTGTATTTTTACTACCGGGTAGTTCAACAGTTTTAACGGTTTTAACGGTAACACCTCAGCCGTTATTTTTATAGAAAGATAATTTTGTCGTTTTCTAACTACGACTATACTTCTGTTGTGGGGTCCACCAATGACTGTGCCGTCGTGCGAATATTTCCCGACAAAAAGAATATTCCCCGACCAAACGAATATTTTATAACAACTTGCTTACTTTACAAAATTTATAAATAATACCCACAACTATAATATTATATCAAATCCACACCATAATATTCAAAAAATTATTTCGAGAAAATTAAATATTTATTCATAAAATCTGGGATTTCACAATCTCCCCTCCTTATGGAATTTTGCCCTCGAAATTTACGTACATACCTGGTATGCCGAACAGGTGAGGATACATTGACTTCACTTCAAATTCTAACTCTTGAGGTATAACCTTTGAGCGTCGAATATGATCCTTCTTATCCAAGATTTTAACACGTATCTCCTCAAACATTAAATCATCCGCTATCTCGTCCGGTTCTAAATTAATAATGTTGTTCAGCCGTCCACATATTTACGTAACATCGATACGTGAAAAAAAAACGTTATGAGCTCACGACATGTTTGGCGGTAAAACGAGTCTATAAGCCACAGTTCCTACTCGATCGAGGATTTTAAATGGGTCAATTACATCGAGGGTTGAGATTTCCTCTCTTCGTCGATTCTTGCTTCTAGAATAACGCCCTCTTGAACCTTCTTTTTCACATTTATCAGCTCTGAGTATGTAGCTTGAGCGGCTTTAACTTTATCGATTAAAGTCAATTTTAATCGTATATTCGTTATCTTCACGTGGGTTCGTATATTCGCACTTGTAACCGTATACGATCTTCTACACAACGCGTCAGCTACCACGTTCGCTTTTCCACAATGTTATTGAATGGTACGATCGTAATCTTCAACAGCTCGAGCCAACGTCTTTGGTGCATAATACGTTCGTTTTAGTTGAAAAAATATTTGAGGGTTTAAGAAATGGGTTTTGTACTGGGGTCAATACAAAATTTAATTTTACGCTCTGGGGTAGGCTAAGAAGTCTTCAAGAATACGTCAAGAAATTTATTAACAATAGAAATATCGTTCAAAACTGTGACCCTCATCCAAGACTTGGATTGCACGTCACATTGATACCTATCAACTTATCACCGTTATTCACAACGTTGCCTTCAGAAAGTCTGGCTTCGGTGCATTCCACACAAGAAAGTCAACAACTAAAGGATCGGGGCTCTTTATTTATGGCTTGATATGACAATGATTGACTTTAGTGGTTTGGTTACTTGAATTCGCATAACAGGTTGGTTAGGAATATGAAAGTTAACCACCTTACGAGAAGCATGATGAGTAGTTAACCAATCAATTTCTAAAATCACATCAAAGGCAAGCATTTTCAAAGAGATAAGATTGCAGGTAACGTGAAAGTGTTGATTTGAACAAGATTTATAAATAGTGGAGGTAACGAAGATTTCTCTCAACTGAGTTTAAACAGACATATCAAAGTCTAAGTTCTCCGGAGTTAACTTCAAACATTGAACAACTAGGTGAAATAAAAGAGTGAGTAGAACCGGTATCTAATACGGTATAGACTTCGCAAGAGTTTATGACTAACATACCCGTGATAATTTTATTCAGGTTCCTCGTCACGAAAAAAATGCTCTTTCTTAAACTACTGGCTTTGGCTTTTCTGGGACGGTCTTTGGTGTCTCCATCTTGGCTGAACTTGTTTTTGGTAAACGACAAAAGCGAGCTAAATGACCTTCTCTTCCACAATTATAACATGCTTTAGACGGCATCGCGCAGTTTGGACTGATGTGCCCCTCCCCTCCACATTTGAAACATATGATAGGTGGTCGTTCTCCTTCCTTAACGACAGGTGCTGGTGCTGACGTCTTTCCATCATTGTTGAATCTCCTCTTCTTGAAATGTCCATTCTTATTATTTTGGCCCTGGTTACCACCGAAGTGGTTACCATTTCTGGCCTGTTGATTCCCTCCACGCTTATTGTCACCGCTTCGATGACTGCTCTCACTGGTATTATCATTTTGCCGGCTACTCTCTTTTGGTTGCGTTGACTCGTTATCGCGCTCCACTAACTGAGCCCTATTCACAACATCTGAATACAAACATAGCTTATGAGAAATAAGATGTTGACGTATCTCAGGTTTCAAACCTCGCAAAAACATTCGCGTCATTCGCTCTTCATTATCCACCAAGTGAGACGCAAATCGGGACAACTCGGCAAACTTGGCTTCGTACTGCGACACGGTCAAGTTGTTTTGCTCCAACTTGATAAATTCCACCTCCTTCATGTGACGAATACTTTCGGGAAAGTACTTGTCATTGAATAGTTCTTGGAACTTCTCCCAAGACATCTTGAGTGCGTCAGGCTGGGTACGTTTTACAGATTCCCACCAGTAATCTGCCTCTTCACGCAACATAAAGGTGGCAAAGGGAACTTTTTGCTCCTCGGAGCATCCCAAGACATCAAATATCTTGGTGATCTGCTTTAACCACGTCTCCGCCTTAAGTGGTTCTGGCTTTTCCAAAAACTCCGGTGGTCCTAGCTCCTTAAACTATTTAGCGGTGACCACCAGAGAGTTTCTAGTATTTCCACCTACGTTGTGGACAGGAGCCGCTTTCACCTGTTGTTGCATGTATTGCATAAAGCCTCTGAACATTTGATCATTCATCATTTGGTCAGTGTTGTTGTTTGCATGAGGATTGACACCTTCCTGATGCACATTATCCTGATTATTGATATGTGGTGAATCAACAGTCGCCTGTGCTCCATTGCTATTCTCAACATTCTCAGATGCCATTTCCAGATACTGCCACAAAATAAAAGTTAATTGATATGTCATATATTATCCTTATATTATGACCGACCAATTAAATACCATGCAAATAAACTTAGGTAGGTCATACTAGCGAAGGAATTCCCCGTCTCTCCCCTCCTAGTTCTATTCTCACATCTTAGCTAGGGATCATATCCCTAAGCTCTGATACCAACTGTGACGCCCCCAAAATTAGGTATACATCACCCATCTTGGGTCGTCAGATACAAAGTACAGAATACAAATACAACTTACTAATACAACTGTCGTGTACAATACGACAAAACATAAACTGTGAGTTTGAATACAAATATTATCTTCTAGAGAGTATTCATACTCAAAAGGAGTCCTCATTACATTTATTAACACACCATTACATAGAATAGTGAGGACTACTAACTAATACTATCATTCGGACCATCACTCTGTTCCCCGACTTGCCCCAGCTACGTTCTCATTTCCTGAAGAGAACAGTGAAAGAAAGGGTGAGCTCAACTAGCCCAGTAAGAAATATTATGACTAAGATAATGCAGAATAAATTATCATTAGCCTTCAACAATGTTAAACTGATAAAATATAATAGACATCAAGTTTAACTGCAGCGGAACAAGCAATCCATTAAAAGAGTCAAGTAGTAAATAAACTCTACTATCTTTTATGATTTAAAAGGTTTTCCAACACTGTGATCGCTGAGACTCAGCTTAATAAAATAATCCACATCATCGAATCACCCCTGCACTACGGCCAAGGATATTCGTGTATTCATTAATGGTCATGATCATGCCAACAACTGTCCATCAATGCACTACGGGCCAATGAGGACTTTTACCACATCATTTGTCACATTACAGTCATGATTACACCGAATAATCCCTAGTCATAATCATACCAAGTCCATCTATGCACTACAGGCCACAGATGACTTTCAATAGAATATAAACATGAGGATGATGACAATGATATAAGAATTCAATAAAACAAGTTCAAGAATTAATTTATCCAAGAATTAACAACGTCCAAATTGTCAACATGATACTGCTTTGTGGAGTAAAATTCAAGAATGATCAGGAGAATATTTTTATGAATAGATACTAGATGAAGCGCAAATGTCAAGGATATTCCATAAATTTTATGGAGTATAGAAGTCAAAACTTAACCAACTGAGTATAATAAAGAATAAAATAACAAAAGAAATCACCATGCATGCGATAGACCGCACAGACAGGTTATTCCAACAGAATAATAAATAATGGAACCAGGTCCGGCGTAAACGCACAGACAGGATATTCCGACAGAATAATAAATAATGGAACCAGGTCCGGCGTAAACGCACAGACAGGATATTCCGACAGAATAATAAATAATGGAACCAGGTCCGGTGTAAAACACACAGACAGGATGTTCCAACAGAATAATAATAAAAACGGAACCAGGTCCGGTGTAAAACACACAGACAGGATGTTCCAACAGAATAATAGAAGAATGTCACCAAGTATAGGGTAGACCGCGTATACTGGTTATTCCAACAGAATAATAAAGAATGGAATAACAGAAGTTCTCTTCATGAATATAAAAGAAATAATATTCCCTACCTTAAAAGAACTGGATATTAGAAAAGTGATGTAGCAGAATACTTTTATTCTCTCTCTCTTATTCTCTCTATACTTTCTCTCTCTATAGCTTGAATGAATTCGTGAAAAATAATGAAGCCCTAGGCCTCTATTTATAGAAAAACTGAGGGTGGCTCTTGGTCTTAACGAAGGGTCAAATGACTCTTGGTCTTAACGAAGGGTCAAATGACTCTTGGTAATATTGAAGGGACAACTACTATTGACGAAAGTAATTACTATTGACCAAGGTAAATACTATTGACGACGGTAATTACTATTGACGACGGTAATTACTATTGATGAAGAGACTCTTAGATGATGACATATGGCCCCCCAAAAAAAATAACCAAACTTACCACAACGTCTCAATTATTGATTTAATAATATAACATATTATACAGATGATACTATGACAATAATTTAAGAAATATGATGCAGCAATTACTGTAACAATAATTGAGTATAGCTGAGTGACTTCTCACGTAAGCATCAATAATCAATACCGTGTGCTACTATGCAACCACGCGTATTACTGTACTTTTACTACCGGGTAGTTCAACAGTTTTAACGGTTTTAACGGTAACACCTCAGCTGTTATTTTTATAGAAAGATAATTTTGTCATTTTCTAACTACGACTATACTTCTGTTGTTGGGTCCACCAATGACTGTGCCGTCGTACGAATATTCCCCGACAAAAAGAATATTCCCCGACCAAACGAATATTTTATAACAACTTGCTTACTTTGCAAAATTTATAAATAATACCCACAACTATAATATTATATCAAATCCACACCATAATATTCAAAAAATTATTTCGAGAAAATTAAATATTTATTCATAAAATCTGGGATTTCACAGATGTCACTGACGTACCTGACGATAAGGATGTCAAGGAACACGTCATCGTGAATGATTTTGTAGTATTTGAGGATGATAATGATGACGAAACTGATCTCGAAACTGAGGATGAGGAAGATACCGAATTCGTGAATGATATACACGTTGATTCTGATGGGTTTGATGACGTACGTAATTGAAAAAGAGCATTCATATTAGTAAATACCACATATTGTTAAACCTTACATATTCATAATCTATCAATTTGGTTATTGTAGTAGGATATTCATGGCAAGACATAGCGATGGATGTCGACGAGGTGGTGGGCGATCCGGTATGGGAAACCCTAGCCACAATGGAGGCTCTTCTTTAAGAGCTAGTAAGTTGTCTTAACTAGGATTTAAATATATCTCAAGCTGCATTACTTTATGTTTATTGACTCAGTTAAATATAATTATTCCAGATGCACCTCGTCAACGACACCGAGGGACGAAGCTCGATATCTTTGGTTGTCCGTCAACAGTTCCACTTACAGTACCGGTGGATGTCGCTTCTGGACAATAAGTGTTAATATGTTGTTAATATTTGTGTCAGTTATTGCAAAATACAATTCACATAACACATATTGTTATATTTTTCTCTATAGTATACTAGACCCGGTGGCTAAGCACACCCTACACGCGATCTGTTTGATGCATCTCCCGAGAGGGTGCATACGATTTAGCCAGTATGCGTGGTACGATGCCACCTTTATGCATACCATCTTGCTGGAGTTCCACGTAAGTTAAGCATATTATATTAATTACTACATAGTTGTATTAGGATGACGAAATCAATTGTTCCTAATTTTTAAACTTTTGTTATAGGTTTATTATAGATTTGACCCGAGCATCTCTCAGTCAGCTGGCAACGATGTGATTATTTCACATGTCGCTAAGAATTACTCCGGCTGGCTGTATGAGATACGACAGAGGGCAGCCCGGTCAGTTGAGGACCAGCCTAGGACCACCATCAGAGATCACTAGCCTTGCATAGTCTCTGATTTAACCTAGGAGGCTATGTGTGAGCACTGGGATGCTAATGACTTCAAGAAAAAGTCTTAACAAGCGAAGAAGAACCGTGGTCAGCTCCGGATAGTACACACCACTAGTTTTCAGTCATTCGAGGAGCCGAAGATGGTAAGTGCGCTGTATTTAGTTGTTTAGTTATCAAGTTCTTACACAAATACTTAATACCTATTTTATGATTTTTTTTTATTAGGCCTTGAGGAGGACCTTGGGCCGAGATCCCACCATTTTAGAGTTTTGGGATCAAGCCCACACGCCTAAGGACAAGTGCGCTTTGTCTCAGGCAGCTTTAGCTATACGGGTAAAACTCATCTTACTATATAGCTTTTAGTAATATTCATTCGTAAATAAAATGATATAATTAACATACGTATACAAAATAAATTACAGGACTGATTTCAGAGGCTTCGGGATCAGCGTATAGCTGAGCTAGAGGCTATTAGGAGGGGTTCTGAGCCGTTGGATTCCGCCACCCCCTTCCCGATATTGTATTAAATCGGGATGAGGAGTTGAGACTATGGATCGCGTCTTAGGATCCCTCTACTAGCAGTACCGGAAGATATCGAGTGTTGGGTCTGTCGAGGATACCCGCATATAGACCTGGCAAACGGGCGGGCCGGGTCGGGTCAACAGCGGGCCTGGCCAAAATGGCCCGGGTTTTGGCGGGTTAGAAATGTGAGGCCCGTGGCCTTGGTTGGGCCGAGGCCGGGCCGGCCCGCGGGCTTGTCCCTTTAATTTTTTTTTATTTTTTTTTTGCAAACTCTTTGCTACACCAGAAATAGTAATAATAATAAATATTAAAAATAATAAAATAATTAATATATGAATACATTTAATTGGATAAAATTATAAGAATTAATTCTCCATATTTTAGATTATTCTTTCACTATTCAATAAAGGAAATAATTGCGTTTGTGCACAATTTTAGTTTGCCCCTTTTGAGGGAGACACATTTAAAATAACAAAAAATTTTGGATTCGTAATTGATGGTGACCAATTTTTAAAATTCCTTTAACCTGGCCCTTAATGCCGGTTATTGGCCGTTGAATATTCAAATGATCCACGTGGCTGTCATATTCAGATTAAACAATATTACGTTATCCCATGCGAGGATTTACTATTTAGGATGGTTTGCTAATTAGACCTGGCAAAATATGGTTATGGGTTGGTTTTGGTTTTTAAAATATGGTTAACCAACCATTTAAAAACTAAAACCATATTAACCATTTTTAATATGGATAATGTGGGTTGGAACCATATGGTTATGGTTAAAAACCATATTAACCATTTTAAGATGTTTCATGTAAATATTTATTTGTATTAGTTGTTATAATATTATATATTTTTTATATTGTGATTGTATCATAAATAAATAACTAAAATATAATAGTATTTAATTATAATTTGTGCTTGAGATAATTTTATTATATAATCTATCATAAGTAAAGAGGAGTGAAAACAGTAACAAAATATTATTTTTTTTTTCGTGGGTCGCGTGGGTGAGGTAGGGGGTGGAGTGGGGTAGGGTGGGGTGGGGTAATATTATTATTTTTTACATAATCACATAATATTATTTTTTTAGTGGGGGTGGGGTAGGGGGTGAGGTGGGGTGGGGATGAGGGTGGGGTGGGGGTGGGGGAGGGGGTAAGGTGGGTGGGTGGATAGGGTAGGGTGGGTGGGTAGAGTGAGTGGGTAGGGTGCATGGATGGGTGGGGTGGGTAGGGTGGGGTGGGTAGCGTAGGGTAGGGTGGGTAGGGTAGGGTAAGGTAGGTGGGTGGGTAGGGTAGGGTGGGTGGATAGGGTAAGGTAGGGTAGGTAGGTGGGTGGGTGGGTGGGTAGGATAGGGTACGTGGTAGGGTAGGGTGGGTGGATAGGGTGGGGTGGGGTGGGTAGGGTAGGGTGGGGTGGGTGGGTAAGAAGGGGTGGTAGGTAGGGTAGGGTGGGTAGGTTGGGTAGGTGATAGGGTGGGTGGTAGGGTAGGGTGGGTGGGGTGGGTTGGTGGTAGGGTAGGTAGGTGGGTAGGTAGGGTAGGTAGGTGGGTGGGTAGGGTGGGTAGGGTAGGTAGGTCCACAATTTAAATTAAAAAGTGTTATATAAATATGGGTCGAAAAATGGTTAACTGGTTCAGAACCATAACCGACCTGAATAAATATGGGTCCAAACCATAACCGACCTGAATAAATAAAAATGGTTAACCGACCCATTTGGTTCCAGTTAATATGGTTTGACCCAACAGTTAACTACTTATATTGCCAGGTTTAGCCTAAACTCATGCAAATTAAAACCAATACAAATTCATGCATGTTCTTCTATCCCTAAATTATTGTCCTGATTCTCAGAAAGAAATTAATTATGCAATATGAAGAAAATTAGTTATCAACTTTATAATTAATTTTAAATATGATAAATTATTTTTAAACAGCGTGTAATTAAAAAAAAAAAAGGAATTGTGACGTTTAAAAATGATGGGATATATCTCATCTTGAAATGGGTTTGAAAATTTCGTATCTTCATAACAAAGTAGGAAGGATATAAGTATATAATAAACTCTACTTGTAAGACTTATTATTTATTTTAGAAATGACCTTTACCGGCCATGAAAAAAGAATTCAAACATGATCTTTTAGATGTGTGTGCATAACATGGACTTCAAATATTATTTCTTTTTTTTTATGATAATTTTATTGTAATTGGCAATAAAGTGTGAGATGAGATAAAGGACGATTCGGACTCTTATTTATTTACTTATAAGTCTTGTGTTCAAGCCTCACAACCCATAAGCAATATTTTATTTTTAAAAAAAAAGTCACGGGCCACGGGCCGGGCCGGGCCATCCGCGGGCCGGGCCTAAAACGAGCGGGCCAAAAAGGCCCGGATTTTTTTGGGCTTAAAAATCGATCGCAGCCCATAGCCTGGCCCGCGGGCTTGGGTCATGTTTGCCAGGTTTACCCGCATATACACTTCCTGGAGGTAATATTTTTAATGTTTCACGAAATTATCAGAATTTATCACATTATATAAATTATTATTAGTAATCAAATTTGTATCTTTTTGTAGGCTCCAGCCAGCGCCAACGTCCGAGAGCACATGTCAGACCATCTCATATGGGCGCTGGCTTGGATGACGAGATCTTCTAGAAGCTGATAGGGGCAGTGTCGGATAGGTTCCATATCGATCCGGTCTTTCAGTGTCAGCAGTTGCCTAGCAGTTCTCGTTGATGTGATAAAAATATGTAACTGCAAGTGCACAGTGTCAAATTGAAGAACTGGCAAGTACAGGTCGAACCCACAGAGACTAGATTAATTCTTTAATATATTCTTAATTAATATTTTAGGCGAATTAGAATTAAATATGGTGGAGAAAATTTATTAACTAAATTATTCAAACTACTAATTAATAACAGAAACTATTAATGAGAAAAGATACTTAGGAATCAGAATCCACCAAATATTAACATAATAAATAATTTCTTATTTTCTAAATCAATTTCCAAATTATTCTCTCTTCCGTTTAAAAATAATGATTCATATAATTAATATGGGCAAGCATAAGTTATGAAAAATTTACAGATTATATAACTTATCAAAACCTCGCAATCAATATAAAAATCATATGCAATTTATGCGGAGAAAAATATGAAGGCGAAAATAATTATGCATTAATTTTGGAACGGAAAGAAAATATTATTATGAAATACTTAGTTTCATCATAATCCTAGGTATTAGAAATTTAGCTAGCCATGGAATTAAAAACAAAAACAAATAATATTAGTACTACAATTCGCATGAAATAAGAACAATGATTAAAAAGAGAATTTCTATTATGTAAATAAAAGAAAGATACAAATACTCCCTGACAGTAGTTTCACACGTGATTGGAATAAGAGAAAAAAACAAACTCTAAATATGTTACTCCCTTCTACACTAGTGAAGAACTAAGAAAAAGAAAATAATAAGTGGTGTCCTTCTCTCTAAAAACAAGAGGCCTATTTATAGGGAAAATAACTTGGAACCCTAATTGAACTTGGACAGTTTTGTCCCCAATCAACTTCTCAAAAAGATCTTCTAGATATACTTTTTCTTCTTTTGTTGGGTTTGACTTGCACACTAAGATTTTTTAACCTCTTTCCTACTCCTTGTAGGATTCTTCTTGGATATTCTTTATATGAATAAAAGCATTAAATATCCCTTGATCACCAAGATTTTGACTTTATTGCAATAAATATTAAATCCTACAAAATAAAATAAAACATATTAATTTAATAAACTAATATAATTAAAATGACAAAATTAGGGATAATTAAATGTATGAATTACGTGTCTATCAAATACCCCCATACCTAGCTTTTGCTCGTCCTCGAGTAAAATAAAAATAAAATAATATAAAAATTACACTACCTCATTTCCGTAGGAAACACGATTGCACTTAGCATGTGCAACAAGCCTTTAAACCCCAAAGTTACCCAAGTGGACGAGTTGTGTCTCGTGAGGATTTGTAGTGAATATACCCACAAAATTTAAAAATATATTTTTTGGATTCAACAAATTATGAAATTGAAAGAAAACTTCTAAATATCTATGGGCATTGTACAAAAGCAAGATTAAATTCAAAATCACAATTTTACCTTATCAAAAATACTCAATCTTCATTTTAGACACCATCCTTCATTAAATCAATTCCACGTGATGCATGCATGTGTATATGATGTAACTCTTAGTAGAGATTTTTATCATGAAAATCAAGCAAATTCATTTTTTTTCTTTTTCTTTCTTTTTTTTCTTCCATTTTACATTTTTTTCGATTTTGATTCTTGACTTGTGCAATGTCTCATTTTTTTAGGCTTTTCAGAGTTACCCATGTAGAGCGAGCGTTGGACCAATGACTCCCAAACCAGATGGCTTTAGGGCACTAGGTGTAGAGACACCCCTAAGGGCTTACTTACTCGAGTAACAAAGGCCACAAAATTAGACTAGTCAAGCTGCTTTTTCCATCACACTTTTCAGCGTGAATATCGATGCTTCCTAAGGCTTGGATACCCAATTATTTCGTTTAATGGACATTGAAGCAGTTATTTATTCCTTCTTCTTTTTTTTCAACTTTTCTCAACTTCATTTTTTTTCATTCCTTCTTATTTTCTTTTCTCTTTTTTTTTTAAATTACTCGAATCATGATTTATACCCCACAACTAAGAATTAGTGCAAACGTGAAGTGTAAAAATGCTTGTGAAATTAATTTTAATCCAGATGGTGTTTCGAACTAAGATTTTGTACCTTATCAAAGATTTAAGAGTTTTAAATCTTTTAATCTTACTTATGAGTTTTGCTCCACAAACACTTATTAGAATTAATTCAACCCAAAAAAAGTCAAATAATTTTTTTTTATTTTTTTTGTGTTTTTTTTTACTATTTTTTCCTAAAAAGAGAAATAAAAAATAAAATAAAATAAAAAGAAATCTAATACAATAATACAAACAAACTCCCCCCATACCTAAATCATGCATTGTCCTCAATGTATGTAAATGAAGAAAAGAGAACAAAGGTGTGGAAAAAAAAATTATACCTTGTATGCGGGGCATTTGTTCTGCAAGAAAATGTGGTGAGAAAAAAAATAAATGTATATATCTACAAATTTTATGCATCCTAAAAACTATGCGACTGTAAATGGTCAGGGATACAAACAAACAACCTAGAGTGGATTGTGTATGATTTTCAGGAGGTCTGGATAATTGAAAATAGTTAGAATTTGCAACAGAAGAACAATTGTGAGCATACCAGACTGATTCTTTTAAAATTGAGTCAGAGAATGATAACGAAAAATGATGGTTCCTTTTGAAAAATTCTAACTTCATAAAATCTATCCAAACTTGCCATCCATATTTGTTACCACGGTGCACTAAAACATTTTTATCATTTTGAATAACTGTTAGACCAAGATGTTTAGACACCACTTGATTAACACATGCATTATCTGAAATGGGAGATATGATCTCATTATCTAAACATGGAAGATTATTATTGTCTACAACCTTTGGTTCATTTGTTAAATCACATTTAGTGTTTCTGGAAGGCGCGTCGAATGGACCCAAGGTAGACTCAAAATGATCATAAGAGGATTGAAGGTCAATTTGATTCTCGTGAAAATGCTCAAAATGTGTCAAACTTGATTCAACTATAGGTTCCAATCTTGAGTAAGATTTTTGGGCTGTGGAGTCCAACATCTCATTGACCTCATTCAAGTATTCAGTTTCATCCCAATTTTGACCAAAATGATTTAGACAAAAGTTAATAATTTTATTTTCCCCCATAAGCTCATTTCCCGACATTTGTTGAATCATGTTCACTTTAACGGACTGGTCAAACAAATCACTAGGTTGCTCTCCCACATTAAACACATTTAAGTCAATTGTCATGTTCCCAAATGTCAATTTCATTAGTCCATTTCTACAATTGATTAACGCATTAGAAGTTGCTAGAAATGGTCTACCTAAAATGATAGGAATTTGACTCTTGGGATTGGCAACAGGCTGGGTTTCAAGGACAATAAAGTCAAAAGGGAAGACAAAATCACCAACCTTAATGAGTACATCTTCAACTATTCCTTTTGGTACTTTAACAGAACGGTCAGCTAGTTGGAGTGTGACACTTGTCTTTTTCAACTCCCCTAAGCTTAAGGTTTGGTACACAGAAAATGGTAACAGGTTCACACTAGCTCCTAAATCAAGCAAAGCTTTTTCAATTAATGTGTCACCTATGATGCATGAAATTGTAGGACAACCAGGGTCCTTATACTTCACAGGGACTTGACATGACAAGATAGAACTAACATGGGCTGTTAGAAAAGCTTTTTTAGGAACATGAGTGGTTCTTTTATGTGTGCACAAATCTTTTAGACATTTAGCATATGAGGGAACTTGTTGAATGACATCTAGAAGAGGAATATTAATTTTAACTTGTTTGAACACTTCTAGAATTTTGTCCAACTGGGCTGGCTGCTTGTTTGAAATAAGTCTTTGAGGGAATGGGGCTTTTGGTTTAAAGACTTTTTCAATTGACTCATAAGGTGTGGTTTGATCATCTTTTGACACAAGCTTAGTAGGTGGGCCTACTGACTCAGAGTTTGTGGGCTTTTCAGGTAGGGCTGACTTTGAAGATGGATTGTTAGATTCAACATTTAAAATTTTCTCTTCTTCATTATCAATGCCAACATGATTATTAAAATAATTTCCAGACCTTAAAGAAATTATAGAATTCACATGATTGACTTGGTTGTTTTCATGTGAATTAGCATGATAAGGTTTATGATTAGGGACTGGAAATTTTGGATTGGTCTCGGGTTGACTAGGAAGTTTACCCTTCTCTCTTTCACTAACAATAGTGGCCGATTGACTCATTTGGATCTCTAGGCGAGAAATGGATTTTATTACAGTTTCCACACTTTTCTCTAAGGTGATAAGTCTCCTCTCACTTTCATTAGAAAAACCTTGTGGATATTGAGGTGCTGGATTTGAATTTTGGTACGGACCAGGATTTGGCTTTTGATAAGGTTGAAAAGATTGATTTAGAGACTGATTGACCTGATTTGAAGAGTTATTCAGGTGGGGTCCTTGGTTCCATGCAAAATTAGGATGATTTCTCCAACCTGGATTATAAGTGGGTGCAAATGGGTCATTCGCAGGTCTTTGAAACATTGAATTGACTTGTTCATATTCTTCAAATTGGGGCACGACTCTAGAACATTCCTCAATCACATGGCTTGGTGAATTACACTTTAGACACAAAGGTGGTGGTGTTGAGACTTGGTTCACGTGTGATTGTCCCCTAGTTTCTAAATCTTCAAGTCTTTTAAGTACACCAGCCAACTTAACTTCGGTAGCAATTGAATTGTCAATTGTATGAACACCCCTAGATGAACTAGGTTTATCTGTCTCTCGGGTGGTTTCCCATTGCATGGTTTTTTCTGCTAAGTCTTCTAAAATCTCCCAAGCATTTTCCTCATCATTATTCAAAAAACCCCCTTTACACATTGACTCTAACATTGTTTTAGTGGGATAGTCTAAACCTTCGTAAGCAATTTGACACAATCTCCATTTCTCAATTCCGTGGTGTGGGCACTGAGATAACAAATTTTTAAATCTATCAAAATATTTCCAAAAGGACTCTTTTTCAAGTTGGCCAAATTGATGAATTGCAGTCCTAATTTTAGCAGTTTTATGATTCAGAAAATATTTTTTTAGAAATGTAACAACAAATCCCTCCCAGGTTGATATAGAATTATTTGGTAGGCTATATAACCATTTTTTAGCATTATCTTTTAAAGCAAATGTTATAAATCTTAGCCTAATTGAGTCATCAGACAATTGTTGAATTTTTATTAGGGCACAAACTTCCTCAAATTCCTGAATAAATAAATATTCATCTTCTATCCCTGTGAACCTAGGTAACATATTTATAAAATGTGGCTTAAGTTCAAAATTGTTACCAGTTACCGGTGGTAGACTGATACATGAAGGTTGGGCAGAGCGGGAAGGATAACATCAATCCCTTAAAGAAACAGTTTGTGCGCCCTCCATTTTTCTTAAAGTGAGATCTTTTAAAGAGAAATTCGAAAAATCAAGTGTTCTCACTAATCGGGATGTTTCGTCCCTAATCCACACTTTTTGCATACACTACTTAACAAATAAGCAGATAAGCACAAAAAAATAAAAAAATAAAAAAAATAAAAAATAACAATAAATTTACTTCTAAGGTCAACCTAATTAAAATCTAGACAGCTCCTAACTGTTCCAAGTTACACCGCAAGGTTCACCAAATTCGAAATTAATCACACCACTAGCCAGGTAAGTGTAAGAAAAGTGGGAGTCTCTCCGTAGAAACGGTGACTAATTGATTAACCACACAATCTTTAGGCGTATACCTTTTGAACCACTTGCCTAGACACCAGTAGTTTGATTAATTTAAAATTCAGACTCCTCTTGGAGTTTCTTGTCCTAATTGAGCTCGAGGGTCCTAGGGGCCAACGTCTACTTGATTTTATTAGGTCATGGTCATGCAAAATATAAATTGAGTTGTTTGTGGGCCAAGGAAGGGTGATAAAATCCTCACCTTATCTTGTTAAGGGTTGTGCCCTTATTGTTAGATTAAAGATGAAAATGCACAAATAATAAAAAAATTGTAAACAAATAAAGTGTCCTAAAACTATGTGAATTACAAAAGAATGAGAAATTTTGACGTACCTCAATCCTCCAGCAATCACCACAGTTTATATTTGACAAAAAAATAATAATAAATAAAAATAAAAACCTAACAGGATGTGCTCTACGTGAGTGAATGCATGAATGCGGCAAATAAAAAAAATATTAATAATAATAAAAACTAAACTATTTTTTTTAAAATATGGAGATACGAAGTACCGAAGAAAGCGCAGCAACAAAATTTATATCTTTTCGCTCCTTCGACCAACTTCAATAATCCTGGAAAAAAAATAGAGAGTTAAAGCTAATTCGAATAAATAAAAATTAAGGAATAAATAAAAATTAATTCTAGTCCCCGGCAGCGGCGCCAAAAACTTGATGTGATAAAAATATGTAACTGCAAGTGCACAGTATCAAATTGAAGAACTGGCAAGTACAGGTCGAACCCACAGAGACTAGATTAATTCTTTAATATATTCTTAATTAATATTTTAGGCGAATTAGAAATAAATATGGTGGAGAAAATTTATTAACTAAATTATTCAAACTACTAATTAATAACAGAAACTATTAATGAGAAAAGATACTTAGGAATCAGAATCCACCAAATATTAACATAATAAATAATTTCTTATTTTCTAAATCAATTTCCAAATTATTCTCCCTTCCGTTTAAAAATAATGATTCATATAATTAATATGGGCAAGCATAAGTTATGAAAAATTTACAGATTAACTATAACTTATCAAAACCTCGCAATCAATATAAAAATCATATGCAATTTATGCGGAGAAAAATATGAAGGCGAAAATAATTATGCATTAATTTTGGAACGGAAAGAAAATATTATTATGAAATACTTAGTTTCATCATAATCCTAGGTATTAGAAATTTAGCTAGCCATGGAATTAAAAACAAAAACAAATAATATTAGTACTACAATTCGCATGAAATAAGAACAATGATTAAAAAGAGAATTTCTATTATGTAAATAAAAGAAAGATACAAATACTCCCTGACAGTAGTTTCACACGTGATTAGAATAAGAGAAAAAAACAAACTCTAAATATGTTACTCCCTTCTACACTAGTGAAGAACTAAGAAAAAGAAAATAATAAGTGGTGTCCTTCTCTCTAAAACAAGAGGCCTATTTATAGGGAAAATAACTTGGAACCCTAATTGAACTTGGACAGTTTTGTCCCCAATCAACTTCTCAAAAAGATCTTCTAGATATACTTTTTCTTCTCTTGTTGGGTTTGACTTGCACACCAAGATTTTTCAACCTCTTTCCTACTCCTTGTAAGATTCTTCTTGGATATTCTTTATATGAATAAAAGCATTAAATATCCCTTGATCACCAAGATTTTGACTTTATTTGTAAGACCCCAATTTTTATAAATAAAGATGAATTTTCTATAAATATCATTTTTGAATATTATGGAGTTAATTTGATATAATGTTATAGTTGTGGGTAATATTTATAAATTTTGCAAAGTAAGTAAGTTGTTATAAAATATTCGTTTGGTCGGAGAATATTCTTTTTGTCGGGGAATATTCGTACGACGGCACAATCATTGGTGGACCCCACAACGGAATTATTGTCGGATTGAGAAAACGACAGAATTATCTTTCTATAAAAATAACGGCTGAGGTGTTACCGTTAAAACCGTTAAAACTGTTGAACTACTCGGTAGTAAAAGTACAGTAATACGCGTGGTTGCATAGTAGCACACGGTATTGATTATTGATGCTTACGTGAGAAGTCACTCAGCTATACTCAATTATTGCTACAGTAATTGCTGCATCATATCTCTTAAATTATTGTCATAGTATCATCTGTATAATATGTTATATTATTAAATCAATAATTGAGACGTTGTGGTAAGTTTGGTTATTTTATGGGGGGCCATATGTCATCATCTAAGAGTCTCTTCGTCAATAGTAATTACCGTCGTCAATAGTAATTACCGTCGTCAATAGTATTTATCTTGGTCAATAGTAATTACCTTCGTCAATAGTATTTACCTTGGTCAATAGTAATTACCTTCGTCAATAGTATTTACCTTGGTCAATAGTAATTACCTTCGTCAATAGTATTTACCTTGGTCAATAGTAATTACTTTCGTCAATAGTAGTTGTCCCTTCAATATTACCAAGAGTCATTTGACCCTTCGTTAAGACCAAGAGTCATTTGACCCTTCGTTAAGACCAAGAGCCACCCTCAGTTTTTCTATAAATAGAGGCCTAGGGCTTCATTATTTTTCACGAATTCATTCAAGCTATAGAGAGAGAAAGTATAGAGAGAATAAGAGAGAGAGAATAAAAGTATTCTGCTACATCACTTTTTCAATATCCAGTTCTTTTAAGGTAGGGAATATTATTTTTTTTATATTCATGAAGAGAACTTCTGTTATTCCATTGGTTATTATTCTGTTGGAATAACCAGTATACGCGGTCTACCCTATACTTGGTGACATTCTTCTATTATTCTGTTGGAACATCCTGTCTGTGTGTTTTACACCGGACCTGGTTCCGTTTTATTATTATTCTGTTGGAATATCCTGTCTGTGTGTTTTACACCGGACCTGGTTCCATTATTTATTATTCTGTCGGAATATCCTGTCTGTGCGTTTACGCCGGACCTGGTTCCATTATTTATTATTCTATTGGAATAACCTGTCTGTGCGGTCTATCGCATGCATGGTGATTTCTTTTGTTATTCCATTCTTTATTGTACTCAGTTGGTTAAGTTTTGACTTCTATACTCCATGAAATTTGTGGAATATCCTTGATAATTGCGTTTCATCCAGTATCTTTTCATGAAAATATTCTTCTAAGCATTCTTGAATTTTACTCCACAATGCAGTATCATGTTGACAATTTGGACGTTGTTAATTCCTGGATAAATTAATTCTTGAACTTGTTTTATTGAATTCTTATATCATTGTCATCATCCTCATGTTTATAAAATGTTGAAAGTCATCTGTGGCATGTAGTGCATAGATGGACTTGGTATGATTATGACCAGGGATTATTCGGTATAATCATGACCGTAATGTTACAAATGATGTGGTAAAAGTCCTCATTGGCCCGTAGTGCATTGATGGACAGTTGTTGGCATGATCATGACCATTAATGAATATACGAATATCCTTGGCCGTAGTGCAGGGGTGATTCGATGATGTGGATTATTTTATTAAGCTGAGTCCCAGCGATCACAGTGTTGAAAAACTTTTTAAATCATAAAAGATAGTAGAGTTTATTTTCTACTTGACTCTTTTAATGGATTGCTTGTTCCGCTACAGTTAAACTTGATGTCTATTATATTTTATCAGTTTAACATTGTTGAAGGCTAATGATAATTTATTCTGCATTATCTTAGTCATAATATTTCTTACTGGGCTAGTTGAGCTCACCCTTTCTTTCACTGTTCTCTTCAGGAAATGAGAACGTAGCTGGGGCAAGTCGGGGAACGGAGTGATGGTCCGAATGATAGTATTAGTTAGTAGTCCTCACTATTCTATGTAATGGTGTGTTAATAAATGTAATGAGGACTCCTTTTGAGTATGAATACTCTCTAGAAGATAATATTTGTATTCAAACTCACAGTTTATGTTTTGTCGTATTGTACACGACAGTTGTATTATTAAGTTGTATTTGTATTCTGTACTATGTATCTGACGACCCAAGATGGGTGATGTATACCTAATTTTGGGGGCGTCACAGTTGGTATCAGAGCTTAGGGATATGATCCCTGGCTAAGATGTGAGAATAGAACTAGGAGGGGAGAGACGGGGAATTCCTTCGCTAGTATGACATACCTAAGTTTATTTGCATGGTATTTAATTGGTCGGTCATAATATAAGGATAATATATGACATATCAATTAATTTTTATTTTGTGGCAGTATCTGAAAATGGCATCTGAGAATGTTGAGAATAGCAATGGAGCACAGACGACTGTTGATTCACCACATATCAATAATCAGGATAATGTGCATCAGGAAGGTGTCAATCCTCATGCAAACAACAACACTGACCAAATGATGAATGATCAAATGTTCAGAGGCTTTATGCAATTCATGCAACAACAGGTGAAAGCGGCTCCTGTCCACAACGTAGGTGGAAATACTGGAAACTCTCTGGCGGTCACCGCTAAACAGTTTAAGGAGCTGGGACCACCGGAGTTTAAGGGAGAACCCAAACCACTTGTAGCTGAAACATGGATAAAGCAGATCACCAAGATATTTGATGTCTTGGGTTGCTCCGAGGAGCAAAAGGTTCCCTTTGCCGCCTTTATGTTGCGAGGAGAGGCAGATTACTGGTGGGAATCGATAAAGCGTACTCAACCTGCCGCACTGAAGATGTCCTGGGAGAAGTTCCAAGAGCTGTTTAACGACAAATACTTTCCCGAGAGTATTCGTCACATGAAGGAGGTGGAGTTCATCAAATTGGAGCAGAATAATATGACCGTGTCGCAGTACGAGGCAAAATTTGCGGAGTTATCCCGGTTTGCGTCCCACCTGGTGGATAATGAAGAAAGAATGACGCGGATGTTTTTAAGAGGTTTGAAGCCGGAGATACGTCAACATCTTGTTTCTCATAAACTGTGTTTGTATTCAGATGTTGTAAATAGGGCTCAGTTGGTGGAGCGCGATAACGAGACAACGCAACCAAAAGAGAGCAGCCGGCAAAATGATAATACCAGTGAGAGCAGTCATCGAAGCGGTGACAACAAGCGTGGAGGGAATCAACAGGCCAGAAATGGTAACCACTTCGGTGGTAATCAGGGCCAAAACAATAAGAATGGACATTTCAAGAAGAGGAGATTCAACAATGATGGAAAGACGTCAGCACCAGCACCTGTCGTTAAGGAAGGAGAACGACCACCTATCATATGTTTCAAATGCGGAGGGGAGGGGCACATCAGTCCAAACTGCGCGATGCCGTCCAAAGCATGTTATAATTGTGGAAGAGAAGGTCATTTAGCCCGATTTTGTCGTTTACCGAAGACAAATTCAGCTAGGATGGAGGCACCAAAAGCCGTCCCAGAAAAGTCAAAACCGGTTGTGCAAGGGAGAGCGTTTGTTGTGAACTCCCAGAGAGCAAGGAACCCGAATGAGGTCATCACGGGTAAGCTTATTATAAACTCTAAAGAAGTTTATACTTTATTTGATACCGGTTCAACCCATTCTTTTATTTCTCCTACTTGCGCTCATCGATTAAATTTGATTCCGGAGAAATTAGACTTTGACTTATCTGTGGAAACTCCGTTGGGAGAAACCTTCATTACCTCCACTGTTTATAAGTCTTGTTTGGTTCAAGTTGGTACCCACACATTACCTATCGATCTGATTTCATTAAAAATACTTGCATTTGACGTGATTCTAGGGATTGATTGGTTAACTACTCATTATGCAAAAATTGATTGTTTTCGTAAGGTTGTTAGTTTTCATATTCCTAATCGACCTATTATGCGAATTCAAGCAACCAAACCATTAAAATCAATCGCTGTCATCTCAAGCCATAAAACTATTCGTTTATTGAAAAACGGATGTCAAGCTTTCTTAGCTCATGTCACAGATCTAAACAAAAATACGTCAGTTTTGAATGATATTTCTATTGTTAATAAATTCCCTGACGTATTCCCTGAAGAACTTCCTGGCCTACCCCCAGAGCGTGAAATTGAATTTTGTATCGATCTTGAACCCGGTACAAAACCCATTTCCAAAGCCCCATATCGAATGGCTCCTATTGAACTTCAGGAGTTAAAGATCCAACTGCAGGAATTGTTAGACATTGGCTTTATTCGTCCTAGTACTTCTCCTTGGGGAGCTCCTGTTCTATTCGTGAAGAAGAAAGATGGAAGTATGCGACTTTGTATTGATTATCGGGAGTTGAATCATGTCACCATCAAAAACAGGTACCCATTGCCACGTATTGATGACCTGTTTGACCAGTTGCAAGGAGCACAATTCTTTTCAAAGATCGATCTTCGTTCTGGATATCATCAGCTGAAGGTTAGAACTGAGGATATTCCAAAGACGGCTTTTAGAACTCGGTACGGGCATTATGAATTCCTAGTCATGTCCTTTGGATTGACTAATGCTCCTGCTGCCTTCATGGATATGATGAACCGGGTATTCAAGGAATATTTGGATCACTTTGTGGTCGTCTTTATTGATGACATCCTTATTTATTCCAAAAGCCGTGAAGATCATGAGCAACACTTGAGGCTGGTACTCCAAAAGCTTCGTGAATACAAGCTTTATGCCAAGTTGAAGAAATGCGAGTTCTGGCTGGAGGAGGTAGCATTCCTTGGGCACGTAGTATCAAGTCGTGGAATATCGGTTGACCCGGCAAAGATTGAAGCTATTCAAAGCTGGGAGCAACCTAAATCAGTGACCGAGGTACGTAGCTTTCTTGGTTTAGCTGGTTATTATCGGAGATTCGTGGAAGGATTTTCTCGAATCGCTACTCCATTAACTCAGCTGACTCGGAAAGATACAAAGTTTGGTTGGAGCGAAGAATGTGAGCAGAGTTTTCAAGAACTCAAGAGGAGACTCATTTCAGCACCTGTTCTAACAATACCATCTGGCTCGGAGGGATTTGTCATCTACAGTGATGCTTCGAGCAAAGGGTTGGGATGCGTTCTCATGCAACATGGAAAAGTCATAGCCTATGCATCAAGACAACTCAAGGAATATGAGAGGAATTATCCTACTCATGATCTAGAGTTGGCAGCTGTTGTCTTTGCACTTAAAATTTGGAGGCATTACTTGTATGGGGAGAAAGTGGAGATCTTTACGGATCATAAAAGCCTCAAATATTTCTTCACTCAAAAGGAACTCAACATGCGACAACGACGTTGGCTTGAACTGTTGAAAGATTATGATCATACCATTCAATACCATCCTGGAAAAGCGAACGTGGTAGCTGACGCATTGAGTAGAAGATCATATGCGGGTACAAGTGCAATATTAACAACGCAAAGGCCCATTTTGTGTGACTTGCAAAGGATGGAGATAGAGTTGAAGACTCCAGGGACCCATGTGATGATGGCGAATATACGAGTAGAACCGACTTTAATCGATAAAGTTAAAGCTGCTCAAGCTACAGACCTGGAGCTGATGCGTATGAGGAAGAAAGTGCAAGAAGGTGTTATGCCGGAAGCAAGAATCGATGAGGAAGGAATACTTCGAGTCAACTCCAGACTTTGTGTTCCTAACAACCCTGATTTAAAGTATGAAATCATGATGGAGGCGCACAACACACCGTTTGCAATCCATCCTGGAAGTACCAAAATGTATCATGATCTTCGTCATACATTTTGGTGGAGCAATATGAAGAGAGAGATAGCGTTGTTTATCTCAAGGTGTCTAACTTGTCAACGAGTCAAAGCGGAGCATCAAGTACCAAAAGGTCCATTGCAACCACTTGAAATTCCAGAATGGAAGTGGGAGCACATTACCATGGATTTCGTTACCGGTCTTCCTAGGGTTTCTCAAGGTATTGATGCGATTTGGGTCATTGTTGATAGATTGACCAAGTCTGCTCATTTCTTACCGATACGAGAAACTTATACACTTGAACGTCTTGCTCGTATGTACATAAACGAGATTGTAAGACTGCATGGTATGCCAGTATCCATAATTTCTGATCGAGACCCAAGATTCACTTCACGATTTTGGGTTAGTTTACAAAAAGCTATGGGCACGGAGTTACGATTTAGTTCAGCATATCATCCTCAGACGGACGGACAATCAGAGAGGACTATTCAAACTCTTGAAGATCTATTAAGACTCTGTGTCTTTGACTTCAAGGGAAGTTGGGACAAGTTCTTACCATTGGTGGAGTTTTCCTACAACAACAGTTATCAAGCAAGTATTGGCATGGCTCCATTCGAAGCATTGTATGGAAGAAAATGTCGTTCTCCAGTATGCTGGGATGAGGTGGGCGAAGCAACGTTGTTGGGACCGGAGTTGGTACGTATGACTACAGAAAAGATTCAAACGATCCGACAACGTATAAAAACCTCACAAGATCGACAAAAGAGTTATGCTGATCTTCATCGAAAGGACGTGGAATTTGATGTAGGAGATCATGTGTTCTTACGTGTTGCTCCATGGAAAGGAGTTACGAGATTTGGAAAGAGAGGAAAGCTAAATCCTCGATTCATCGGTCCATTTTTAATCCTCGATCGAGTAGGAACTGTGGCTTATAGACTCGCTTTACCGCCAAGTATGTCTCGTGTTCATAACGTTTTTCACATATCCATGTTACGCAAATATGTGGAAGACCCGAACCACATTATTGAGTTAGAACCGGACGAAATAGCGGAGGATTTGACGTATGAAGAAGTTCCTGTTCAAATCTTGGATAAGAAGGAACATATTCTACGCTCCAAGGTTATACCTCAAGTCAAAGTTTTGTGGAGAAACCACGATGTTGAGGAAATGACTTGGGAGTTAGAATCAGAAATGAAATCAAGGTATCCTTACCTCTTCGACATACCAGGTACGTACCCTAATTTCGAGGGCGAAATTTCATAAGAAGGGGAGGTTGTAAGACCCCAATTTTTATAAATAAAGATGAATTTTCTATAAATATCATTTTTGAATATTATGGAGTTAATTTGATATAATGTTATAGTTGTGGGTAATATTTATAAATTTTGCAAAGTAAGCAAGTTGTTATAAAATATTCGTTTGGTCGGAGAATATTCTTTTTGTCGGGAAATATTCGTACGACGGCACAATCATTGGTGGACCCCACAACGGAATTATTGTCGGATTGAGAAAACGACAGAATTATCTTTCTATAAAAATAACGGCTGAGGTGTTACCGTTAAAACCGTTAAAACTGTTGAACTACTCGGTAGTAAAAGTACAGTAATACGCGTGGTTGCATAGTAGCACACGGTATTGATTATTGATGCTTACGTGAGAAGTCACTCAGCTATACTCAATTATTGCTACAGTAATTGCTGCATCATATCTCTTAAATTATTGTCATAGTATCATCTGTATAATATGTTATATTATTAAATCAATAATTGAGACGTTGTGGTAAGTTTGGTTATTTTATGGGGGGCCATATGTCATCATCTAAGAGTCTCTTCGTCAATAGTAATTACCGTCGTCAATAGTAATTACCGTCGTCAATAGTAATTACCGTCGTCAATAGTATTTACCTTGGTCAATAGTAATTACCTTCGTCAATAGTATTTACCTTGGTCAATAGTAATTACCTTCGTCAATAGTATTTACCTTGGTCAATAGTAATTACTTTCGTCAATAGTAGTTGTCCCTTCAATATTACCAAGAGTCATTTGACCCTTCGTTAAGACCAAGAGTCATTTGACCCTTCGTTAAGACCAAGAGCCACCCTCAGTTTTTCTATAAATAGAGGCCTAGGGCTTCATTATTTTTCACGAATTCATTCAAGCTATAGAGAGAGAAAGTATAGAGAGAATAAGAGAGAGAGAGAATAAAAGTATTCTGCTACATCACTTTTCCAATATCCAGTTCTTTTAAGGTAGGGAATATTATTTTTTTTATATTCATGAAGAGAACTTCTGTTATTCCATTTGTTATTATTCTGTTGGAATAACCAGTATACGCGGTCTACCCTATACTTGGTGACATTCTTCTATTATTCTGTTGGAACATCCTGTCTGTGTGTTTTACACCGGACCTGGTTCCGTTTTATTATTATTCTGTTGGAATATCCTGTCTGTGTGTTTTACACCGGACCTGGTTCCATTATTTATTATTCTGTCGGAATATCCTGTCTGTGCGTTTACGCCGGACCTGGTTCCATTATTTATTATTCTATTGGAATAACCTGTCTGTGCGGTCTATCGCATGCATGGTGATTTCTTTTGTTATTCCATTCTTTATTGTACTCAGTTGGTTAAGTTTTGACTTCTATACTCCATGAAATTTGTGGAATATCCTTGATAATTGCGTTTCATCCAGTATCTTTTCATGAAAATATTCTTCTAAGCATTCTTGAATTTTACTCCACAATGCAGTATCATGTTGACAATTTGGACGTTGTTAATTCCTGGATAAATTAATTCTTGAACTTGTTTTATTGAATTCTTATATCATTGTCATCATCCTCATGTTTATAAAATGTTGAAAGTCATCTGTGGCATGTAGTGCATAGATGGACTTGGTATGATTATGACCAGGGATTATTCGGTATAATCATGACCGTAATGTTACAAATGATGTGGTAAAAGTCCTCATTGGCCCGTAGTGCATTGATGGACAGTTGTTGGCATGATCATGACCATTAATGAATATACGAATATCCTTGGCCGTAGTGCAGGGGTGATTCGATGATGTGGATTATTTTATTAAGCTGAGTCCCAGCGATCACAGTGTTGAAAAACTTTTTAAATCATAAAAGATAGTAGAGTTTATTTTCTACTTGACTCTTTTAATGGATTGCTTGTTCCGCTACAGTTAAACTTGATGTCTATTATATTTTATCAGTTTAACATTGTTGAAGGCTAATGATAATTTATTCTGCATTATCTTAGTCATAATATTTCTTACTGGGCTAGTTGAGCTCACCCTTTCTTTCACTGTTCTCTTCAGGAAATGAGAACGTAGCTGGGGCAAGTCGGGGAACGGAGTGATGGTCCGAAGAATAGTATTAGTTAGTAGTCCTCACTATTCTATGTAATGGTGTGTTAATAAATGTAATGAGGACTCCTTTTGAGTATGAATACTCTCTAGAAGATAATATTTGTATTCAAACTCACAGTTTATGTTTTGTCGTATTGTACACGATAGTTGTATTATTAAGTTGTATTTGTATTCTGTACTATGTATCTGACGACCCAAGATGGGTGATGTATACCTAATTTTGGGGGCGTCACATTATTGCAACAAATATTAAATCCTACAAAATAAAATAAAACATATTAATTTAATAAACTAATATAATTAAAAGGACAAAATTAGGGATAATTAAATGTATGAATTACGTGTCTATCACTCGTCTTCACCAGGTTGCTCAGGATATTATAGCAGGGGCCTTCGCAGAGAGTAAGGAATTATCGAGGGAGCAGTTCGACGCTTTCAGCGATGAGATGCTCCGGATGGTGATTACCCTCTTGGAGGAGGCTTTTCGTCCGCCCCCGCCTACTCAGGTATTCTTATTGTTTATGTTTTTTTTCAATTAAGGTTAGCTTGTTAATTTTCACATATATACGAACTAATGATTTTTATTTATAATTCTTTCAACGGGGTGGCGATGACGAGCGGGCTGGCGATGACGACGAGGAGGACGACCGAGATTTTCAGACACCAACACAGGCGTCGTCCACCTCCGACCGATTTCTGATACTATCACTAGATTATAGTTCATTAGTATTTATGTTATTCATTCTAGTTCATTTTAGTATGTATTTATGTTATTCATTTGTAGAATATTTGAACATATTGTAGTTTATATAGTTGCGTCTGTATAATTTGATTTCGTTGTATTAATTCATTTGTAGAACATTTGTAAATATCGTTGTATTCATTCATTTGTTATCGTTGTTGATGTTATTTGTTATCAGTTAGTCGATTATGTTGTTGCGACATGGTACATGTTTTTAGCATCTTTGGTTACGTGAAATATATTAGTGTCTGTTTGTATTGGGATAAAACTGGTTACATGTACTTAAATAGGTTTAAATACCTGGAAATTGCATTTTCAGAAAATTTATTTTAAAAAAAATTCCTTAACTTCGACGGAATAAGATATTTCCGACGGATATTCAGTCGGATTTATAAGCTAGCTTAATTTCCAAATAATTCATTATTTTTAATTTTTCGTCGGAAATAATTTATTTTGGAGGGAATAGTTCGTCGAAAATACTTTGGTACTAACCTCGACGAAATTGATTCTTCATAAGCAATCAGTCGAAGATGGTATATATCCGACAGAAATAGGTCAAAAATAAATCAGTCGAAGATAGCGTAATTTCGACGGAATTAACGACGAACCTTATCTCTGACGTGTGTATATACGACCGAAATTCCGACCGAATATTCTCTCGGAGATACATTATGTCCGACGGAATAGTCTTATTTTCGAGGGAATATTCCGTCGGAATTAAGGTTTTTCTTTGTAGTGTCATCGTATCATCCGACCATTTAGAATCTTCGATCAGAAATCCTCCTGCATCACTACTCCTTTTCTTTTCTTTTATAAATGTGTTTTGGCGATAATTATGTTAAGTTTACAAGGTTGCGTTCAAAATTAATTATATTTTATAAGATTTGTATTGTGTTAGATCAACAAGTAACTAATAAAATAGAAGAAACGTGTATTGAAAGGTAAAGTAATAATACTCACTTCGCTCTAAAAGAATATTTGACAAATTATTGATCTTCACAAATCATGGTTGAATGCTAAAAAAATTCTAATTTCAAATTTAAGTGCATTAGCCTTCAGATTTTAAAATTCGTTCTTAGCAGCATATCATCAAACCGGGGTAAGCATACAAAAACATGGCGCGGTCTAATTCACTGAATCCATAGATCAGTTCCCCTCCCCTAAATGGCTAAAAGACATTTGGGTCCCCAAGTTGCCATCGGGTATAAAATTTTTATAGTTCATTTTTTATTAATTGTGTCCTGAAAGTGGTCAATGATTGTCAATTCTGTTTTTTTTGAAATTTCAGTTAAATTCATCCAAATTTCGGGCCGATAATTTTTTTTGGGCAAATTTGTCTTTATCGTTTTTGAAAGTATTATTAATATTAGAAATTAAAAAACAAAAAAATGCATTGAAGTTAAAATACCAACAAACAGAAAAAATTTATAAAATAAAAATAAAGAAAACTAATTCTGATTTCATAAAAAGCAATTAAAGTTTGAATATTAATTATTACTGTAATATTTGCAATTTACTTATGGCTCATCTTGGGTTGTCTTTTATGTCGGATGAGGGTGTGTTTTATATTTTTGTTGAGGGGGTTCGGAGAAAAAAATATTAAAGAGAGACAGATAGAAGAAAAAATAGAGAAAAAAGATCTAAGAGGTGAGAAGATTATTGTTTCCTTTTCCTACTGTTATGGGGTTTAATACACTAGTGAGTGGGTGAGTATTGTGATTCTGTCGGGTGTATTGAATTATGGAAGGGAGCTTTTTCAGAACGAATGACACTTTTTTGTGGAATTTATCTAAAGATTATTGGTTACTCCTCAAATTTTATTCAAAAAATAATTATTAATATAAAAAGAAAGAATTTTTATTTTTAATAAGAGTATTATTTTAGAAAGAATATAATTTATAATAGAAATTTTATTTTGGAAGTGTCATATTTTGAATATGAATAGGAGACTTATAGGTACTCTGTAGATAGTCTTATATATAGTTGTTGAGTGGTAGCACAATCAAAAGTCATTTAGCATCCCACGAGTTGAGAGAGAGTGTGGGTGGGTGTTGTGTTTGTGTGAGTGAGAGGGTATTAGCAGCTTTTATATTCCTTGCAAAAAAGTTGTATTGTCGGTGGAAGAGTTTTTCACTTTTTAGTCCATGCAAAAAGTTGTGTTGTGCTATTGTGGAACCTCAAGTTTTAATGTGTAAAATTTGAGAGGATTATTGTAAGTTCATTATTTTAATATAGTGGAGATTTGGAGCTTGGTATGTATTTTTTCCCTTTAAAAATTTTCCACATTAAATTTTGTGTAATTTTATTTCTCTTTATTTTGTTTGTTGATTTATATTAACATAATTCCCAAGAAATATATACAGGCTACTTATTTTGAATATGGTTCTGATGAGGTAATTTGATAATATGTTGATATTGAGGGAGTGAGTTGGGTTAAATCTTGTTGAGTAGTGATCTATGATTCTTTTCATCCCTGATTTTGTATATTCGCTGGAGTGTGCTAGATTTATGGGTCAAAGTCTAACATAAAAATATCAAGCTTTCTCAACTTAAAATTAATTAATTATGAGAATAGTTGGCCTAACTCATTATATATTAAACTTGCTCTCTCAAGATATTTAATCTAATTAACAAAATACAATTGATTTTGAATTTCCCCCTCACACTAATAAATGATCAGAACTGTCTAAAGTTTGAGATAAATCTAACCGTCCATTATATCATCTTTAACTTTAAAGGATAAAAAATTGTTCTCTCTCACTCTTAGATCCTCATCCGTTGTTCCTACTCCCGAGCTCGCCCTCTGCCTCCTCCACTCTCTAGCGTCGACAATCTCTCATCCCCTTCGTACATAGTGCCAAAGGCATGAGTAGTACAACTAGTATTTGATATAGGACAACATATATATAGACTCTTTCATAGGTGCCCTCGGCTCTTCATGTTTCAAGGATGGAATCTTATGGCTTAATCTCTTATTGTGCGGGATTCATCTTTGTTTGGTACCCTCAAGTCGTGAAGAAAATTTTCAAATGGGTAGTTCTCACAGAAGAGGTGAGAAGCTATATAATAACCCGATATTTTTTATGTAAATAAATAAGAAATTTTGCATATAAATTTTTATTTTTATTTTAAAGATGAGAATAAGTGTCTAGTAATGTGTATGATAAATACAAATATATTTAGTAGATGAAAAATTATAAATAATTTTAGAATTTTTGATCATTACAAATTATATTCTTATAGTAATTAATTGTTGTAAATAGAAATGTTTTGTTAATTATTTTCCATAAAAACATGATTTTATATTACTTAAATAATATATGAAATGATTATTAGAATTATAATAATAAATATTTTATTATATGAATTTGTTCAGAATATTTAAGTTAATTATTTTAGCTTAATTATTGATGTTGCATATGAAAAATAAATCAGATATGGAATCTAAACCCTAAATTTAGATTTTTGTTCAAGGGATGAGAATAATATTATAATATTAATTATATTTTGATTTTTCAGTACAATAAATATGTATTGTATATGTGTAGACTGATAATGGTTGGTCAATTATGATAAATTATGTCATAACCCTTATATCATGTTGATAAACCCTAATTGTTAAACTCAATTGTGAGTTCAAGACTGAGTAGTAATTGTGTTATATGAATTTTACTGTGTATTATATAATTTCTGTAATTAGGAGAAACCCTAATTATTATTTGAAAACCCTAATTTGCTAAAATTAGAAACCCTAATTATTATTTTAGTAAATTATAATATTAATTAGGAAACCCTAATTGTTAATTTGGCAACCCTATTAGTATTAAGGAACCCTAATTTAAAAACCCTAATTTTCTATTAAAAACCTTAATTTTAAATTAGTGTGTTTTAATTAATATTTTATTACACTTTAATTCTAATTTTTCAAACCCTAGAAATTATTTGAGAAACTTTAATATTTAAAATCTAGTGATTAAACCCTAGATTCAAGTACATTGGACAAGAATACCCTTGAGATTATAAGCAAAATTATTATTTTGCCATTTTTGTCCCATTTGGTGTATTATTGTTGGGAGATCTTAGCAATATCTTGCAGCCACCCTAGTCTAGGCTATGTTGAGCTATAGCATTGCCAGCAATTTGATTTAATCTACCAGCCACATGCATTGTACCAATTGTTATACAAGATTAGAGAGAGAGAGAGAGAGGAAAGCAAAACTAGCTCAATTAGTTTTTTCAAACACATAACCAAGACACTCTCTCTCCTCACCAACGAAATTCTTTAGTAATTCAGTCCCACATCAAGCTCTTAGAACATCTATATCAAATCAGAAGCAAGAAATCAAGAATCAAGGTGCAAAAAGGTATAAAAGAACCCTAACTTAAAAATTCTGTGATTTGATGTTAGATCTTATAATTGATTGTTAAAACATGTTGTTTGTAGTTTATTTAAGTGATCTGGGTTGACCTAGCCTTTTTTGGGCAACCCAGAAGGTCATCACCATCGTCTGACAACTTATTTCGGCATCTAGATCTGTCAGTTTGTTAATGTTTTGGTTATGTTGTTGTGACTATTTTGTATTATGTTATTTACACTTTCGATCTATGCTTTTAGTACATCTAAATATCAAATACACTGGATTTAGTAGCTGGTCAAAGTTGGTAGAATGATTACGGATCCGGTTTTCTGGGCAACCTAGAAAACCTTTGATCATGTCCTCTTACATGGTTTAACCAGCTTGGGTTTATTGATTCTGTTGATGTTATGGTTATGTTTTGTAATAGATCTGTAGTGGTACATGTGGGCTACAATCTGGAAGTCCTATATCACTAAAACCTTACCTGTACAACAAGTAGTGGAAGCCCAAATATGACCATCCGAACTGTTTTTCATTTCTAGGTAACCCAGAAAATGAAGAACAGCTCTGACAGTGTTTTCATTGGCTTAGATCTAGTTGATTTCATGCTTTTTAGCTATGTTTGATGTTGAATATTGTAGACTGACATTAGCCCTACACGATCTAATCAACATGTTCAGAAACACTTTGTGCTAAGAATTATTCATGGTCAAACTAGCTAGCTCGGTATCTGACATGTGTGTTCTGGGTTTGGTGAAGAACACCATTAGCGACAATTTTGTAGCCTAATGTGCCTTTAGCGACAGTTTAGTTATTAAATTAATTATTTTAATTAAATAAATAGAAAAAAATTAGTTTTTAATTATTAAAAATCCAAATAAATTACTAAAAATTATTTTAAAGTCTGAAAATTAGTTTTAATTATTTTAAGTATATTTCATAAATATTTAATATTTTTAGAATATAAAAGATAATTAATTTATTTAAGCGTATTATTAAATAAATTATTTAAAAATGATTTTAATACATGATAAATCATTTAAAAATATACTATGGTATAAGAAGATATTTTAAGTTATTTTCTATTACTTTTAATATTTTGTGATGAATTTCATTATTAAATTAAATATTAATGATAATTAAGTTATTTAATAAATGTATTAAATAAATGATGAAAAATAGAATAAATGATTTAAAATTTATATAAAATTGATTTAAGTTTATAAAAATATTTTAAGTTATAAAATATAACTTTTGATATTTTTTGATGAAAAATATTAATATTTTAATATTAAGGATATTAGATTTATTTAATAATTATATTAAATAAAGTTATGTAAAAAAATGATTTTTTTATATTAGAAAAATCATTTTAAATAAAAAAAAGTGCTTAAAGATATTTTAAGTTATAAAACATAACTTTTAATATTTAAAGGATAATTTCATTAATAATTGAATATTAATGATAATAATGTAATATTAAGAATATTAGATTTATTTAATAATTTATATTAAATAAATAGTTTTAAAATAGTTTTATTAATTTTAAAATCATTTAAAAAGGATATAAATGAATTAAAAATATTTTAATTTATAATTAATGATTTTTTAATATTTGGATAAATAGTACATTAATACTTAAATATTAATGGTAATTATTTAAAAATAATTTTAAATGTTTTAAAAAATCATTTAAGGGTAATATTAATACTTTAAAAATATTTTGAGTTATTATAAATAACTTTAATATTTTGGAAATGGTTTCATTAATAGTTTAATATTGATTAAATGTTAATGATAATAGAATTAGTTAATATTTAAATCATTTAATAATGATTCCGATGTTTGAAAAATCATGATAATTGTTTAAAAATTATTATAAGTCATTTAAAAATAATATGACCGATAATTACAGTTATTGAACTAACTGGATAGAGTCTTAGACTCGATTATTACCCGATAAAATCGTCGGTACATATAAATATTTCAGAAATTGATCTGGACTTAGATATTTTGACTGTATTAATGTTTGTTTGTGATTCTATGACTGTTAAACTTAAGTAACAACGTGATTAGGTTATGTGCTGACTGCAATAGGCAGTGTTATGTGTTACGATATGTTATTCTAATCAGTAAAATGATCTTATTACTGATAGGTTGTTATACAAAAGATAAGATCTAAGTTGCGTATCGTAAGGAGCAGGCCATGCAAGTATCTTACCTTTGCATTTTCTTTATGCAATGGACATGAGTAAGAATGTTTCAGAATTATATTATTACTGTACAGGTTATTAACGCTATTGTTATATATATTATATACGCTCATTGATTATCAACATGTTAGTATATGGTAATGCAGATATATATTATGTTCGTTAATTTCTATAAATGGTTATACAAGTGTACCCACTTGGATAATCATTGTATTTAATCACATGTTGATACACCTTTGTTAATTACCCGTATATATATATATATATATATATATATATATATATATATATATATATATATATATATATATATATGTTGAATTATAGATTATTGTTGAACAAGATAAAACCTTTGGTTTGGAACCCCGACAAATATGAACATCCCGTACACGGAAAAAAATTTTATGCACCCAAGGTGGACAGAGTGAACGATAACATCGTTCTTGCATGTAGTATTAATCAATACAAGGCATAACGGGCTGATCACCCCCCGTGCCCGTAAATTATGACGGTTTGCAGATAAATTTCTGTTTAACCTTTTCGGAAATAGAAAATAATGTTCATAGTATATCACCTTAACCCTATTTATAGTCATTACGTAGTTTCAAAAATTTTATAGAGAGTTGCTATGTTATTATTATCGGTTCGAATTACTTCACAACTATTAATTCGTTGTAGAAGTGTCATTCAAAGAAAATATTTAATTCTTTCAGTTAATATTTATTGTTGCTATTACTTGCTGGGCAATTAAATGCTCATTCTTGCTTTAAATTTAAATGTTTTCAGCTAAGTATGATCAACTCGAAGGATCAGGCAAGAACAAGGGGAAAGGAAAGCTATTTGAATGAATTTTATAATACTCTATGTAATAGTTAAAGTTTATTAAGACAATACTACCTCCATCCCATAATAACTGTCGTTTTAAAAAGAATTTTTTTTCCCAATTTATTTGTCGTTTACAACTTTCTAGGAGAAACAATTATTTACTTTCCTATATCACCCCTACCTTCTCTCATTGTCCCAAGAAATTTTTCACTTGTATTAATAGTTTTCAACTTCCCATAAAGGGGTAGTGATGAAATTTCACACCAATTTTAATTAATAAATGATAGCACTAAATGACTTTCTTAATCCATGTGCATCAAGCTAAAGCGACAGTTATTATGGGATGAAGGGAGTATTATTTATTATCTATGATGTAATGAATGTTTAAAGGTCTCATACCTGGAATTTAAACTTTGATATATGTAAATTAAGTTTGATATTTATATTATTGTTATTATTATTAGTATTATTCTACTTATAAAAATGATATTGTGAAGCACCGAGTTCGGGTTTCAAGTACCCAAATTTGGGGGCGTCACATGTTGGTATCAAAGCTTTAGGGTTAGAAACCTTAGGTGGGATCGACCTTAGGCTATAACCTTAGGACAGATGGAAACATTGAAAATACAAATAACTCATATAGAGTTTAAAAGGTGATGAATTGAATAAATTCATCGTTAAACAAAATAAAAGATAACTTGTATAAACTATTGTTTGTTATGTGTATATACTATATGCTAATCAGGATAATTTTTGTGTGTAGATGTCTGGTGGAAAAGGCTTGTTATATGCTTATAGCATGAAGGAGGATCAAATTCATACACCCGAGCTAATATCGAAGCCAATAGCGGAAATAGTGGCTCATAATGAAACCAACTCAGATGAGGTGGTTATTTTGGAAAATATAGTACCAAATCCAGAGATGGTGGAGCTGACAGATAGTGATTCGGACACTAAAGTTGAAGCTGATCAAGCATCAACGAAGGTGCAGGATCTGAGGAACAAAGTTTTTTCTCTGGAAAAGTTGTAGAAAATAGGAAAGCTGCTAAATAGTCAATTGCGTCAGGCGTTAATAGAGACAATAGAAGAACAAGATAAGCTTAAAATCCAAATTGATCAGATGGGAGCCACAAGTAACACATCGTGTGCAGCTTCGAACAAGAAGGGGAAAAGAAAGATAGAAGACCATGACGTAGAAAAAGATGATAAGAAGAAAGGGAAAAGAATATGTTACCTTTGCGGCTATGAGGGACACATCACTCTATATTGTCCTGACTATAAATCAGGAGCATGTTTTATCTATGGTATAGAAGGTCATCAGGCGAAAGGTTATCCAAGAAAAAGGCTTAGTAAATAGGTAGTATAGGTTCTGTTGTGTAGATCTGTTTAATGTAATAGATATGATAAGTATGTCTGTGTAATGTAATGTTCCCAACTTTTGTATTAGTCAAGGCTGTAAATCCCGACTTTTGTGGTCACAAAGGGATAGCTAATGTTTAAAGCAGTATGTGCTATGCTATATAAAATATTCGATGAATGAATATGAATCTAAGTTTGAGAAATGAAACAAGTCTAATATATTAAACTTATACAATAAGGTTTAGAATGTAAGTTAAATTTATGACTTTATGTAATCAGATAATGCCGCCAAGAAGTCGACCACAAAATCAAAGGGCAGAAGAATCTGTAAACAACGTTGAGGGACAACAGCAAGACCCGATGCAAAACTTTGCGAACACGGTAGCTCAGGCTATGCAGCAGGGAATACCAGTAGTAGGGAACCAACCAGACAATCGCTTGACAAAATTTAAAGACTTCAAAGCAGTAGGAACACCTAAATTCAGGGGATCAGCTGATCCTATAGAAGCCCAAACATGGGTTAACGGGATAGAAAAGGTGTTCGTAATTGCTAGGGTAGATGAGGGGCTAAAGACCACTTTTGCCACTTATATAATGAAGGGGGAGGCTAACTTTTGGTGGGAGGCAAATCAAGCGAGGGCAGGAGAAGGAGTAGTTACTTGGGCTAGGTTTAAGACTTTATTTTTTGAAAACTATCTCTCAGCTAGCATGCAGGCTAGGATGGAGGTGAAATTTCTGGAGTTAAAGAAGGAGAACATGACTGTTGCGGAGTATGCTGCAAAGTTTAATGAGTTGGCTAGGTTCGCTCTGCATCAAGTTGATACGGTGGCTAGGAAGGCAAAAAGGTTCGAGCTGGGATTAAAACCCTGGCTCAACAATAATTCTCAGTGATGCAGATCAATACTTTTGCAGCACTCATGGAGAAGGCTATCATAGCTGAAGAGGGAAGTGAGGCCATGAACCTCTACAACAAGGAGAAGAAGAACAAAGGCAAGGCAGGAGGAGCTGTGAAGGTGGAAGCTAATAGTGGGATTAGGGGTAAAAAAAGAAAGGAAATTATTTCGGGAATGTTCAGGTGAAGCAGGAAGGTGTGAAGAAACAGACTGTACATGTAAAAATTACGGGAAAAATCACTCTGGTGAGTGTTTGAAGGGTAAGTTTGTATGTTACAAGTGCTGGCAGGAGGGTCATATCTCTCCCAACTGAAAGTAGTATGCACACAAGCCAATTATGTTTGATGATAAAGCATATACTTTGTAACAATCTTATTCATTTATTAATAAAAAGTATTAATTTATTAAATGATTTTAATTATCTACATGATGCTGTTTTATAATATGTGATAAACCCATAGTTTTAAGCAATGCTTTTAGAATAATGATGATGATCATTCTAATGAGATTTAAATTTATTAAAAGCTTAAAACTAAAATAGTTCTCAATCGTTGGATTACTAAATTGGGGATTAGTGAATCCAGATAGATTGATACATACGTTGCTTACTCATTTGATGAGGATGATTGATCTCATGATCATTTGTGTGGAGACACTAAAGCAAGTATGTAGGTGCTTATTAGAGAATAAGTTCACTGAACGTGGCTCGCTAAGGAATACCTAATGGAGTTTTACTTGCCTGTCAATAGAAATTCCTGTAGTGATAGTAGTACAAGTGATCCTTGGACTTGAGATCATCATAGTATCTTGTGTATGATGAATTATACTTTGACTTATTCCTTAAGACCCTTGGGGAATATCAAAGGGTATGCTTGGGTATATTAAGTTGTACATGGAGATAATGTATGATCAATAAAGAATCTACCACTTCTAGTAAAAGAAGAGAAATATCCTATGTGATTCGATAAATGACAACCCAGTAGTCCTTGGCCAAGGCAGAATGAAATTAAAAAGGAGTTCCTAATTTGCATTATTTAGAGTTGTGAATTTAAGAGTCGAAATACATATAATTAAATAAAATAAGACTTGACAGTAATTCCATGTCTTATATTTAATTGGGACATTGTATGGTGGAAGGATTGAATTGTACGGTAACTATTTACTCAAAGGTTCTTTTATGATTAATGTTGAAATCTATATTATTTGGAAAATCGTTGATCGCTAGGGAGACTTATCCCTATTGTAGAATAAATATTATTTATTTAAATAAATAAATAGTTTAATTTATTTATTTAAATAAGATTAGAATTGTTCTAATTGATTTATTCACAACCAGTTTAATATGGAGAACCTAAAGGGTCACACCATAAAAGGAAGAATAATTATTTAATAAGTTAATGACATAATTATAATAATAAGTTAAGTATATTTAATTTAATCTATGGTGATAGAATAAATTAAATAGCTTAATATTTATTATTTAATATTTTAGAAATATTACATATAAATTAATAAGAGGAGTCTTATTATTATTATTAATATTATTATTATTTAATTCCTAAAGGAGTTTGGGAATTAATTAATAAAAGTGCTCTCAAATATCCTAATAAGATTAGGAGGTAAATTAATTAAAAGATTTTAATTAATTATTTCTAATAAGATTAGAAGCCTAATTAATTAAAGGAGTTTAATTAATTAAAATAAACCCAATTCCTTAATTGTTAAGGAGGGTTGCATACATCTATAAATAAGAGGAGTCTTATTATGGGTGATGAGTGGTTGTTAATGTTTTCATAGAATACGTAATTCCAATAGTTGGGAGAGTACACCCCTTTCTATTAGAGATAGAAAAATTAGGGTTTTGCCAAACACCCTTCTTCTTGAATCTTTATCCTTTTTCGGTGGATCACCTTTAGAGGCCAAACACTTGGGTGGCTAACGTTGATCAAAGGAAGGAACCCAACCTGGTAGATTCAAGTTGAACACGAAAAGGATTTGGAGGTGAACTTGTACATGAGGAAGCTCAGATCTTCAATGGTATGATTTTATTCTTTGTCTTTTCGTTTAATTAATAATTGTGCATAAATGATGATTCGGGTATATGGTTTGTAAAATTTTAAAACTATGATTTTCCATGTTTTCGCTTTATTTGTACAATTTGATTGCGTTCATGAATATTACAAACTTAACACCAACTGCCCCAACCCAAGGATGAACAGTGGGTGTTTTCTACGACTGAACATAAGGTAAATGATTGTCCAAAGAGAAAAATGGAGGCAGGGAGTGTAACCACGAAAAAAGACAGCGGGACTCTGGCAATCACAGGACCGACTTCAACCAACAAACCAACCGCGAGAGTCTTCAACATGATAGTTCAGGATAAAGTGGCAGCTGGTAATGGAACTCCAGGTATTATTCGAATAACTTTTATTTTTCATGTATATATTTGATTTTCCTATATATAGCAAATTATTTTATAAATAAATTTTGAGGGAGGAATTTGAGTTCTTTTAGAAATCAAATTTCCGTTTAATCAGATAGACAAACTTTAGGCCGAATAGTTAAAGGTCAGTTCGATCAAATATGATCGAGATCTACTTGCAATGATTGTATAGGCTATGTACCCTTGTATGTATGAGTTTTAAAACGGTGATTCCGGGGACGGAATCCTTATAAGGGATGGTGAATGTAATAACCCGATATTTTCTATGTAAATAAATAAAAAAATTTGCATATAATTTTTTTTATTTTAAAGATGAGAATAAGTGTCTAGTAATGTGTATGATAAATACAAATATATTTAGTACCTGAAAAATTATAAATAATTTTAGAATTTTTGATCATTACAAATTATATTCTTATAGTAATTAATTTTTGTAAGCAGAAATGTTTTATTAATTATTTTTCATAAAAACATGATTTTATATTATTTAAATAATATATGAAATGATTATTAGAATTATAATAATAAATATTTTATTATATGAATTTGTTCAGAATATTTAAGTTAATTATTTTAGCTTAATTATTGATGTTGCATATGAAAAATAAATCAGATATGGAATCCAAACCCTAAATTTGGATTTTTGTTCAAGGGATGAGAATAATATTATAATATTAAATATTTTTTAATTTTTCAGTGCTATAAATATGTACTATATATGTGTAGACTAATAATAGTTGGTTAATTATGATAAATTATGTCATAACCCTTATATCATGTTGGTAAACCCTAATTGTTAAACTCAGTTGTGAGTTCAAGACTGAGTTGTAATTGTGTTATATGAATTTTATTGTGTATTATAGAATTTCTGTAATTAGGAGAAACCCTAATTATTATTTGAAAACCCTAATTTGCTAAAATTAGAAACCCAAATTATTATTTTAGTAAATTATAATGTTAATTAGGAAACCCTAATTGTTAATTTGGCAACCCTATTAGTATTAAGGATCCCTAATTTAAAAACCCTAATTTTCTGTTAAAACCCCTAATTTTAAATTAGTGTATTTTAATTAATATTTTATTACACTTTAATTCTAATTTTTCAAACCCTAGAAATTATTTGAGAAACTTTAAGATTTAAAATCTAGCGATTAAACCCTAGATTCAAGTACCTTGAACAAGAATACCCTTGAGATTATAAAAAAAATTACTATTTTGCCCTTTTTGTCCCATTTGGTGTATTATTGTTGGGAGATCTTAGCAATATCTTGAAGCCACCCTAGTCTAGGCTATGTTGAGCTATAGCATTGCCAGCAATCTGATTTAATCTACCAGCCTCATGCATTGTACCAATTGTTATACAAGATTAGAGAGAGAGAGGAAAGCAAAACTAGCTCAATTATTTTTTTCAAACACATAACCAAGACACTCTCTCTCCTCACCAACGAAATTCTTTAGTAATTCAGTCCCACATCAAGCTCCTAGAACATCTATATCAAATCGGAAGCAAGAAATCAAGAATCAAGGTGCAAAAAGGTATAAAAGAACCCTAACTTAAAAATTCTGTGATTTGATGTTAGATCTTATAATTGATTGTTAAAAAATGTTGTTTGTAGTCTATTTAAGTGATCTGGGTTGATATCTTGTAGATCCATATCATCTAAGTGCTCAAAATTAAAGATTTCTTAAATCTAGAAAAAAAAATCAAACTGTGGCCTGACAACGAATGTTAGTGGCCACAGATCTTTGGTCGCTTATGAGTTTTGTTGTTTTTAACTTATTATGTGTAGCTTGTAATGTGGTCTTTAATCTGCAAAAAGAATCAGAGTCATTTGATGTATAGATTGGTATTTATTAACGGTCAAAAGCCGTTGACCGGCATTGACCTGGCCTTTTCTGGGCAACCCAGAAGGTCATCACCAGCGTCTGACAACTTATTCCAGCATCTAGATCTGTCAGTTTGTTAATGTTTTGGTTATGTTGTTGTGACTATTTTGTATTATGTTATTTACACTTTCGATCTATGCTTTTAGTACATCTAAATATCAAATACACTGGATTTAGTAGCTGGTCAAATGTTGGTAGAATGATTACGGATCCGGTTTTCTGGGCTACCCAGAAAACCTTTGATCATGTCCTCTGACATGGTTTGACCAGCTTGGGTCTATTGATTCTGTTGATGTTACAATCTGGAAGTCCTATATCACTAAAACCATACCTGTACAACAAGTAGTGGAAGCCCAAATATGACCATTCGAACTGTTCTTCATTTTTGGGTAACCCAGAAAATGAAGAACAACTCTTATAGTGTTTTCATTGGCTTAGATTTAGTTGATTTCATGCTTTTTAGCTATGTTTGTTGTTGAATATTGTAGACTGACATTAGCCCTACACGATCTAATCAACAACATGTTCAGAAACACTTTGTGCTAAAAATTATTCATGGTCAAACTAGCTAGCTCGGTATCTGACATGTGTGTTCTGGGTTTGGTGAAGAACACCACTAGTGACAGTTTTGTCACCTAATATGCCTTTAGCGACAGTTTAGTTTTTAAATTAATTATTTTAATTAAATAAATAGAAAAAAAAATTAGTTTTTAATTATTAAAAATACAAATAAATTATTAAAAATTATTTTAAAGTCCGAAAATTAGTTTTAATTATTTTAATTATATTTCATAAATATTTAATATTTTTGGAATATAAAAGATAATTAATTTATTTAAGTGTAATATTAAATAAATTATTTAAAAATGATTTTAATATATGATAAATCATTTAAAAATATATTATGGAATAAGAAGATATTTTAAGTTATTTTCTATAACTTTTAATATTTTGTGATGAATTTCATTAATAAATTAAATATTAATGATAATTAAGTTATTTAATAAATGTATTAAATAAATGATGAAAAATAGAATAAATAATTTAAAATTTATATAAAATTGATTTAAAGGTTATAAAAATATTTTAAGTTATAAAATATAACTTTTGATATTTTGTGATGAAAAATATTAATATTTTAATATTAAGGATATTAGATTTATTTAATAATTATATTAAATAAAGTAATGTGAAAAATGATTTTTTTTATATTAGAAAAATCATTTTAAATAAAAAAAAGTACTTAAAGATATTTTAAGTTATAAAACATAACTTTTAATATTTAAAGGATAATTTCATTAATAATTGAATATTAATGATAATAATGTAATATTAAGAATATTAGATTTATTTAACAATTTATATTAAATAAATAGTTTTAAAATGGTTTTATTAATTTTAAAATCATATAAAAAGGATATAAATGAATTAAAAATATTTTAAGTTATAATTAATGACTTTTTAATATTTGGATAAATAGTACATTAATACTTAAATATTAATGGCAATTATTTAAAAATAATTTTAAATATTTTAAAAAATCATTTAAGGGTAATATTAATACTTTAAAAATATTTTGAGTTATTATAAATAACTTTAATATTTTGGCAATGGTTTCATTAATAGTTTAATATTGATTAAATGTTAATGATAATAGAATTAGTTAATATTTAAATTATTTAATAATGATTCCGATGTTTAAAAAATCATGATAAATCATAATAATTGTTTAAAAATTATTATAAGTTATTTAAAAATAATATGACCGATAATTACAGTTATTGAACTAACTGGATAGAGTCTTAGACTCGATTATTACCTGATAAAATCATCGGCACACAGAAATATTTCAAAAATTTATCTGGACTTAGATATTTTGATTGTATTAATGTTTGTTTGTGATTCTATGACTGTTAAACTTAAGTAACAACATGATTAGGTTATGTGCTGACTGCAATAGGCAGTGTTATGTGTTACGATATGTTATTCTAATCAGTAAAATGATCTTATTACTGATAGGTTGTTATACAAAAGATAAGATGGAAGTTGCGTATCGTAAGCAGCAGGCCAGACAAGTATCTTACCTTTGCATTTTCTTTATGCAATGGACATGAGTAAGAATGTTTCAGAATTATATTATTACTGTACAGGTTATTAACCCTATTGTTATATATATTATATACGCTCACTGATTATCAATATGTTAGTATATGGAAATTCAGATATATATTATGTTCGTTAATTTCTATAAATGGTTATACAAGTGTCTCCACTTGGATAATCATTGTATTTAATCACATGTTGATACACCTTTGTTAATTATCCGTATATATATATATATATATATATATATATATATATATATATATATATATATATATATATATGTTGAATTATAGATTATTGTTGAATAAGATAAAACCTTTGGTTTGGAACCCCGACAAGTATGAACATGCCGTACACGGGAAAACTTTTTATGCACCCAAGGTGGACAGAGTGAACGATAACATCGTTCTTGCATGTAGTATTGATCAATACAAGGCATAACGGGCTGATCACCCCCCATGCCTGTAAATTATGACTGTTTGCAGATTAATTTCTGTTTAACCTTTTCAAAAATAGAAAACAATGTTCATAGTTTGTCACCTTAACCCTATTTATAGTCATTACGTAGTTTCAAAAATTTAATAGAGAGTTGTTATGTTATTATTATCGGTTCGGATTACTTCACAACTATTAATTCGTTGTAAAAGTGTCATTCAAAGGAAATATTTAATTCTTTCAGTTAATATTTATTGTTGCTATTACTTGCTGGGCAATTAAATGCTTATTCTTGCTTTAAATTTAAATATTTTCAGCTAAGTATGATCAACCCGAAGGATCAGGCAAGAACAAGGGGAAAGGAAAGCTGTTTGAATGAATTTTATAATATTCTATGTAATAGTTAAAGTTTATTAAGACAATGTTATTTATTATCTATGATGTAATGAATGTTTAAAGGTCTCGTACCTGGAATTTAAACTTTGATATATGTAAATTAAGTTTGATATTTATATTATTGTTATTATTATTAGTATTATTCTGCTTATAGAAATGGTATCGTGAAGCACCGAGTTCGGGTTTTAAGTACCCAAATGTGGGGGCGTCACAGGTTGGTATCAAAGCTTTAGGGTTAGAAACCTTAGGTGAGATCGACCTTAGGCTATAACCTTAGGACATAGGGAAACGTTGAAATTATAAATAACTCATATAGAGTTTAAAAGGAGATGAATTGAATAAATTCATCGTTAAACAAAATAAAAGATAACTTGTATAAAACTATTGTTTGTTATGTGTATATACTATATGCTAATCAGGATATTTTATGTGTGTAGATGTCAAGTAGAAAGGGCTTGTTATATGCTTATAGCATGAAGGAGGATCAAATCCATACACCCGAGCTAATATCGAAGCCAATAGCTGAAATAGAGGCTCACAATGAAACCAAGTCAGATGAGGTGGTTATTTTGGAAAACATAGTACCAAATCCAGAGATGGTGGAGCTGATAGATAGTGATTCGGACACTAAAGTTGAAGCTGATCAAGCATCAACGGAGGTGCAGGATCTAAGGAACAAAGTTTCTTCTCTGGAAAAGTTGTGGGAAATAGAAAAGCTGCTAAATAGTCAATTGCATCAGGCGTTAATAGAAACAATGGAAGAACAAGATAAGCTTAAAATCCAAATTGATCAGATGGGAGCCACAAGTAACACATCGTGTGCAGCTTCGAACAAGAAGGGAAAAAGAAAGATAGAAGACCATGATGTAGAAAAAACTGATAAGAAGAAAGGGAAAAGAATATGTTACCTTTGCGGCTATGAGGGACACACCACTCTATATTGTCCTGACTATAAATCAGGAGCATATTTTATCTGTGGGATAGAAGATCATCAGGGAAAAGGTTGTTCAAGAAAAAGGCATAGTAAATAGGTAGTATAGGTTCTGATGTGTTGATCTGTTTAATGTAATAGATATGATAAGTATGTCTGTGTAATATAATGTTCCTAACTTTTGTATTAGTCAAAGCTGTAAATCCCGACTTTTGTGGTCACAAAGGGATAGCTGATGTTTCAAGCAGTATGTGCTATGCTATGTAAAATATTCGATGAATGAATATGAATCTAAGTTTGAGAAATGAAACAAGTCTAATATATTAAACTTATACAATAAGGTTTAGAATGTAAGTTAAATTTATGACTTTATGTAATCAGATAATGCCGCCAAGAAGTCGAACACAAAATCAAAGGGTAGAAGAATCTGTCAACAACGCTGAGGGACAACAGCAAGACCCGATGCAAAACTTTAAAGACTTGGTAGCTCAGGCTATACAGCAGTGAATACCAGTCATAGGGAACCAGGCAGACAATCGCTTGGCAAAATTTAAAGACTTCAAGGCAGTAGGACCACCCGAATTCAGGGGATCAGCTGACCCTATAGAAGCCCAGACATGGGTTAACGAGATAAAAAAGGAGTTCGTAATTGCTAGGGTAGATGAGGGGAAAAAGACCACTTTTGCCACTTATATGATAAAGGGGGAGGCTAACTTTTGGTGGGAGGCAAATCAAGCGAGGGCAGGAGAAGGAGTAGTTATTTAAGCTAGGTTTAAGACTTTATTTTTTGAAATCTATCTCTCAGCTAGCATGCAGGCTAGGATGGAGGTGAAATTTCTGGAGTTAAAGAAGGAGAACATGACTGTTGCGGAGTATGCCGCAAAGTTTAATGAGTTGGCTAGGTTCGCTCCGCATTAAGTTGATAGGGAGGCTAGGAAGGCAAGAAGGTTCGAGCTGGGATTAAAACCCTGGATCTACAATAAGGTGGCAGTGTTGCAGATCAATACTTTTGCAGCACTCATGGAGAAGGCTATCATAGCTGAGGAGGGAAGTGAGGTCATGAATCTCTACAACAAGGAGAAGAAGAACAAAGGCAAGGCAGGAGGAGCTGTGAAGGTGGAAGCTAATAGTGGGATTAGGGGTAAAAAAAGAAAAGGAAATTATTTCGGGAATATTCAGGTGAAGCAGGAATGTGTGAAGAAACAGACTGTGCAGTGTAAGAATTGCGGGAAGAATCACTCTTGTGAGTGTTTGAAGGATAAGTTTGTATGTTACAAATGCGGGCAGGAGGGTCATATCTCTCCCAACAAAAAGTAGTATGCACATAAGCCAATCATGTTTGATGATAAAACATATACTTTGTAACAATCTTATTCATTTATTAATAAAAAGTATTAATTTATCAAAGGCTTTTAATTATCTACATGATGCTGTTTTATAATATGTGATAAACCCATAATTTTAAGCAATGCTTTTAGAATAATGATGATGGTCATTCTAATGAGATCTAAATTCTTAGAAAGCTTAAAACTAAAATAGTTCCCAATCGTTAGATTACTAAATTGGGGATTAGTGAATCTGGATAGATTGATACATACGTTGCTTGCTCATTTGATGAGGATGATTGATCTCATGATCATTTGTGTGGAGACACTAAAGCAAGTATGTAGGTGCTTATTAGAGAATAAGTTTACTGAACGTGGCTTGCTAAGGAATACCTATTGGAGTTTTACTTTCCTGTCAATAGGAATTCCTGTAGTGATAGTTGTACAAGTGATCCTTGGACTTGAGATCATCATAGTATCTTGTGTATGATGAATTATACTTTGACTTATTCCTTAAGACCCTTGGGGTATATCAAAGGGTATGCTTGAGTATAATAAGTTGTACATGGAGATAATGTATGATCAATAAAGAATCTACCACTTCTAGTAAAAGAAGAGAAATATCCTATGTGATTCGATAAATGACAACCCAGTAGTCTTTGGCCAAGGCAGAATGAAATTAGAAAGGAGTTTCTAATTTATATTATTTGGAGTTGTGCATTTAAGAGTCAAAATACATATAATTAAATAAAATAAGACTTGACAGTAATTCCATGTCTTATATTTAATTGGGACATTGTATGGTAGAAGGATTGAATTGTACGGTAACTATTTACTCAAAGGTTCTTTTATGATTAATGTTGAAATCTATATTATCTGAAAAGTCGTTGATCGCTAGGGAGGCTTATCCCTATTGTAGAATAAATATTATTTATTTAAATAAATTAATAGTTTAATTTATTTATTTAAATAAGATTAGAATTGTTCTAATTGATTTATTCACAACTGGTTTAATATGGAGAACCTAAAGGGTCACTGTGACGCCCCCAAAATGGGTATACAACACCATTTCTGAGTCGCCAAATACATGGTACAAAAAGCAAACTACAACTTTAATAATACAATTGTCGTGCAAAATACGATAACATATATTGTGAGTTTAATACAAATATTGTCTTCTAGACAATATCCACACTCAAATAAGTCCTCAATATAATTATTCAAACACTATTTTACAGAAAATAGTGAGGACTGCTAAAACATCTTTCTAGAACCATCACTCCATATCCCGACTAGATCCTGCTATGTTCTCACCTCCTGAGAAGAAAAATGGAACAAAAAGGAAAAGGGTGAGCTCAACTAGCCCAGTAAAGAATATTATGACTAAGATAATATACAACAAATTATCATTAGTATTCAACAGGGAAAAATCTGATAGAATATAATCGACAACAAGTTTTAGATCAACAACTGCAGCGAAAATAGCAAACCATTAGAAGAATCAAGTAGAGAATGAATTCTACTATCTTCTAAGGTTTAAAAGTCCATCATCAATATTTTATCCCTGTAACATCAATTAATAATCATCTTTATCCAAATATTCATCTTTGCACTACAGGCCAAAGATATTCATTTGTATCACCTGTCAGATTGGCACGTCATATCCCAATCTTGGATAACACGTCACATTGGCACCTATCGTTTTACCACCACACAAATATAGAGTCCCTTACGGAGAGTCTGGCTTTTGTGCATTCCACAAAGGAATTCACCAGATAGAGGCTCGGGTACCAACTTCTATAGTTGGGTTTTTAACTCCTGAAGTTCAATAGGAGCTATTCAATATGAGATTTTAGAAATGAATTTTGTATCGGGTTGAAGATCAATACAAAAATTCAATATCACGCTCTGGGTTAGGCCAGGAAATTCTTCAGGAAATACGTCAGGAAATTCACTAACAACAGAAATATCATTCAAATCTGACGTATTTTTTGTTCAAGTCCATGACATGGGCTAAGAAAGCTTGACATTCGTTTTTTAATAAACGAATGGCTTTATGGCTTGATATAACAGCGATTGATTTTAATGGCTTAGTTGCTTGAATTCGTACAATAGGTTGGTTAGGAATATGAAAACTAACAACATTGCGAAAACAAACAATTTTGGCATGATGAGTAGTTAACCAATCAATCCCTAAAATCACATCAAAAGCAAGTATCTTTAAAGAGATAAAGGTCAACAGGTAATGTGATAGTGCCAACTTGGATCATGCAAGATTTATAAACTGTAGATGTAACGAAGGTTTCACCCAACGGAGTTTCAACAGATAAGTCAAAGTCCAATTTCTCCAAAGTCAAGTTTAAACGTTGAGCACAAGTAGGAGAGATAAAAGAATGGGTAGAACCGGTATCTAGTAAAGTATAAACTTCGCAAGAATTCAAGATTAGCTTACCCGTGATCACCTCGTTCGAATTTCTCGCGTTTTGGCCAGTCACGACAAACGCTCTTCCAGGAACCGCTGATTTTGACTTATCCGGGACAGCTTTTGGAGTCACCATCCCCGCTGAACTTGGTTTTGCTACAGAACACTCTCGAGCTATATGACCCTCCTTTCCACAGTTATAACATACCTTAGATTATTGTGGGTAGTTTGGGCTGATATGTCCCTCTTTCCCACATTTGTAACATACGACCGTTGGTCGTTCTCCTCCCCTAGAAACAGTTGATGTTTGTGCTGACGTCTTCACATTATCATTGTTGTACCTTCTCTTCTTGAAATCTCCTCCCGACTCGCTCCTTTTATTATCACGACCACGATTACCACCAGAGTGGTTACCGCTTTTGTCCGAATGTTTTCCTCCCTGCTGGTTTTCATTGCTTCGATGACTGCTGGCACCGACATGATCCTGGTTGTGGTCCCTCAGTTGACCGTACTCGTTATCTCGCTCTAATAATTGAGCCCTATTGACAACATCTGAATAGAGAGAAAATTTATGAGAGATAAGATATTGTCGAATCTCGGGTTTTAGACCTCTCAAAAACATCCTTGTCATTCGTTCCTCATTTTCGACCAAATGAGGTACAAACCTGGACAACTCTGCAAACTTCGCCTTGTACTGAGACACCGTCATGTTATTCTACTCCAGTATAATAAACTCTACCTCCTTCATATGACAAATACTTTCAAGAAAGTACTTGTCATTAAACAGTTTCTGAAATGTCTCCCAAGACATGCTGAGTGCGGCTGGATGAGTACGCTTCACAGACTCCCACCAGTAGTCTGCCTCGCCACGGAACATAAAGGTGGTGAATGGAACCTTTTGTTCCTCCGTGCATCCCAAGACATCGAATATCTTGGTAATTTGCTTGACCCACGTTTCTGCCATGATCGGACCCGACTTTTTCTTAAATTCTGGTGGTCCCAATTCTTTGAACTGCTTGGCTGTGACAAATCGCTTGTTGTTATCATTTCCACCTGTATTCTGCACACGAGTCTCCCTCGTCTGATTTTACATGAACTGTAAAAAGCTCCTAAACATTTCATCATTCATCGTTTGCTCGGTAACGTTGTTTACAGGAGGAATATTGCCTTCCTGTTGCACGTTCCCTTGGGTGGTGATCAAAGGTGTCTCCACGGTCTGATTTACTCCATTATTAACGTTCTCAGCTGCCATTCTTAAATACTGCCATAAAACAAGGGTTAATAGTCATGTCATATATTATCCCTATACTCTGACCGACCAAATAAACACCAAATAAACTTAGTCAGGTCATACTAGCGAAGGAGTTTCCCGTCTCTCCCTTCCTAGTTCTTGTCTCACATCTCAGCCAGGGATCATATCACTAAGCTCTGATACCAACTGTGATGCCCCCAAAATAGGTATACAACACCCATTCTGAGTCGCCAAATACATGGTACAGAAAGCAAACTACAACTTCAATAATACAATTATCGTGCAAAATACGACAACACATACTGTGAGTTTAAATACAAATATTGTCTTCTAGACAATATCCACACTCAAATAAGTCCTCAATACAATTATTCAAACACTATTTTACAGAAATAGTGAGGACTGCTAAAACATCTTTCTAGAACCATCACTCCATACCCCGACTAGATCCTGCCATGTTCTCACCTCCTGAGAAGAAAAATGGAACAAAAAGGAAAAGGGTGAGCTCAACTAGCCTAGTAAAGAATATTATGACTAAGATAATATACAACAAATTATCATTAGTATTCAACTGGGAAAAATCTGATAGAATATAATCGACAACAAGTTTTAGATCAACAACTGCAGCGAAAACAACAAACCATTAGAAGAGTCAAGTAAAGAATGAATTCTACTATCTTCTAAGATTTAAAAGTCCATCATCAATATTTTATCCCTGTAACATCAATTAATAATCATCTTTATCCAAATATTTATCTTTGCACTACAAGCCAAAGATATTCATTTGTATCACCTGTCAGTCATGTTCATCTCAACACCTGTTCATCTTTGCACTATAGGCCAAAGATATTCATCAAGTAATCATACATCTTTGCACTACAGGCCAAAGATATTTAGTAATATCATCATTTAGGACTGAGGATGATGAAAAATATCTTAAAGAGAACGAATCTAGTGAGACAGAAGGACAAATAGTAGGGATTCGTATAACAGTTTATCAAAGATCAATAATACTTCATAATAATCAATTGTGAAGCAGAATTCAAAAATAAAGATCAAAACATGGATACAATCAAAGATAGTAACCATAATAGACATCTTGGACAAAAAGGAAAAATTTTATTTTTCGGTGAATAGTACCGTATTCGTGAATAGTGCCGTATACGTGAATAGTAACGTATATGTGAATAGTAACCCCGACACAAAAAGTTCCAAATTTGATAAAAAGTTCATATCAATATTTCGGCATAATGATATTGAAGAAAATATCATTTAAGAAGAAGATAATATCCCTTACCTCAAAATATCAGTACTTCTGGTCGGAATACCGGTATAAGGCTGAAAGAAACTTGCTCTGATGAATAGAAACTCTCAAAGTATCTAAATACTCATAAAATACACTCAATAATCTAGAGAGAGAAAGAGAGAAAATTTGTTTCTGGTGTGATTTTCAATTCTAACTTAGCCCTCTATTTATAGGAAAATGTTAGCACGCAGAAGCAGACTTAACCTGCAACCTGATGGCTTTACCTGCTACTATTCCCACCCACCATATTTGAATAAAAATCTCAGCACATTTCTTCACCAACCAAGAGTGGGGCCCACCAATTCTAGAATTTTCCACCAAAATGATAAACTCCGAAAATTCAATAATTTCTGAACCAGTCATCTCGTAAAATTCATAACAAATCATACGTTCATTTTTAACGGTTCAAAATTTGTGGACAAATACTCAACTTATATATGTATAACATATCCAAAAATTACCACGATCCAAAGGTCGGATTAAAAATTATAACCCCCGCAAAATATCTCAAAAACCCTGATTTTTAATACCTCCATTCCTACAAAAATACTGATAAAAACCTCAACATTAACTCCTTCATTTTTAACCACAAAAATATATCCCTCATTTATATCCACATAAAATAAATATTTCCTTATCATATGAATCAATAATTAATTATTCACAAATAATATTACAGAATCACATTTATGACAACCAGACCGTTCCCCGGAAAGAGGGGGCTTTCCAATAAGGATTTCTCCTTACTGGCGCGTAATTAGATGACCAAACCTCTCCTTAGACATAACTTTCTAGGCATTGACAATAATGTTATCTAATAATATTATTCAAATAATATGAATTATTGATCTGATAAAGAAAAATACTGTGCAGCAACAATTATTGAAACAACAATAATATAAAATATCAACGCAGTAATTATTGAATCAATAAAATAAAATATTGAATAATAACTACTGTAACAATTATTGAGTAGTGCCTTCTTACGTAAGAATCAATAATTGGTGTAATACCGCGTGTTACTGTATTTTAACCACCGCGTATTCCAACAGTATTAACGGTAACAACTACGCCGTTATTTATAAACAACTTATACTTGTCGTTTTCTTCATCCAATCTCTTTCCGTTATGGGGCCCACAAATAGTTGCGCCGTCGTACGAATATTCCCCGACAGAAAGAATATTCCACGACTACACGAATATTCACCGACCAAAAATGAATATTTTATAACCACTTGCTTATTTGAAATATTTGCGCATTTTACCCATAACTAACCATATTAATCAAATCAAGCCTTTCTATTTTAAAATAATAAATAGAGGAAATTTAATTTCATTTGTTAATAAGTTGGGGTCTTACAGTCACACCATAAAAGGAAGAATAATTATTTAAGAAGTTAATTGCATAATTATAATAATAAGTTAAGTATATTTAATTTAATCTATGGTGATAGAATAAATTAAATAGCTTAATATTTATTATTTAATATTTTGGAAATATTACATATAAATTAATAAGAGGAGTCTTATTATTATTATTACTATTATTATTATTTAATTCCTAAAGGAGTTTGGGAATTAATTAATAAAAGTACTCTCAAATATCCTAATAAGATTAGGAGGTAAATTAATTAAAAGATTTTAATTAATTATTCTTAATAAGATTAGGAGCCTAATTAATTAAAGGAGTTTAATTAATTAAAATAAACCCAATTCCTTAATTGTTAAGGAGGGTTGCCTACATCTATAAATGAGAGGAGTCTTATTATGGGTGATGAGTGGTTGTTAACGTTTTCATAGAATACGTAATTCCAATAGTTGGGAGAGTACACCCCTTTCTATGAGAGATAGAAAAACTAGGATTTTGCCAAATACCCTTCTTCTTGAATCTTTATTCTTTCTTGGTGGATCACCTCTAGAGGCCAAACACTTGGGTGGCTAACGTTGATCAAAGGAAGGAACCCAACTCAATGGATTCAAGTTGAACACGAAAAGGATTTGGAGGTGAACTTGTACCTGAGGAAGCTCGAATCTTCAAGGGTATGATTTTATTCTTTGTCTTTTCATTTAATTAATAATTGTGCATAAAGGATGATTCGGGTATATAGTTTATAAAATTTTAAAACTCTGATTTTCCATATTTCTACTTTAGTTGTGCAATTTGATTGCGTTCATAAATATTACAAACCTAACAGTGACATCAAAGCCAAACCTTTATGCGAATTATTAATTGTTTTAATTTGATATGTATATTGATATGTGTTTAGAATAATTTAATTGGACATAATTTGTTGTATAAATTTTATTTTAATAAAAAAGGAGGCCGAATAATGTTGTACGGTTTTTATTGCTTGGTTTATATGATTAATATATATAATAGTTATATATTAATAATCATATATACTTTAATACAAGTTTCATGTAATTCACGGCTTGGAGGACATGATTTGGCTCCTGAATGTACAACATTATTTCGTGGCCCCTGAAGAGTCATGTGACTCATGGATTTGTTAAAAAGGCAGGATAATAGCTTGTTTATCTCACGGAAGATACTAGATTATCAATTATTCATGCTATCCAGTTAGACGATGACGGTAACCCCATCTTTGATGAAGATGTCGGTATTGGTCCGCCAGATGGAGTAAATACTTTAATTTTTACCATAATAAAACATTTTGTAGGAACTCCTAGTAACATAACAGAAAGAATTCACGATCAACTCAGTAATCTCACTTGTCCCACTCTTAGTGACTTTAGGTGGTACAAAGATGTGTTTACCTCTAGAGTTATGCTGCGAAATGATAGCAACAAGCCTTTCTGGAAAGAAAAATTTATAAATGGTTTGCCTTCATTATTCGCTCATAAAGTTAGAGAAGAGTTGAGTAAAAATTTAGGATATATTGACTATGATAATCTCACTTATGGTGACATAATCAGTTACATTCAAAAAATAGGTCTAAAAATGTGCATTGATTTTAAATTAGCTAAACAAGCTAGTAAAGATAAGAAAAAGGCAAAATATGAGTTAGGAACATTTTGTGAACAATATGGTCTGCCTCCTATTGCTCCCTCTAGAAGAAAGCATAAACACAGACATATTGATCATCCTAAAACACATAAACGTCACAAACGTAAACATTTTCATAAAAAAGATAATAACAATCAAAACGATTACTATAATAAACCCAATCCAGTTAATAAAAAATATAATAAAAGGCCTAAAAAATATGATAAGAGTAAAATTGTTTGCCACAATTGTGGGCAAAAAGGCCATTACAAAAATGAATGTAATGTAAAACAAAAGTTATCTCAGTTAAATATATCTAATGAAGATACTGAGCAATTATTAGAGTTAATGAGAATAGAAAATAATACAGATAATGATGAAAGATCTGACATCCCTTATTCTTCTAAAAGCAGTACCAGTAACAATGAATCTGATAGTAACGAAGAAGAAGTCACTATTTGTGCTAATAACTGTAATGAAAATTGTTGCACTAAAAGATTAAGTGTTATTACCAAAGAGGATGAAGAAAGCTCTTTGTTAATCGACTTAATTAGTAAAATTTCTGACCCTGAACTTAAAGTTCAATATACTAAGCAGTTAAAAGATTTATTAACCAAAGATACTAGAGTTAAAGACAAGATATTTAAAGCCAAAGATAAACCGATATTCAGCTTTAATAAAACTCTAGAGAGATTTAAAACCCCAGTTAAAGAAATTACCCTTCTTGAGTTAAATCAAGAAGTTAATAAACTTAAAAAAGAGATCTCTAATTTAAAAATTGAAGTCTCCAATTTAAGAAAAGACTTAGAGAGCCAAAAATCTGATCTTCAAGTTCATGATTCCTCCTCTAGTGATGAAGATCACGATGAGCCAGAATCTTCAGGAATCAAAGAAGAACCAGATCTATTCGTTCAAGGTCTTTCTCTTAAAAGAGTTAAAGATATTACCATTCAAAAATGGTATATCTCCATTAATTTAGTTGTTGATAAAACTTTTTCAATACAACTTCCTGCCTTAGTTGATACTGGTGCAGATTTAAATTGTATCCAAGAAGGTCTTATTCCAACCAAATACTATAAGAAGACTAATGAAAAATTAAATTCAGCTAATGGTAGTCAGATGGAAATAAAATATAAATTACCTAAAGTGCATATCTGTTAAGATGATATGTGTTTTAAAACGTCATTTGTTTTAATTCGCAATCTTACTGATAAAATCATTTTAGGGTTACCATTTATATATTTATTATATCCATTTACTACCAGTAATGAAGGATTAAGCTGTAATCATTTAGGTAAAAGAATAACATTTAAATTTCTTATTAAACCAAAAGAAAGAGATTTAAAATTTATTCAAGAAGAGTCCAATTATAAATCATTAAATTTATTAAATTGTAAATCCACCCATTTAAATTTCTTAAAAGAAGAAGTTAAATACAAAAGAATTGAAGAACAACTTCAAAATAAAGATGTTCTTGAAAAGATTGAAGAGTTAAAAACTTATTTAAAGGACAACCTTTGTTCTGATTCTCCTAATGCCTTTTGGTATCGGAAAAAACATGTTGTAAGGCTCCCTTACGCTAAGGAATTCAAAGAACATTTGATTCCTACTAAGGCCAGGCCTATTCAAATGAATCACGAACAAATGGAGTTATGTAAAAAGGAAATTAATGATCTCCTTAGTAAAAAATTAATTAGACCCAGTAAATCCCCATGGTCATGTCCTGCCTTTTATGTTAACAATGAAGCAGAAAAGGAAAGAGGTGTTCCCAGGTTAGTAATTAATTACAAGCCATTAAACAAAGTCCTAGAATGGATTAGGTATCCTCTACCTAATAAGGATGACCTCATTAACCGACTAAGTAATGCCACCATCTTTAGTAAATTCGACCTCAAATCTGGTTTCTGGCAAATTGCTATTCACCCAGATGACAGATACAAAACTGCATTCACCACTCCATTCGATCAGTACGAATGGAATGTCCAAGCATTTGGCTTAAAAAATGCTCTTAGTGAATTTCAAAATATCCTCAATGACATTTTGAATCCTTTTAGTCATTTTATTGTTGTGTATATTGATGATATTCTCATTTTTTCCAACTCCATTGAAGAACATGTCAAACATTTGAAATCGTTTTTTAAAACAGTCAAAGACAATGGACTTGTTCTTTCACTTTCCAAGTGCAGCTTGTTTCAAGCTAAAGTTCGGTTTTTTGGATTAATTATATATCGCGGACTCATACGGCCAATTGATAGAGCTATTCAATTCGCCGACAGATTCCCAGATAAAATTACCCATAAAACCCAACTGCAGAGGTTTCTGGGCTCGCTCAATTATATTGGCAAGTTCTATAAAAACCTCAGGAAAATTAGCAAACCTCTCTTTCAGCGTTTGCAAGACAATCCTCCTCCCTGGAATGACATTCATACTTCTGTCGTCCAACAAGTTAAAAAATACGTCAAGGTATTGCCCTGCCTTGGTATTTCCAATAATTCTGCATTTAAAATTGTTGAAACTGACGCCTCTGATATTGGATTCGGAGGTATTCTCAAGCAAAAGTTAACTCCAGATTCGCCAGAACAAATCGTCCGTTTTCATTCCGGTGCATGGAATAGTACACAGTTAAATTACAGTACTATTAAAAAAAATACTTTCTCTTGTATTATGTATTAATAAATTTCAAATTGATTTATTAAATCAAAAGTTTTTAGTTCGAATTGACTGCAAATCTGCAAAATATGTGTTAGAGAAAGATGTTGAAAACATAGCTTCTAAACACTCTTTTGCTAGATGGCAAGCTCTTTTGAGTTTTTTTGATTTTGATATTGAATACATCAAAGGCAGTAATAATTCCATTCCTGACTTTCTCACTCGGGAATTTATTAACACAGGTACCTTGCATCTTTCATGAGTATCCGCGGTGCATCAACCTCTCGCGGTCCGGGTTGCCCTACTGGCCCAAGTAATCAGCCAAGATGAGCCTTGGTTCCTCATCCAGTTAACCCAATTTACCAAACCAGTAACAAGTTCACTGTCCTTGGGACAATGCCCAAACCCTATAGTTCAGCCTTAGCTAGTAACCCAATTCCAGTCGACCCTTTTCAGTCCAAAGCCTCTAGTTCAAACCCTAGTAATCCTCCCTTTGAGTACATGCTTAGATGGACCAATCTCTTATTTCATATTGAGCCTCACATGAAACCCAGAAATGACCCAGTAAAATTGACTTCCCAGTTTTTCCCGTTTGGTTGGCTTTTCATGCCTCTTGCTCCTTATAAATCCCTTGTGTATTATAATGACATTCTTGTCGAAACAGAGTCAATCTTTATTAAACCCATTTATGCCAACAATGATAAAGCCAAAGTTCTTTACCATTCGTTGTATATTAAACAGTTTATTCAGATGTCTGAATGGGGAAAACATCCCTCTGATCTTATGCAGCTTTCTAATCAGGATAACTCTTTTTGTTATTATGATTATATGGAAGCTTGGTATAAAGTTTTTCTCCATCAAAATGAGTCACACAGTCATTCTTGGTTTGTTCAATTCGATCATAAATTCAAAAGTCATTTCCCATATTGGTTTTCTCATTGGTGGTCGAGATTTGGTTCTACCTATGACCTCCTTCCCGACCCCCTGAAAGTTCAACTCAATCATTTTTGTAATCACAAAAAATTAGATTCAGCATATGAAGGTGTCCCAGTCTTTCTTCAGTTTGTAAGTAAATATAAGATTCCCTGGATTCTTCGATGGGAATACAGTATTCAAAACCCCACCAGTGAAATCAGTCACAATGCTTCCCCTACATCTTCCTCGGCAGATCCTTTTCCCCTTGTCACTCGCCAATGGTTTGTCAAGTGGTGGGATAAATTTGATGTCAATCGAATTGTAGGTCAAGTTCAGTTAGAATTCCCTGCTTCTCCTCTCAAGGTTCTCCCAGTCTCTACAGCAGAGCCTTCTAGTCAAAAATCAAAAGAGTCAAGTGTCAGTAAAAAATCAAAAGAGCCTAGAGTCAGTCCCAATGGTTCATCTTGTTCCCGTAGCATTTCTGATTTTAAAGATTGTTCCGGAAAAGAGTTAAAATTAATTGCCCAGACATTAAATAAAAGAATTGATGAATTGCATGAAGAAGCTTCTACAGGTTCTTCATCAGCTTCTCTCAGTTAGTATGAAGAAGATGATGACCCTTATGGCACCATCAATCTACAGGATGCTCAGGACCCATTTGCCTGACATTTCTTCTCAGTCACATGCACCTGCTCCTTGCAGCCAGTCGATAGATGTCTTCAGCCGAAAGCAGATTCGTCTTTTCCACCGAAAGCATCTTCTTTCCACCGAAAGCGTCTCCCGAGTCAAAAGTTGTGGCCACTTTGTCAAAAGTTGCCAAACGCGTCAATGAATAGTAAAAAAGTCAGCACTGTTCATGAATAGTAACTTTTGTCTGTAATCATTTATTTTGTAATAGTAAATTTGTAATAGTTCTTTCCTTATTCTATAAAAGAAAACTGAACTTAGTTATTGAGGCAGACTTCGAAAGACTCTGAGTTCCTTCTCAGATGAATCTTTAGCCTCTACCGCTGTTAAACCTTTCCTAACCCCTCCTTCTACTATTCTTCATTTCTTAATGTTTTGAGTAAGTCAAGTCAATTCAATTTATAATTTGTAATCAGTTTGTATATTTGTAATCAGTTTTATTTCCGATCAATAAAATTAAATTATTTAGTAATTAAACTGTTAAACTATTTGCATCTGATTCTCATCTGCATCATCTTTATCTGCTTCCGCCCAAAATGGTATCAGTCCCATTTTGATCTGGTTCTTCTTTGATTCCTGAAGATTCTAGCTCATCGTGATCTTCATCACTAGAGGAGGAATCATGAACTTGAAGATCAAATTTCTGGCTCTCTAAGTCTTTTCTTAAATTGGAGACTTCAATTTTTAAATTAGAGATCTCTTTTTTAAGTTTATTAACTTCTTGATTTAACTCAGGAAGGGTAATTTCTTTAACTGGGGTTTTAAATCTCTCTAGAGTTTTATTAAGGCTGAATATCGGTTTATCTTTGGCTTTAAATATCTTGTCTTTAACTCTAGTATCTTTGGTTAATAAATCTTTTAACTGCTTAGTATATTGAACTTTAAGTTCAGGGTCAGAAATTTTACTAATTAAGTCGATTAACAAAGAGCTTTCTTCATCCTCTTTGGTAATAACACTTAATCTTTTAGTGCAACAATTTTTATTACAGTTATTAGCACGAATAGTGACTTCTTCTTCGTTACTATCAGATTCATTGTTACTGGTACTGCTTTTAGAAGAATAAGGGATGTCAGATCTTTCATCATTATCTGTATTATTTTCTATTCTCATTAACTCTAATAATTGCTCAGTATCTTCATTAGATATATTTAACTGAGATAACTTTTGTTTTACCTTACATTCATTTTTGTAATGGCCTTTTTGCCCACAATTGTGGCAAACAATTTACTCTTATCATATTTTTTAGGCCTTTTATTATATTTTTTATTAACTGGATTGGGTTTATTATAGTAATCGTTTTGATTGTTATTATCTTTTTTATGAAAATGTTTACGTTTGTGACGTTTATGTGTTTTAGGATGATCAATATGTCTGTGTTTATGCTTTCTTCTAGAGGGAGAAATAGGAGGCAGACCATATTGTTCACAAAATGTTCCTAACTCATATTTTGCCTTTTTCTTATCTTTACTAGCTTGTTTAGCTAATTTAAAATCAATGCACATTTTTAGACCTATTTTTTGAATGTAACTGATTATGTCACCATAAGTGAGATTATCATAGTCAATATATCCTAAATTTTTACTCAACTCTTCTCTAACTTTATGAGCGAATAATGAAGGCAAACCATTTACAAATTTTTCTTTCCAGAAAGGCTTGTTGCTATCATTTCGCAGCATAACTCTAGAGGTAAACACATCTTTGTACCACCTGAAGTCACTAAGAGTGGGACAAGTGAGATTACTGAGTTGATCATGAATTCTTTCTGTTATTTTACTAGGAGTTCCTACAAAATGTTTTATTATGGTAAAAATTAAAGTATTTACTCCCTCTGGCGGACCAATACCAACATCTTCAACAAAGATGGGGTTGCCGTCATCGTCTAACTGGATAGCATGAATAATTGATAATCTAGTATCTTCCGTGAGATGTCTCTCCCACCAAGATCTTAGAATACCAGTGAATCCACTAGCTATTAACTCAACAATTTCAGGTTGTGACAGATTGCTGAATTTAGTGATATAGCTATTTGCTACCATAGACATGTGATTCAGTTTGTTTAAAATTTCTTGTTCACTAAGACCATCAATGTTCCATTCATAAATTTTATTGGCTGAAACAGAGAATTGTTTATCTAGGTTTCAAGGGTATGAGAATCATAGGTTCTACCTATGACCTCCTTCCCGACCCCCTGAAAGTTCAACTCAATCATTTTTGTAATCACAAAAAATTAGATTCAGCATATGAAGGTGTCCCAGTCCTTCTTTAGTTTGTAAGTAAATATAAGATTCCCTAGATTCTCCGATAGGAATACAGTATATATATATATATATATATATATATATATATATATATATATATATATATATATATATATATATAATATTTTAATTATTTTTTAATTAAAATAAAAGTTTATTTTATTTTAAAATAAAAAGTTTATTTTAATTTTAAAATTAGAATTCCATGCTAACTAATTAGAGTTGGAATTGGATTCCATGATAACTAATTGGAGTTAAAATTGGATTCTATTTTTTCTTAAATAAAGGAGTTTATTTAGATATGAAATAAGCTTTCATATTATTCAAAATAAAAGGGTTTATTTGTGAATAGGAAAGAGAATTCATGCTTCCTTAAATAAAGAAGTTTATTTAGATATGAAATAAGATTTCATATTATTCAAAATAAAAGAGTTTATTTGTAAATAGGAAAGAGAATATGTGTTTCCTTTAATAAAAGAATTTTTTTTACTTGGAATTATATTCCATAATTAATTAAAATAAAGGAGTTTATTTTGATTAAAATAAAATAGTTTATTTTATTCAAAATTGGATAAATTAAAATAAAAGAGGTTTATTTTGATTTAAATTTGGATTAAAATAAAAGAGTTTATTTTGATTCAAAATTAGATTTTATACTAACTAAATTTTCCCATTAAATGATATCAATATATATATATATATATTGAATGTTTATTATTTATGAGATGAATGTTATTTATTGATGCATATGGTGATGTGCATGATAATAAATAGGGTTGATTATGGACTATTGACCAATGTGATTGGATTTTATTTTAGTTGGATGCATGAATGTATGGGTTTTAATAAATGGGGTCTGTGTACCTCGTCTTCTCTAATTTTTTTCTTAATGTAAATTCTATCTCCCTCCCATGTACTTTTCCTTAACTGCTGATCAATATTTTTATTTATTTTAAATAGTTTTGTAATAGGAATAGTTAGAATTAATTTTGAAGAATTAGAGATCAAGGAGCAAGGAGCGCTTGAAGACCCGTTTGTAATGGAGCCCGGGTTTAAATGTAATAGTTATATTTAAATATTAATTCTTGCACCCCTAGGGTTTGACCTTTTGGTTCACTTGGTGGCTCTAGTGAACCAAACTAGAATAAAAGTCCATAATCAATCCAGGTAGAATATAGCATTCTATATGTGCATACTTATACTGTATATATTATATATTATGCAAACATGCTTCGCATGTTAATTAATATGACGCATATTTTATATATATATGTGCATGCGCGCTAAACAAGATGAGACAAATTATTAACAATCCCCTCAAATATTTTTTATTAAGTTGTAACGTTCAAAGATATTTGGACTATCGAACATCGCCTTCTAGCATGATAGAAATAATAGAGTATTGAATATTTAATATGAGTTTATTGTGCACACACAAGGCAAGTATTAAATATTTAAGATGTTGTTTTTATTACATATGATGTTTATAAGGAATTGAACATTACTGTTTTATTATGCACACACAAGGGCTGTAGTTTTCTCTTCACTTATATGGAAATGCTGGGTCTGACTTAACTTAAATTATTTTAGTTCGGATGTGCACACACTTGACCATTACGATTTAAGAGGCAAAATACAAGGAGTTGCATAGTTGATGTAATTGACAAGAGTTGTCTACCTATTTATTTATATATAGTTTGTTGTGCACACACAAGGCTATATACATTTGAAATGAGATCCTTATTCTCACTAGCATATCTTTAATTAGATATTGTTGAACTATATAAATTGAGGGTAATATAGTTTGAAAAAAATAGTAGGAGATACCAATTTAAAACAAGACCTAATTTATTTTGGTAATTAATAAAAGAATGTATACTAAAATGTTGTTAATTACAAATTCATTTACAAAATTTTATAATGTCTAAAATTACTATCATTGCGTAACATATTAGATGCTAAATTAATCGAACCGAATTACTCGGATTGGTTAAGAAATTTGAGAATAGTTCTCATGGCTGAAAAGCTATCTTATGTCCTTAATACGTCTTTCCTGCAATAGTTGCAGACAATGCCTCTGAGGAAGACATTGCTACTTTTAGAAAGTGACAAGATGATGCACAATTGGCTCAATGCATCATGCTCGCATCCATGAGTTACGAGCTTCAGCGTCAGCATGAAACTATGGATGCACTTACTATATTCCAGCACATCAAGTAGTTGATGGTGAAAAAAGTAGGACTGATAGATATCAGATATCTAAGGATCTCTTCCGATCTAGAATGACCGATGACACTATAGTACAGATAAAAGTCCTTAACATAATCAATTTGATTGATCAATTACGACAACAGGTTTTGTCATGGATGGAGAGTTGAGCCAAGATTTGATCTTGCACTCACTCCCGAACTCCTTCTCATAATTGATGTGAATTTTTCATATGAACAAGCTAGATATCAGCTTCGCTGATTTGCTTAACATGTTGAAAAATGTTGAGAGTCACTTTCCAACCAAGAAAGACCAAGTCTTACTGGTAGGGGCCAAATGATCTTCTAAAAAGAAGAACGATTCTAAGAAGGTAAATAGAAAGACAAAAACAAAGGATAATAAGAACAAAACTGGTATGGATAGCAAAGGAGTTTGCTTCCACTGCAATAAGCCTGGACACTGGAAAGAAACTATGAGAAACATCTTGCAGAGCTAACTAGAAGGAGCTTAGTTAAGTTTCGGTTACAAATACAAATTTGTTCATGACTTAAAATATATTTTTTCTTTAAGTCAAGGTTCTACTTGGGTATTGGATACCGACTTTGATTATCATAAATCTAGATTTATGAAGGGACCAAGCAGAAGTAGAAAGCTAAACAAATATAAGTAATTCTATGTGTGGAAAATGAAGCAAAGGTTGCTACATTAGCCATAGAAACTTATAGTTTAGCAATGCCTACGAAAAAAATCTATTAAATCAATAAGTTGTTATTGTATTCCAGTTCTTGTTAGAAACATTATTTTCATTTTGTTGTTGGACAATGAAATCTTTGGTATTATATTTAAGAATAATTGTTGTTCTATTTATAATAATAATATTTTGTATAGAACTGGAATATTACTTAATGGTTTTTGTATACTTGACTTACGTGAAAATAATTTTACAAATTGAACAAACTAGTATAAGAAAAAGAGATGATCGTTCAAAAGGTTGAACGTGTGTATTTGCTGAAATACAATTGTGTATTATTTAAAAAGTTCAAAGAATTTAGAAATAAAACAAATTGGCAAAGTATTAGGATTCTTTGATCGGATCAAGGAAGGAATACTTGTTCAATGAGTTTCTAGATCATCTCAAATGGTTTTTTCATAATGGACGCCTCCTGATACGCAATAATTGATTGATGTATCTGAAAGGAAAAATCGTACCGTGTTAGACATCGTGCGGTCCATAATTATTTTACTGACATTCCAGTATCCTTCTGGGGTCATGCCCTAGAAATGGCTGCATATCTACGAAAAAGGTAAACTCAAAATCTGACCCCAAGACTCTATAAGAGTTATGGACAGGGAGGATTCCTAATCTTAAGTATGTTAAGATAAGGGGTTGTCCAGCTTATGTGAAAAAGGTTTCAAAGGATAAGCTTGGGACAAGATTTGACAAGTACAGATTTGTGGGACATCTTAAAGTAAGTTTAGGGTATATGTTCTATAATTCAACTTAGCAAAATGTGTTTATTGTGAAACACGCTGCCTTCTAAGATAAAGGTGTTTATCATTGAAGGGGCTAGTGAGAGGATAATAGAATCTTGAAGAGTTCAAGAACCACAAAGCACTATAAATCAAATAAGAGGAGCCTGTAAATAGACCTATTGTACCACAACCGAATCATAAATCTGGAATAGTACCGAAGATACCTAGGAGGTATTGATTCATCATGGACGATGATGATGAGGTACGTATCATAGAAGATGATGATCCAGTTACATACGATGAGGTAAGAGTTGTAGACAGTCAGAGAAATGGATTGAAGAAAGCTTCTCAAATATGGAACATTCTTTTTGATGAGACAATCAAAAGAGCTTGATTTTATCAAAAATAAGAATGAACCTAGTGTGTACAAAAGGGTCAGTGGGAGCGTCGTGACAATTCTAGTATTATATGTTGACATACCACGGATAAGGAATGACATACCAATGCTACAATCAATAAAGATAAAGTTGTCTAAACATTCCTCCATGAATGATTTAGGAAGAATATCTTAATTTGGGATGTAAATATATATAGATAGATTTAATAGGATGCTCGACTTAACCTAAGGAACGTATATTCATTTAATCCTAAATTTGTTTAGCAGGGCAAACTCTATGGGATGTCTCATGTTGATGAACCCTGAAGTGTATCTCTCTTAATAGTCCCCATAGACTCATAAAAGAGAGATCGCATGAGTATCATGTATTTAATGAAATGTACGAGACCTGATGTTGATCAGTCATATTCTGGAGAAGATCACTATAAGACAGTGAAAACATCTTAAAGTACTTAACCGGCACTAAGGATGTGATCATATTTATGGTGGGTCTAAATTAAAACTAGAGACCTTAACAGACTCAAATTTTTTTAGACAGACCAAGACGACAAAAAATCCATTTTAAGGTAAAGCGTTACCTTGAACGGTGGTGCAACAAATTGGAAAGGTTTCAAACAGCAAAGAGTTGCTGGTTTAGTGATAAAGATAAAGTATATAGCTATAAATGAAACTACAAGTTGATTATTTGGATGAAAAGTTTATTACAGAACTAGGAATAGTTCGTAAGTCTCATCTTGGATCTAAACATGTGTTGTGGCACTTTCATTTGATTATGGGAATCATTGAAAGATGGGAAATCACTATAGAGATAGTGGACTCTCAAGAACAACATTACATATCCATTAACTAAAGCTTATCCAACAGCAGGATAATCGTCACTTAGAGAAGAAGGGTATGAGATACCATGTCGATTGGCTTTAGTGCAAGTGAGAGATTGAAAGTAGTATGCACACAAACCAATCATTTTCAATGATAAAGCATATATTTTCCTGTCAATAGGAATTCCTGTAGTGATAGTAGTACAAGTGATCCTTGGACTTGAGATCATCATAGTATTTTGTGTATGATGAATTATACTTTGACTTATTCCTTAAGACCCTTGGGGTATATCAAAGGGTATGCTTGGGTATAATAAATTGTACACGGAGATAATGTATGATCAATAAAGAATCTACCACTTCTAGTAAAAGAAGAGAAATGTCCTATGTGATTCGATAAATGACAACCCAGTAGTCATTGGCCAAGGCAGAATGAAATTAGAAAGGAGTTTCTAATTTGTATTATTTGGAGTTGTGCATTTAAGAGTCGAAATACATATAATTATATAAAATAAGACTTGACATTAATTCCATGTCTTATATTTAATTGGGACATTGTATGGTGGAAGGATTGAATTGTACGGTAACTATTTACTCAAAGGCTCTTTTATGATTAATGTTGAAATCTATATTATCTGAAAAGTCGTTGATCGCTAGGGAGGCTTATCCCTATTATAGAATAAATATTATTTATTTAAATAAATTAATAGTTTAATTTATTTATTTAAATAAGATTAGAATTGTTCTAATTAATTTATTCACAACCGGTTTAATATGGAGAACCTAAATGGTCACACCATAAAAGGAAGAATAATTATTTAAGAAGTTAATGGCATAATTGTAATAATAAGTTAAGTATATTTAATTTAATCTATGGTAATAGAATAAATTAAATAGCTTAATATTTATTATTTAATATTTTAGAAATATTACATATGAATTAATAAGAGGAGTCTTATTATTATTATTACTATTATTATTATTAAATTCCTAAAGGAGTTTGAGAATTAATTAATAAAAGTACTCTCAAATATCCTAATAAGATTAGGAGGTAAATTAATTAAAAGATTTTAATTAATTATTCCTAATAAAATTAGGAGCCTAATTAATTAAAGGAGTTTAATTAATTAAAATAAACCCAATTCCTTAATTGTTAAGGAGGGTTGCCCACATCTATAAATAAGAGGAGTCTTATTATGGGTGATGAGTGGTTGTTAACGTTTTCATAGAATACGTAATTCCAATAGTTGGGAGAGTACACCCCTTTCTATGAGAGATAAAAAAACTAGGGTTTTGTCAAACACCTTTCTTGAATCTTTATTCTTTCTTGGTGGATCACCTCTAGAGGCCAAACACTTGGGTGGCTAACGTTGATCAAAGGAAGGAACCCAACCCGGTGGATTCAAGTTGAACACGAAAAGGATTTGGAGGTGAACTTGTACTTGAGGAAGCTCGGATCTTCAAGGGTATGATTTTATTCTTTGTCTTTTCGTTTAATTAATAATTGTGCATAAAGGATGATTCGGGTATATGGTTTGTAAAATTTTAAAACTTTGATTTTTTACGTTTCTGCTTTATTTGTGCAATTTGATTGCGTTCATGAATATTACAAACCTAACACCAACTGTCCCAACCCAAGGATGAACAGTGGGTGTTTTCTATGTGGATCGACTGAACATAAGGTAAATGATTGTCCAAAGAGGAAAATGGAGGCAGGGAGTGTAACCACGGGAAAAGGCAGCGGGACTCTGGCAATCACAGGACCGACTTCAACCAACAAACCAACCGCGAGAGTCTTCAACATGACGGTTCAGGATACAGTGGCAGCTGATAATGGAACTCCAGGTATTATTCGAATAACTTTTATTTTTCATGTATATATTTGATTTTCCTATATATAACAAATTATTTTATAAATAAATTTTGAGGGAGGAATTTGAGTTCTTTTAGAAATCAAATTTCCGTTTAATCAGATAGACAAGCTTTAGGCCGAATAGTTAAAGGTCAGTTCGATCAAATATGATCGAGATCTACTTGCAATGATTGTGTAGGCTATGTACCCTTGTATGTATGAATTTTAAAACAGTGATTCCAGGGACGGAATCCATATAAGGGAGGATGAATGTAATAACCCAATATTTTCTATGTAAATAAATAAGAAATTTTGCATATAATTTTTTTTTATTTTAAAGATGAGAATAAGTGTCTAGTAATGTGTATGATAAATACAAATATATTTAGTACCTGAAAAATTATAAATAATTTTAGAATTTTTGATCATTACAAATTATATTCTTATAGTAATTAATATTTGTAAGCAGAAATGTTTTATTAATTATTTTCCATAAAAACATGATTTTATATTATTTAAATAATATATGAATTAATTATTAGAATTATAATAATAAATATTTTATTATATGAATTTGTTCAGAATATTTAAGTTAATTATTTTAGCTTAATTATTGATGTTGCATATGAAAAATAAATCAGATATGGAATCCAAACCCTAAATTTAGATTTTTGTTCAAGGGATGAGAATAATATTATAATATTAATTATATTTTAATTTTTCAGTACTATATATATGTATTGTATATGTGTAGACTGATAAAGGTTGGTCAATTATGATAAATTATGTCATAACCCTTATATCATGTTGGTAAACCCTAATTGTTAAACTCAATTGTGAGTTCAAGACTGAGTTGTAATTGTGTTATATGAATTTAATTGTGTATTATAGAATTTTTATAATTAGGAGAAACCCTAATTATTTGAAAACCCTAATTTGCTAAAATTAGAAACCCTAATTATTATTTTAATAAATTATAATGTTAATTAGGAAATCCTAATCATTAATTTGGGAACCCTATTAATATTAAGGAACCCTAATTTAAAAACCCTAATATTTTATTAAAAACCCTAATTTTAAATTAGTGTGTTTTAATTAATATTTTATTACACTTTAATTCTAATTTTTCAAACACTAGAAATTATTTGAGAAACTTTAAGATTTAAAATCTAGTGATTAAACCCTAGATTCAAGTACCTTGGACAAGAATACCCTTGAGATTATAAGCAAAATTACTATTTTGCCATTTTTGTCCCATTTGGTGTATTATTGTTGGGAGATCTTAGCAATATCATGCAGCCACCCTAGTCTAGGCTATGTTGAGCTATAGCATTGCCAGCAATTTGATTTAATCTACCAGCCATATGCATTGTACCAATTGTTATACAAGATTAGAGAGAGAGAGAGAGGAAAGCAAAACTAGCTCAATTATTTTTTTCAAACACATAACCAAGACACTCTCTCTCCTCACCAACGAAATTCTTTAGTAATTCAGTCCCACATCAAGCTCCTAGAATATCTATATTAAATCAGAAGCAAGAAATCAAGAATCAAGGTGCAAAAAGGTATAAAAGAACCCTAACTTAAAAATTCTGTGATTTGATGTTAGATCTTATAATTGATTGTTAAAAAATGTTGTTTGTAGTCTATTTAAGTGATCTGGGTTGATATCTTGTAAATCCATATCATCTAAGTGCTCAAAATTAAAGATTTCTTAAATCAGGAAAAAAATCAAACTATGGCCTGACAACGAATGTCAGTGGCCACAGATCTTTGGTCGGTTATGAGTTTTGTTGTTTTTAACTTGTTATTTGTAGCTTATAATGTGGTCTTTAATCTGCAAAAAGAATCGGAGTCATTTGATGTATAGATTGGAATTTATTAACGGTCAAAATCCGTTGACCGGCATTGACTTGGCCTTTTCTGGGCAACCCAGAAGGTCATCACCAGCGTTTAACAACTTATTCCAGCATCTAGATCTGTCAGTTTGTTAATGTTTTGGTTATGTTGTTGTGACAATTTTGTATTATGTTATTTACACTTTCGATCTATGCTTTTAGTACATCTAAATATCAAATACACTGGATTTAGTAGCTGGTCAAAGTTGGTAGAATGATCACGGATCCGGTTTTCTGGGCAACCTAGAAAACCTTTGATTATGTCCTCTGACATGGTGTGACCAGCTTGGGTCTATTGATTCTGTTGATGTTATGGTTATGTTTTGTAATAGATCTATAGTGCTATATGTGGGCTACAATCTGGAAGTCCTATATCACTAAAACCTTACATGTACAACAAGTAGTGGATACCCAAATATGACCATCCGAACTGTTCTTCATTTCTGGGTAACCCAGAAAATGAAGAACAACTCTGACAGTGTTTTCATTGGCTTAGATCTAGTTGATTTCATGCTTTTTAGCTATGTTTGTTGTTTAATATTGTTGACTGACATTTGCCCTACACGATCTAATCAACAACATGTTCAGAAACACTTTGTGCTAAGAATTATTCATGGTCAAACTAGCTAGCTCGGTATCTGACATGTGTGTTCTGGGTTTGGTGAAGAACACCACTAGTGACAGTTTTGTCGCCTAATGTGCCTTTAGCGACAGTTTAGTTTTTAAATTAATTATTTTAATTAAATAAATAGAAAAAAATTAGTTTTTAATTATTAAAAATACAAATAAATTATTAAAAATTATTTTAAAGTCCGAAAATTAGTTTTAATTATTGTAAGTATATTTCATAAATATTTAATATTTTTGGAATATAAAAGGTAATTAATTTATTTAAGTGTAATATTAAATAAATTATTTAAAAATGATTTTAATACATGATAAATCATTTAAAAATATATTATGGTATAAGAAGATATTTTAAGTTATTTTCTATAACTTTTAATATTTTGTGATGAATTTCATTAATAAATTAAATATTAATGATAACTAAGTTATTTAATAAATGTATTAAATAAATGATGAAAAATAGAATAAATGATTTAAAATTTATATAAAAATGATTTAAATGTTATAAAAATATTTTAAGTTAAAAAATATAACTTTTTATATTTTGTCATGAAAAATATTAATACTTTAATATTAAGGATATTAGATTTATTTAATAATTATATTAAATAAAGTAATGTAAAAACATGATTTTTTTATATTAGAAAAATCATTTTAAATAAAAAAAAGTGCTTAAAGATATTTTAAGTTATAAAACATAACTTTTAATATTTAAAGGATAATTTCATTAATAATTGAATATTAATGATAATAATGTAATATTAAGAATATTAGGTTTACTTAATAATTTATATTAAATAAATAGTTTTAAAATGGTTTTATTAATTTTAAAATCTTTTAAAAAGGATATAAATGAATTAAAAATATTTTATGTTATAATTAATGACTTTTTAATATTTGGATAAATAGTACATTAATACTTAAATATTAATGGTAATTATTTAAAAATAATTTTAAATATTTTAAAAAAATTATTTAAGGGTAATATTAATACTTTAAAAATATTTTGAGTTATTATAAATAACTTTAATATTTTGGCAATGGTTTCATTAATAGTTTAATATTGATTAAATGCCAATGATAATAGAATTAGTTAATAATTAAATCATTTAATAATAATTCCAATGTTTGAAAAATCATGAAAAATCATAATAATTGTTTAAAAATTATTATAAGTCATTCAAAAATAATATGACCTATAATTACAGTTATTAAACTAACTGGATAGAGTCTTAGACTCGATTATTACCCGATAAAACCGTCGGTACACAGAAATATTTGAGAAATTGATATGGACTTAGATATTTTGACTGTATTAATGTTTGTTTGTGATTCTATGACCGTTAAACTTAAGTAACAACATGATTAGGTTATGTGCTGACTGCAATAGGCAGTGTTATGCGTTACGATATGTTATTCTAACAAGTGAAATGATCTTATTACTGATAGGTTGTTATACAAAAGATAAGATCTAAGTTGCGTATTGTAAGCAGCAGGCCAGACAAGTATTTTACCTTTGCATTTTCTTTATGCAATGGACATGAGTAAGAATGTTTTAGAATTATATTATTACTGTACAGGTTATTAACCCTATTGTTATATATATTATATACGCTCATTTATTATCAACATGTTAGTATATGGTAATTCAAATATATATTATGTTCGTTAATTTCTATAAATGGTTATACAAGTGTCCTCACTTGGATAATCATTATATTTAATCACATGTTGATATACCTTTGTTAATTACCCGTATATATATATATATATATATATATATATATATATATATATATATATATATATATATATATATATATATATATATATATATATGTTGAATTATAGATTATTATTGAACAAGATAAAACCTTTGGTTTGGAACCCCGACAAGTATGAACATCCCGTACATGCACTACTACAAAACAGTAAATAGACAACGCGGAAAAAATGTTGTGGTTTCATTCAGCAAAACGTCGTGGTTAAGGGTGTCATCTATTTGACACCCTTACACAACGTTTTAAAAACGTTATAGTTAAGCACATTAGACGACGTTTTTTAAGAAAAAAACGTTGTAGATTTGTTTTCCATAAATTAGCAGATGCTTGAAAACGTTGTAGAAAGTATGATTCCACAACGTTTTCTGGATAAAAATGTTGTAGTTTAATATATTAGACAACGTTTTTAAAATGTTGTAGATAAAAAAAAAAGAAAAAAAAAGGTTGTGATACACTTATATTACCAATGCACCTGCAATATTACTAATGCACCTGCCATATGCTAATGCCATGATATATAGCTAAAAGGTCTAAATTCTCATTTAAATTTAAAGCCAAAATGTATAACCATTCAAAATACATCACAATAATACCATTCGTTTACAGTTTTAAATTACTAAATCCACAAAATATATACTAAACTATCCATAAAATATATACTAAACTATTCAAAATACATCCCAATAATACCATTCATTTTGTCATGGTATTGAATCAACATTTTAACCTGCATTTGAAATCTTTAGCCTGGAAAGCAGAATCTCCTTGCTTCTTAGAATTCAATGTCTCCTACATTTGATTTGTCCACATTTGGAAAGAAAGCTGCAAGCAGATTGCAATTGATATTAGCTTTGCTATCACCAATAAAAGAAAAAAAAATCTACAGCAACCAGGAAACATAATTTATTACTACCCCTTAACAGAAATCGAGTCTATACTTGCTCTCTTCAGCAACTAGTACTTGTCATCCCAATTTACAAAGATAAAAGTGACACAAAGAGCTTTATATACTGAGATAATATAAAGTATTTTAAAAAAAATTAGGTTTTGCTGGTAACGAACCTCATTGGCAATTCCCTCATCATCCTTGTATCCAATCTTTTCTAATATTTCATGTATGGCTGTTAGATCCATTCTCAAGCAAGATTCACCCAGCGGCGACAACAGTAACGGTTCTGTAGAATTTGTATTTCCATGTGGAATACCCATCAATTTATGTGATGAGACCTGATTAATTAACTAGTCAGAAATCACACTTATCACATCTATAATCTTTACCCATTTGAATATTTTCAAAGCAAATAGTGAATATGCATGCAATATGAAGCTCCTTCAATAGCTTTTGCCTTATAACTGAGGTAACAGAAAAATTAGTTCTCCACTATATCGACTATAATTACATTAAAAAGGAAGACGGAGTAACTTAGGCAGAGAAAACCTATTTGGTCGTTAAGAATAAATATATTGATGAATATGAATATAGAATAACATAGTTTTTTCTTTGATAAAACAAAAGATGAGCTAAAGAATCAATAAAATCAGTTTTGACCCTTAAATGACTTAAATAACAAGTGCTCCTGAGGAGCTCATCATTACAACACTTTCAGAGACTATACAATTTATACCTTTATAGAAAACGCGGATGTAACCAATTATGATTTATTATACCTCTATTTCTTTCTGAAGAGACATGAGAGCAGTAACAAGGGACTTCACATTTGGCCTCTCACGAGCTTCATACTGCAAACAACGGGAAGCTAACCGCACCAACTCAGTACATACTGTAACTCTTTCCATCTCTGCTATTCTTCATTAAGCCAAAGCAAGAGAGCCTAGGATTGGCATCCTATGGACAGGTAATGCAGAATTAGACCGACACTATGACAAATAGAAAGGCATCTAGGAAACTTATGTAAAAACCAATACCTGATCAAATAAGACTCTGTAAGCATTTAGATCACGATACAAAGCCCGCCCCTTACCGCTGCAATACTCCAAAGCTTGAGCTAAATACAAAGCCACTCTCAACCTCATTGCCCATTTCATCGGCTGGCTCTCCCCTAAGACAATTCAACATAACCACTCTTAAGGACAGTAATCGAAGAAACACAAGAAAAACTATGTAGGCATCATCAAGTTTATAACTTCATACAAAAGTAAAATACCCAATGAGAAACCAACAAAAATACAAAAAGAGCAATCTCTCAACAAAAAATGCATACTAGCATAACACACCTTCTCTCTAACATATCGTGGTAGAGCATTTGATGCCAGATTACATACAGTAGTTTCTGTTGGACTTGTATACTCAATAATCTCAGTACACAAGTTAGAAGACTTGAAGGTTCCCAGATTTTGTTGGTTGCTCTTTCTATTGTAGGTATCCTAGAAGGAAATAAAATATGAGGATAAGAGAGGGACAAAATCACAATACAAACAAATAATAGTAGACCATAATTGTTAGATAGTTACATTTAAAATCACCTTGAACAGCATATAAGGGGTCCCAATTTCTATCTGGGACTTTAGAACTTCAAACCAAAGAGTCTGCGCCTGGATAACCTTCTTGGCTTTGCCCTGAGTTTATGGTATTTTTTAGCAATCAATATCTAAACCATATCCATTAAAAAACACATTTGAATACTTGTTTGAAAAACTCATTTGAGTGCAAGCAAAAAATATGACAATAGGTCTATATCTACCTCTCTTTCATATTGGGTGTACAGGTTTTCAAACTCTTGACCCCAAATGGTAAGTCTTGAGATTAGATTCAATATCACCCTTATGAATTCCAATAGACACCCTCATGTGTTGTGGCCTTTCAACGACCTTCCCTTGGACCTTCAAAAGATAGGATCTTTCAAGGGTTTTAAAACCAAAGTAATCATAGTCAAAGTCTTAGTTATAAATTATCTCACTGTCCAAACAAGCAGCATTCTGCAACAAGAAGCTTGCATAGACATTCCATAAATCCTACAGGTTTCTCTTTACAAATATGATGGAGAATAGCTGCAAAAGAGGTCTTTTTTACAAGAGATTAAAGATAATTGCTTACTCAGGACAAATTAAGAAACTGCTTGGTAATAATGCTGTGATATTCACTATCATATTTGTCTATAAGAGCTCAGCTGTATATATAGACACCACTGTAAAAGACCAAATATTCAGAATGCTGCTTGTATGACCATGTTGTTCAATGTTAATCATCTAATCTAGTGAAAATGCATTTACTATTTCTAGCATAATTGAACACATGTCCTATTATTTGCAACCAAGTCTGATACATTTAATATAAACCTATATATGCATCTCCTATTTTGTCCTTTAACTTTATAAATATACTGTAAATGCATGTCCTATTATTTGTAACCAAGTCTGATAGCACATATATGATCATCAGAAGATTAATTACTCAAACTAGCAGGAGTTTGACTTTATTGAATAATGTAGATTCTGTCATTTCATGAAGCCAACAAGAAACACTGTTCATCATTTTATAGTCACATAAATCATTATTTGACATTAAATTATGACAATTTCATAGACAAGTGTCCTCATAATCATTAAAATACACACAACCTTTGTCCTGAAATGAGAGCCCTATTTAATTTCTCAAGAATTTTGACAAAATTGTACCTTAATTAGAGTGTGGACACCAATTTTTGGACATAACTAAGAGAACAAGGAAAGAGAATGCTTCAATACTGAATTAAATGATCATCAGAGTTCCAATACTCCATAAGTAGCTTAATTAGATGTAAACTTACAACATATGACTATAGTTGATTACTGAACAATTGTCTTTATTATCAGCTGACAGTGGAGAACGAGAACCGGAGGGGAAAAACTGAAAATGAAATGGGTATGCATCTTTTGGAGGGGAAAATGGAAATCAACCCATTAAAACCGATTGATCAAAAACTGAAAAAAAAGAGTAGGAGAAATAGGAATTACCAGAAGGAAGTGTAACTGTAGAATTCAACAGGTATACACATGAAGAGGAGAGAAGCGAGAGAGAAGAGGACCTGACCCAGCCTCAAACCCAAACTGGCGGTCGACCCAAAAGCCCCAAGGAATTCTTCATCCATCTCACATTCGTGAATACCCTCAGCAGCTGGGCTTCTACAGATGTTACCCAAGCATACAGCTGGGCTTCTACAAATGTTACCCAGGCATACAGCTAGGCTTCTACAGATGTTCATAGGGTTATATTTAGGGAAAACTTGGGGGAATATTGAATTGGGATAACATACCAAGCTTGAGAGAGACAGAAGCAGAGGGACGGTGACGGTGGAAGAGAGGGACAATGACGGGGAAGAGAGGCCACGACGATGGCGATATGGCGACGACGAGGAAGAAAGCAAAACTGCGGGAAACAAAGAAACAAAATCGAGATTTCAGATCTGGCCACTCGGAGACAGGGAGCGGGCTAGGTCAAAATGGGAGAAAACATAGAGCAGTGCTAGTTATTATAAAATTATTTGAAGTTTTCACTTTCGCTAGATTTTTTTAAGCCTCCATGTTTTTAAGATAGATAACGTTTTTTTTTTTAAAAAACGTTATCTAGTTAAAACTAAAAAATGTCCTTTTAAATAGATAACGTTTTTTTATATATATCTATAACGTTTTGTTAAAAAACGTTGTAAAAAAAATACCTCAATATTTTTTATAAAAACGTTGTGGTTTAACTGTTGTCTATTTACTGTTTTGTAGTAGTGACGAAAAAACTTTTTATGCACCCAAGGTGGACAAAGTGAATGATAACATCGTTCTTGCATGTAGTATTGATCAATACAGGGCATAACGGGCTGATCACCCCCCGTGCTCGTAAGTTATGACGGTTTGCAGATGAATTTCGGTTTAACTTTTTTGAAAATAGAAAACAATGTTCATAGTATGTCACCTTAACCTTATTTATAGTCATTACGTAGTTTCAAAAATTTGATAGAGAGTTGTTATGTTATTATTATCAGTACGGATTACTTCACAACTATTGATTCGTTGTAGAAGTGTCATTCAAAGAAAATATTTAATTCTTTCAGTTAATATTTATTGTTGCTATTACTTGCTGGGCAATTAAATGCTCATTCTTGCTTTAAATTTAAATGTTTTCAGCTAAGTATGATCAACCCGAAGGATCAGACAAGAACAAGGGTAAAGGAAAGTTGTTTGAATGAATTTTATAATATTCTATGTAATAGTTAAAGTTTATTAAGACAATACTATTTATTATCTATGATGTAATGAATGTTTAAAGGTCTCGTACTTGGGATTTAAACTTTGATATATGTAAATTAAGTTTGAAATTTATATTATTGTTATTATTATTAGTATTATTCCGCTTATAGAAATGGTATCGTGAAGCACCGAGTTTGGGTTTCAAGTACCTGGATTTGGGGGCTTCACAAGCTATCTATTTCATGGATTGGACCAATAGCAAGAGATGATTCACACTTAGAAGAGAAGTGGTCGCTCGTTCATCTTAAGGGTTGTTGAACCTGGAACTTTGTTCAACAGCTTAATAGCTCTCCTTTGGGATGTTGTCATTTGTTATGATGGAACAATAAGGAATGTCTACAATAATTTAATTATTCAATTCAAGTATGGGACACAGACAAAAACTACGGCTAATTCTTTTTTTTACTGTCGAGTAACCAGTTAGAGTATTAGCTGTTACTGCTATGTCGAATCCTGCATATAAGGCAGTCTTTAACTCTTCTCCCAGTAGTCATTATTCATGGGCGATGATGAATGTATTTGTTTTACATTATAACATGAAATTTCCATCTAATACTGACAAGTTATCTTTCAGTAAGTGCACACTTTCATCTTTCTCCAATTTGTTGTATATATTTCTAGGATACTGCTTTGTGGATTCAAATTCAAGACGAGACTGGTTGATCACATATTCATAGTATACTTTCATGATAGAGATTGTGATAAAAAACTATTTGCCAAGAAAATACTGATATCTGGTTACAAAAATATGCATTAGAAAAATGTCAGTCTTAAGGATGCTGCAGTTGAGTTATTGATATAGTATGTTCTATCTTTTATTTATTTTAATTAAATCATTGTCATTCTATTTTTTTAAAAATTTATTTATTTTATTTATTTCATTTATTTATTATATTATATTATTTAAATTAATAAATTAAAGGAATGTAATTAAGTCAATTAATTTATTTCATTTTATGTTATGTCATGTTATATATGGTATATTATTTTATTTTATATTATCTTATATTATACAAAGTAATATAAATTTATGTTATTATATTATTTTATTTCTATTTAGTAGTGTAAAACTAGGTAAATTAATGCTACTTAATTTATTTTAATTAGTATTGGGAAACTAAGTAATATTAACTGAGTAAATACTACTTAGTTGATATAAATTTAGTAGTGAAAACTAAGTAAATACTACTTAATTGATTTTAGTAGGGGAAAATTAAGTAAACTAAGGGAATTTATTTTTTTATTTTCTTTACTTTACTTTGTATTATTTTTTGTTATATTATATATTTTATTTTATTTATATGTTAATATATTTAATTTAATTTATTTTAATATTTGATTTATGTATTTTAGTAATATTATATAATAATAAACATTATATTATTTTAATTATAATTTATGTCTAACCAGTATAAACAACCTACAAATTATACCATAAATTTATACATTAGGCAAAAAAATTCAAATTGAAGCAATTATCTTAATTAATACATTAACATAAGCCTCAATATCAAATTATGAACATGCATGCCCTAAAATTGCACAAATTAAAGCCAAATTGAAACTAAATATCACACTGTTATTTTATAATCAACATGTTAGCTGCCATTTCATAAATTTAACCCAAATTCCAACTAAATAGCCAAATCAAACTTATATAAACACATAAGTATGCAATATATATAATTTCAAATCAACCCAAATTGAAAACTATATATAGATAAAAGAGATATATTAGATACCTACATGGGGCGGTAGGCGGCGGCGGCGGTGGACGGCAGGCGGCGGCGGACGGTTTCTCCTTCTTCTCTTTTTCTCTCTTCTTTGTTTTCTATCTTTCTCATTCTCTAATAGACGATCCAGGGGCTGATTGATTTTAAAATGATCAGCGACTGCTTTTTGCGACTGTATACGGTCATTGATTTTAATTGACTTGACGGTCAGGCTGCTGAAGAAGTCAAAACGATATGCGATCGTAATACGCGACCGCAAGCGGTAGCAGATGTTTGTTGGTTTTAGCTTCCAACACTTGCACCAAAATTAAAGGCAGCAAATTCAAATTAGCGACCGCAAGGCGGTTGTAAATATAAAATAGCGACTAGTTTGAATACCCGTCGCTAATAGCAGTCGCTAAGTCTATCATTAGCGATTGATTACGACGGTCGCAAAAACTTTTGGTCACTAATGGACCATTTTATTGTAGTTTTTAATGCTGTATTCCAGATGTTCTTTGATATTGATTTATAGACTAGTTACTAAACTTGCTTTTGGCTCTGGCCAGGTCACATCAGACTGTAGTCTCACTTACCACATGTTAGTAGTGTCACATCTTCTATCTAGCGGTTTAGACTAACCACCATTAGATTTTCTAATTTGAATTTGAAGATGGTGAGTAACATCTTGGAATCTTCACTCAGAGACCCTCTAAAATTGTTAGTCTGAAGACAGTTCTGACATGCTCTACGAAATTGGTTGATGGTAGAGTGATGAGGAACGCAGAGTCCGGGCTCTACGATCTGCTCTATGACGTTCTACTGTCTGCTCTACGAATGAGTACTTCACGATGCTTGGGTAGAAATAAGATTAAACATACAATCAACATTGTAAGACAACGGAAGCATTATATAAATTGAATTTAAATTTTTTTGCAATCCCAAGAATCACCTTATACAATATTATTAATTGAGGAATGATAAAATATATACCTTATGAAGAAAGTCGACTCCTTGATATGATCTTCAAGCTCCAATCCTTTTCTTCTTCGTGCTTCTGCATTCCTTGGATCAAACACAAGCTACTCACAGTGTCTAGCACTCTAAAGGTTATCTACCAAGAGAATATTGATTAAAGAAGTGAATTTAGGTTCTACAAGACCTTGGGTGGCTAGCCCTAATTCTCTCTCTCTCCTAACTCTTTAGGGATTTGAGAATACTTGTAATAACATTTTTTTTACTATCCCACAAATAAGATGTGACACCTCCAAAATAGATATACATCACCCATTCTGAGTCGCCAAATACATGGTACAGAACTCAAATACAAACTTAATTTATACAATTATCGTGCAAAATACGACAACACAATAGCTGAGTTTTAACACGAATATTATCTTCTAGACAATATCCAAACTCAAATTCAATCCTCATTACATTTATTATCACACTAAATAGTGAGGACTACTAAAACAACCATCTTGAACCGTCACTTCATTCCCCGACTAGTCCCAACTATTTTCTAATTTCCTAAAGAGAACAATGAAAGAAAAGGGTGAGCTCAACTAGCCCAGTAAGAAATATTATAACTAAGATAATACAGAATAACTTATCCTTAGTCTTCAACAGTATAACAACAAATAGAATACAATAGACAACAAGTTTTAGGTCAATAACTGCAGCGAAAAAAGCAATCTATTAGAAGAGTCAAGTAGAGCATGATATCTACTATCTTCTATGATTTAGAAGTTTATCATCAATTTTATTGTTGAGACTCAGCTTAATAAATAATCCACATCACTGAATTATCCATGCACTACGGGCCAAGGATATTCATTAGTATCACGACCATGAATTATTCATGCACTACGGGCCAAGGATATTCATGTTTTCACCAATGGTCATGAATATGCCAAACAACAATTCATGTTTGCACCCTTGGCCGAAGAGAAAGAATGGCCATGATCATACCAATAACTGTTCATCAATGCACTACGGGCCAATGATGACTTTTACTACATCATTTGTAATATTACAGGTCATGATTATACCGAATGATCCCTGGTCATAATCATACCAATCAACAGGTCATCTATGCACGTAAGCCAAAGATGACTTCCATCACAATATAAGCATGAGGATGATGACAATGATATAAGAATTCAATTAAAAGAAAGAAAATGATAAATTTTAAAGATTTATAATTTAATTTATCCAGAATTCAATAATGTTCAAATTATCAACATAATACTGCTTTGTGGAGTAAAATTCAAGAATAATATTGTATCCAAAATAATTTGGACAGAAAAGAAATCAATTTTTGTCATGAATAGTACCTCGGGTGAATAGTATCCTGTGAATAGTACTTCGGGAATAGTACTTTGTGAATAATATCATGTGAATAGTACTTTGTAAATAGTACCAATGAATAGTACTTTATGAATAGTACCCATAAATAGTACCCCATGAATAGTACTTTATAAATAGTACCTGTGAATAGTACTTCATGAATAGTGTTGTACGTATGAATAGTGCCGTATATATGAATAGTACCGTATAAATGAATAGTACTCATGAATAGTACTCCGGAATGAAAAGCTTAAAATTTAACAAGAATGTTTAGAAAAATATCCTTGTGAAACGATACTAGATGAAGCGCAAATTTCAAGGATATTCAACTAATTTCACGGAGTATAGAAGCAATACTTCAACAAAATGAGTGTAGAATTAGGGATACAAAACGAAATAATATTACTTACATACTACAGAGTATGGAAGAAAATATTATTTCATATGAATATTTAAAAAATAATATCCCTTACGAATACGAAAAAAATAATACCCCTTACCTTAGCAGAAGGCTGGATACTGCAATAGTAAAGTAGCAGATACTCTTCTTCTTTCTCTTTATAGCTTCTCTCTCTATAATTTCTCTTGTGAGTCTTAGTGAATTAATGAGAATGAAAGAAGAATGAACTTCTATTTATAACAAAATATAGTTTCGATAATTGCACGTTTTGGGGCTCAAATTATTACAGTATAGTACCTTCATCTTTACCTCTATTTTTAATTTAGTCCGCAAGTATTATCAATCTTGCACCACCTCCCCTAATAGTACATACATATGAATCTATAGTACACGCATGTGAATCAATAGTTCCATTCATGTGAACAAATAGTTATATGCATGTGAACTAATAGTAATTAATTGCTTATTTATCCTATTAATTACCCGATTGGTCAATATAACCTCCAAAAATCAATTATTATCGAATTAAATGTCGATTTCTACTAACACTAATAATCCCAACACAATGAAAATATCAATTTCATCTTTAATTAACACGAACTTATTCATCATTAATATTATAACTCACAATATTTAACAACCAGATCATTCCCAGGAAAGAGGGGCTTTCCGATAAGGATTTTTCCCTATTGGCACGCAATTAGGTGACCAAACCTCTCCTCGACAGAACTTTCTAGACATCTTCAATATTGTAAATAATAATATGAATAACTTTATCATTTTAATTATTGATTTAATAATATAAAATATTATGCAGATGATACTGTGACAATAATTGAATCAATAATATGAGAGATATTATGTAGCAGTTACTGTAGCAATAATTGAGTATAACTGAGTGACTTCTCACGTAAGCATCAATAATCAATACCGTGTGCTACTATGCAACCACGCGTATTATTATACTTTTTACCACCGGGTATTTCAACAATTTAACGGTAACACTTTCGCCGTTATTTTCATAAAAATTATTTCTATCGCTTTCTAACTCCGACAATACTTTCGTAGCGGGGTCCACCAATGATTGTGCTGTCGTACGGATATTCCCCGATAAAAAGAATATTCTCCGACCAAACGAATATTTTATGACAACTTGCTTACTTTGCAAATTCTTCACATATCACCCTTAACTTTATCCTTTTATCAATATAACCATTTACTAAATAAAATAATAATTATAAGAAAATTGAATACTTTTATTTCATAAAATTTGGGGACTTACAATCTCCCCTCTTTATGAAATGTTGCCCTCGAAATTTACGTACGTGCCTGGTATGTCGAAGTGGTGAGGATACCTTGTTTAGATTCTAACTCTTGAGGTATAACCTTTGAGCATATAATATATTTCTTCTTATCCAAGATTTTAACATGTATATCCACATAAGTTAAATCTTCTGCTATCTCGTCTAGTTCTAATTCAATAATGTGGTTTGGGTTGTCCACATATTTACGTAACATTGATACGTGAAAAACGTTATGAACACGCGACATACTTGACGGTAAAGCGAGTCAATAGGCCACATTTCCTACTCATTCAAGGATTTTAAATAGACTAATAAAATCGAGGGTTGAGATTTTATCTCTTCATCGATTCTTGCTTCTAGAATAATGCCATCTTGCACCTTCTTCTTCATATTCATCAGCTCCGGGTGTGTAGCTTGAGCAGCTTTAACTTTATTGATTAAAGTCAGTTCTACTCGTATATTTAACATCATCACGTGGGTCCCTAGAGTCTTTAACTCTAACTCCATCTTTTGTACGTCGTACGAGATGAGTTTTTGTGTTAACAATGTCATACTCGTAATCGCATATGATCTTCTACTCAATACGTCAGCTATCACGTTCGCTTTTCTTGGATGGTATTGAATGGTATGGTTGTAATCTTCAGCAGTTCGAGCCAACGTCTTCGGCGTATGTTACGTTCGTTTTGGGTGAAGAAATATTTGAGGGTTTTAGAAATGGGTTTTGTACTGGGGTCAATACAAAATTCGATTTCACGCTTTGGGGTAGGTTAGGAAGTCTTCAAGGAATACGTCAGGAAATTTATTAACAATAGAAAATCATTCAAAACTGTGACTCTCATCCAAGACTTGGATAACACCTCACATTGATACCTATCAGCTTGGTACCGATATTCACGACGTCCCTTACGAAAAGTTTGGCTTCGGTTCATTCCATATAAGAAAGTCACTAGCGAAAGGCTCGGGTCTCTTTACTTATGGCTTAATATGATAGTGATTGACTTTAGTGGTTTGGTTACTAGAATTCGCATAACAGGTTAGTTAGGAATATGAAAGCTAACAACCTTACGAAAACAATCAATTTTTAGCATGATTAATAGTTAACCGGTCGATTCCTAAAATCACATCAAAGGCAAGTATTTTCAAAGGGATAAGATCGACATGTCATGTGAGGGTGACGATTTGAATCAAACAAGATTTATGAACAGTGGATGTAACAAAGGTTTCTGATAACGGAGTTTCAACAGATAAGTTAAAGTCTAATTTCTCCGGAGTTAAATTTAAGCGTTAAGCGCAAGTAGGAGAAATAAAGGAGTGGGTAGAACTGGTATCGAATAAGGTATAAACTTCACAAGAGTTTATGATTAAGTTACCCGTGATAACTTTGTTCGGATTCCTCGAAAAATGCTCTCACTTAAACTATCGGCTTTGACTTGTCTGGGATATCCTTTGGCGTCACCATCCCAACTGGACTTGACTTCGCTACATGATAAAATTGAGCTAGGTGACCTTCTCTTCCTCAATTGAAACACGCTTTGGGTTGCTGCGTACAGTTTGGACGGATGTGTCCCTCCTATCCGCATTTGAAACATATGACCAGTGGTCGTTCTTCTTCCTTTGAAACGGGTCTTGGTGCTGTTGCCGACGTCTTTCCGTCATTGTTGAGTCTTCTCTTCTTAAAGTCATTCCCACCTAGTTCACCTTTCCTATTATCTTGGCTATGATTACCACCAAAGCGGTTACCATTTCTGGCATGATAATTTTGTCCATGATGGTTATCGTTGTTCCGATGGTCGTTGCCACTGGTACGATTATTATCGTGTTATTGGTCGTTGCCTTTTTGTTGACCTGACTCATTATCTCGCTCCAATAACTGAGCCATATTCACAGCATCTGAATATAAACAAAGTTTGTGAGAAATGAGGTATTGACGTATTTCGGGTTTCAAGCCTCTTAGAAATATTTGCGTCATTCGCTCCTCATTATTGACCAAATATGATGCAAACCGGGATAACTCCGTAAACTTAGCCTCGTATTGCGATACGATCATATTATTTTTCTCCAGCTTGATGAATTTCACCTCCTTCATGTGACTAATACTTTCGGGAAAGAACTTGTCGTTGAACAATTCTTGGAACTTCTCCCAAGACATCTTTAGTGCGGCAGGTTGAGTACGTGTTACAGATTCCCACCATTAATCAACTTCTTCACGCAACATAAAGGTGGTGAAGGGAACCTTTTGCTCCTCTGAGCATTCCAAGACATCAAATATCTTGGTGATCTGCTTTATTCACGTCTCCGCCTTAAGTGGTTCTGGCTTTCCCAAAAACTCCGATGGTCCCAACTCCTGGAACTGCTTAGCGGTGACCAACAGTGAGTTGCCAGTTTTTCCACCTGCATTATGAACATGAGTCTCTCTCGTTTGGTTTTGCATAAATTCTAAAAGTTCCTAAACATACCATCGTTCGTCATTTTATCAGATTTGTTGTTTACACGAGGATTATTGCCTTCCTGATGCACATTATCATGGTTATTTATCGGTGGTGACTCAACAGTCTCATGTGCTCCGTTGCTTATCTCAACAATTTTAAATATCATTTTTAAACACTGCCACAAAACAAGAGTTAATTGACATGTCACATATTATCCCTATACTCTAACCGACCAATTAAATAACAAATAACTTAGGTAAGTCATACTAGCGAAGGATTTACTCGTCTCACCCCTCCTAGTTCTAGCCTCACATCTCAGCCAGGGATCATATCCCTAAGCTTTGATACCAACTGTGACGTCCCCAAAATAAGTATACATCATCCATTCTGAGTCGCCAAATACATGGTACATAACTCAAATACAAACTTAATTTATACAACTGTCGTGCAAAATATGACAACATAATAGTTGAGTTTTAACATGAATATTGTCTTCTAGACAATATCCAAATTCAAATTCAATCCTCATTACATTTATTATCACACTAAATATTGAGGACTACTAAAACAACCATCTCGGACTGTCACTCCATTCCCCGACTAGTCCCAGCTATTTTCTGATTTCCTAAAGAGAACAGTGAAAGAAAAGGGTGAGGTCAACTAGCCTAGTAAGAAATATTATGACTAAGATAATGCAGAATAACTTATCCTCAGCCTTCAACAGTATAACAACTGATAGAATACAATAGACAACAAGTTTTATATCAACAATTGCAGCGGAATAAGAAATCTATTAGAAGAGTCAAGTAGAGCATGATATCTACTATCTTCTATGATTTAAAAGTTTATCATCAATTTTATTGCTGAGACTCAGCTTAATAAATAATCCACATCACTGAATTATCCATGCACAACGGGCCAAGGATATTCATTAGTATAATGACCATGAATTATCCATGCACTACGGGCCAAGGATATTCATGTTTTCACCAATGGTCATGAACATGCCAAACAACAATTCATCTTTGCACCCTTGGCCGAAGAGAACGTATGGTCATGATCATACCAATAACTGTCCACCAATGCACTACGGGCCAATGAGGACTATTACCACATCATTTGTAACATTACAGGTCATGATTATACCGAATGATCCCTAGTCATAATCATACCAATCAACAATTCACCTATGCACGTAAGCCAAAGATGACTTTGATCACAATATAAGCATGATGATGATGACAATGATATAAGAATTCAATTAAAAGAAAGCAAATGATAAATTTTAAAGATTTATAATTCAATTTATCAAGAATTCAATAATATTCAAATTGTCAACATGATACTGCTTTGTGGAGTAAAATTCAAGAATAATATTGTATCCAAAATGATTTGGACAGAAAAGAAATTAATTTTTATCATGAGTAGTACCTCGGGTGAATAGTACCCGAGTGAATAGTATCATGTGAATAGTATTTTGTGAATAGTATTTCGAGAATAGTACCTTGTGAATAGTATCCTATGAATAGTACTTCATGAATAGTACCTGCGAATAATACTTTATGAATAATATCTCATGAATAGTACTTTGTGAATAATACCCGTGAATAGTACTTCGTGAATAGTGTCGTACATATGAATAGTGCCGTATATATGAATAGTGAATAGTACCCATGAATAGTACTTCAGCATGAAAAACTTAAAATTTAACAAGAATGTTCAGAAAAATATCCTTGTGAAACGATACTAGATGAAGCGCAAATTTCAAGGATATTCTACTATTTTCACGGAGTATAGAAGAAATACTTCAACAAAATGAGTGTAGAATTGAGGATACGATACGAAATAATATTACTTACATGCTACAGAGTATGGAAGAAAATATTATTTCATATGAATATTAAAAAAAATAATATCCCTTACGAATACGAAAGAAATAATACCCCTTACCTTAGTAGAAGGCTATACACTGCAATAGTGAAGTAGCAGAATACTCTTCTTCTTTATCTCTATAGCTTCTCTCTCTATAATTGCTCCTGTGAGTCTTAGTGAATTGGTGAGAATGAAAGAAGAATGAACTTCTATTTAGAGGAAAATATAGTTCTGATAATTGCACGTTTTGAGGCTCAAATTATTACAGTATAGTACCTTCATCTTTGCCTCCATTTTTAATTTAGTCCTTCAAGTATTATCAATCTTGCACCACCTCCCCTAATAGTACATACATGTGAATCAATAGTTCCATTCATGTGAACAAATAGTTATATGCATGTGAACTAATAGTAATTAATTGCTCATTTATCCGATTAATTACCCGATTGGTCAATATAACCTCCAGAAATCAATTATTATCTAAATAAATGTCGATTTCTACTAACACTAATAATCCCAACACAATAAAAATATCAATTTTATCTTTAATTAACACGAATTTATTCATCATTAATATTATAACTCATAATATTTAACAACCAGATCATTCCCAGGAAAGAGGGGGCTTTTCGATAAGGATTTCTGCCTATTGGCACACAATTAGGTGACCAAACCTCTCCTCAATAGAACTTTGTAGACATCGCCAATATTGCAAATAATAATATGAATAACTTTGTCGTCTCAATTATTGATTTAATAATACAAAATATTATGCAGATGATACTGTGATAATAATTGAATCAATAATATGAGAGATATTATGCAGCAATTACTGTAGCAATAATTGAGTATAACTGAGTGACTTCTCACGTAAGCATCAATAATCAATATCGTGTGTTACTATATAACCACGCGTATTACTGTACTTTTACCACCGGGTATTTTAACAGTTTAACGGTAACACTTTTGCCGTTATTTTCATAAAAATTATTTCTGTCATTTTCTAACTCTGACAATACTTTCGTAGCGGGGTCCACCAATGATTGTGCCGTTGTATGGATATTTCCCTACAAGAAGAATATTCTCCGACCAAACAAATATTTTATGACAACTTACTTACTTTGCAAAATTTTCACATATCACCCTTAACTTTAACCTTTTATCAATATAACCATTTACTAAATAAAATAATAATTATAAAAAAATTGAATACTTTCATTTCATAAAATTCGGGGTCTTACATAAGACCCCTTATTTATAGACTAATCCTCTCTCCTAAACCTTTTAGGAGTTGGGGCTTTAATTTAATTCCCAATCTAATAAGGAACTAAATATTAATAATAAATAAATAAATAAAACTCGTCTTATAAATTTATAATTAGTATTCCTCCATATACATAATTATAAATATTAAGTTATTTAATTTATTCCACCAATAAATTAAATACATTTCATTTATTATTATTAAGTCAATAACTTCTAAAATTATATTTCTCCTTTTATAGTGTGACCCTTTAGGTTCAAAATTAAGCCGATAGTAGAATAAATAAATTAAAACCATTGTAATATTATTTATAATGAATTAATCTCTTTTAATTCAAATATAAATAAATAATGTTTAGTCTACATCATGAGTGACACCTTATAAATAATGTATCATGACTATCCAAATAATTTGAAATCAAAGTTTAATCACAAAGACCCTATTCCGTAAATAGTTACTATACAATTCAATCATTTTACCTCACAATGTCCTAATCAAATATAAAACAGGAAATTACTGTCAAGTTTTATTTTATTTGATCATATGTATTTCAATTCTAAAATGCACAACTCTAGTTAATGTAAATTAGAAATTTCTTTCTAATTTTCATTCACCCTGGGCAAGGATTTCCAATTTGTCACTTATCGAATCACATAAGACATTCTCTCCCTTTATTGGAAATGATAGAAACTTTGTTAATCATTCACCTAACTCCATGTATACTTTATTATACCCGAACATAATTTATGACATACTATGAGGTATTAAGTAATATGACAAAATATAACTCAGTATACACAAGATACTAATCTCAAGTCCAATGATCACTCGTACTACTATCACTATAGAAACTTCTATTGACAGGAAAGTAAAACTCCATCGGGATTCTTTAAGAAAGTCACGTTCAGTGAAATTATTCTACAATAAGCACCAACATACTTGCTTTAGTGTCTCTACACAAATGATTATGAGATCAATCACCCTCTTCAACAGAGCAAACATAGTATGTACTAATCTATCTGGAATCAGTAACCCCACATTAGTGATCCAACGATTAGGAACATTTTAGCATAATCTATCTAGAATTTAGATCTCATTTGCATGATCATCATCATGATTCCAAAAGTATTGCTCCAAAACTATGAGTTTATCTCATTTATTTAATTTAACTAATTAAACATGGATAAAGAATGCTCACATCACATCCAATGTGATTGGCTTGAGGACATACTACTTTCAATCTCCTACTTGCACTAAAATCAATTGCCCTGATATCTAATACCCATCTTCTTTTAATGATGATCAAAATGTTACTGAGTTAATGCTTTAGTAATTAATGGATCTTCAATGTTGTCCTGAGAGTCTACTCTCCCTAAGGTGACATCTCCTCTTTCAATAATTTCTCTAATCAAATGAAAGTGCCGCAATAGAAGCTTAGATTTCGAATGAAACCTTAGTTCCTTGGCTTGTGCAACAACCCCAATGTTATTACAATATACAAGCACTGGTCCTTGTATGCTAGGAACCAGTCTAAGTACAATAATGAACTTATTTATCCAAATAATTTCCTTTGTAGGTTCACTTGCAACTATGTACTCTACTTCTATCACTGAATCAACAACAATTTACTACTTGGAACTTTTCTAACTCAATGCACCACTGTTTAAGGTAAACACGTAACCTAATGTGGATTTGTTGTCGTCTTGTCCAGACTGAAAGCTCGAGTCTGTATAGCCCTCTAGTTTCAATTCAGAACTACCATACACTAGAAATACATCATTAGTCATTCTTAAGTACTTTATGATGTTTTTCACCTCTTTCTATTGTTCTTTTCTAGGATTTGACTGATATCTTCTTGTCACTCCAAGTGTATAGATCCTATTGTTGAAGCAAAAGGTATCTTTCTCATGCAATCTCCCTCTTCCGGTATCTTTGGGGACATTTTCTTGGAGAGATACACTTTATGGCTAATTGGTATGAGTCCTCTCTTGGAGTTGGCCATGTTAAACTTCTTTAGTATCGATTCAATGTACGGTTCTTAGGTTAAGCCAAGCATCCTTTTAGATATATCTCTATAGATTTTTATCCCCAATACATAGGATGTTTCTCCCAAGTCCTTCGTGGAGAAGTGTTTAGACAACTATATTTTTACTGGTTGTAGCATTAGTATGTCATTTCCAATAAGTAGTATATCATCAACATATAGTACCATGAATGTTATAGCGCTCCCACTAACCTTTTTATACACACAAGGTTCATCCTCATTTTTGATACAATCAAACTCTTCGATTGTCTCATCAAAACGGATGTTCTATCTGTGGGACATTTTCTTTAATTCATAAATATATTGTTGTAGCTTACATACTCGATTTGCTCCATCTTCTAAAATAAATCTCTTAAGTTATATCATGTATACATCATCTTCTAGTTTCTCATTAAGGAAGGCCTTTTTTAGGTCCATTTGTCAGATCTCGTAGTCATTGTGACGCCCCCAATCACCCATCTTGGGTCGTCAGATACATAGTACAGAATACAAATACAACTGATTAATACATCTGTCATGTACAATACGACAAAACATAAACTGTGAGTTTGAATACAAATATTATCTTCTAGAGAGTATTCATACTCAAAATGAGTCCTCATTACATTTATTAACACACCATTACATAGAATAGTGAGGACTACTAACTAATACTATCATTCGGACCATCACTCCGTACCCCGACTTGTCCCAGCTACGTTCTCATTTCCTGAAGAGAACAGTGAAAGAAAGGGTGAGCTCAACTAGCCCAGTAAGAAATATTATGACTAAGATAATGCAGAATAAATTATCGTTAGCCTTCAACAATGTTAAACTGATAAAATATAATAGACATCAAGTTTAACTGTAGCGGAACAAGCAATCCATTAAAAGAGTCAAGTAGAAAATAAACTCTACTATCTTTTATGATTTAAAAGTTTTCCAACACTGTGATCGCTGAGACTCAGCTTAATAAAATAATCCACATCATCGAATCACCCCTGCACTACGGCCAAGGATATTCGTATATTCATTAATGGTCATGATCATGCCAACAACTGTCCATCAATGCACTACGGGCCAATGAGGACTTTTACCACATCATTTGTAACATTACGGTCATGATTATACCGAATAATCCCTGGTCATAATCATACCAAGTCCATCTATGCACTACAGGCCACAGATGACTTTCAACATTTTATAAACATGAGGATGATGACAATGATATAAGAATTCAATAAAACAAGTTCAAGAATTAATTTATCCAGGAATTAACAACGTCCAAATTGTCAACATGATACTGCATTGTGGAGTAAAATTCAAGAATGCTTAGAAGAATATTTTCTTGAAAAGATACTGGATGAAACGCAACTATCAAGGATATTCCACAAATTTCATGGAGTATAGAAGTCAAAACTTAACCAACTGAGTACAATAAAGAATGGAATAACAAAAGAAATCACCATGCATGCGATAGACCGCACAGACAGGTTATTCCAATAGAATAATAAATAATGGAACCAGGTCCGGCGTAAACGCACAGACAGGATATTCCGACAGAATAATAAATAATGGAACCAGGTCCGGTGTAAAACACACAGACAGGATATTCCAACAGAATAATAATAAAACGGAACCAGGTCCGGTGTAAAACACACAGACAGGATGTTCCAACAGAATAATAAACGGAACCAGGTCCGGTGTAAAACACACAGACAGGATGTTCCAACAGAATAATAGAAGAATGTCACCAAGTATAGGGTAGACCGCGTATACTGGTTATTCCAACAGAATAATAACAAATGGAATAACAGAAGTTCTCTTCATGAATATAAAAGAAATAATATTCCCTACCTTAAAAGAACTGGATATTGGAAAAGTGATGTAGCAGAATACTTTTATTCTCTCTCTCTTATTCTCTCTATACTTTCTCTCTCTATAGCTTGAATGAATTCGTGAAAAATAATGAAGCCCTAGGCCTCTATTTATAGAAAAACTGAGGGTGGCTCTTGGTCTTAACGAAGGGTCAAATGACTCTTGGTCTTAACGAAGGGTCAAATGACTCTTGGTAATATTGAAGGGACAACTACTATTGACGAAAGTAATTACTATTGACCAAGGTAAATACTATTGACGAAGGTAATTACTATTGACCAAGGTAAATACTATTGACGAAGGTAATTACTATTGACCAAGGTAAATACTATTGACGAAGGTAATTACTATTGACCAAGGTAAATACTATTGACGAAGGTAATTACTATTGACCAAGGTAAATACTATTGACGACGGTAATTACTATTGACGACAGTAATTACTATTGACGAAGAGACTCTTAGATGATGACATATGGCCCCCCATAAAATAACCAAACTTACCACAACGTCTCAATAATATAACATATTATACAGATGATACTATGACAATAATTTAAGAGATATGATGCAGCAATTACTGTAGCAATAATTGAGTATAGCTGAGTGACTTCTCACGTAAGCATCAATAATCAATACCGTGTGCTACTATGCAACCACGCGTATTACTGTACTTTTACTACCGAGTAGTTCAACAGTTTTAACGATTTTAACGTAACACCTCAGCCGTTATTTTTATAGAAAGATAATTTTGTCGTTTTCTCAATCCGACAATAATTCCGTTGTGGGGTCCACCAATGATTGTGCCGTCGTACGAATATTCCCCGACAAAAAGAATATTCCCCGACCAAACGAATATTTTATAACAACTTGCTTACTTTGCAAAATTTATAAATATTACCCACAACTATAACATTATATCAAATTAACTCCATAATATTCAAAAATGATATTTATAGAAAATTCATCTTTATTTATAAAAATTGGGGTCTTACAACCTCCCCTTCTTATGAAATTTCGCCCTCGAAATTAGGGTACGTACCTGGTATGTCGAAGAGGTAAGGATACCTTGATTTCATTTCTGATTCTAACTCCCAAGTCATTTCCTCAACATCGTGGTTTCTCCACAAAACTTTAACTTGAGGTATAACCTTGGAGCGTAGAATATGTTCCTTCTTATCCAAGATTTGAACAGGAACTTCTTCATACGTCAAATCCTCCGCTATTTCGTCCGGTTCTAACTCAATAATGTGGTTCGGGTCTTCCACATATTTGCGTAACATGGATATGTGGAAAACGTTATGAACACGAGACATACTTGGCGGTAAAGCGAGTCTATAAGCCACAGTTCCTACTCGATCGAGGATTAAAAATGGACCGATGAATCGAGGATTTAGCTTTCCTCTCTTTCCAAATCTCGTAACTCCTTTCCATGGAGCAACACGTAAGAACACATGATCTCCTACATCAAATTCCACGTCCTTTCGATGAAGATCAGCATAACTCTTTTGTCGATCTTGTGAGGTTTTTATACGTTGTCGGATCGTTTGAATCTTTTCTGTAGTCATACGTACCAACTCCGGTCCCAACAACGTTGCTTCGCCCACCTCATCCCAGCATACTGGAGAACGACATTTTCTTCCATACAATGCTTCGAATGGAGCCATGCCAATACTTGCTTGATAACTGTTGTTGTAGGAAAACTCCACCAATGGTAAGAACTTGTCCCAACTTCCCTTGAAGTCAAAGACACAGAGTCTTAATAGATCTTCAAGAGTTTGAATAGTCCTCTCTGATTGTCCGTCCGTCTGAGGATGATATGCTGAACTAAATCGTAACTCCGTGCCCATAGCTTTTTGTAAACTAACCCAAAATCGTGAAGTGAATCTTGGGTCTCGATCAGAAACTATGGATACTGGCATACCATGCAGTCTTACAATCTCGTTTATGTACATACGAGCAAGACGTTCAAGTGTATAAGTTTCTCGTATCGGTAAGAAATGAGCAGACTTGGTCAATCTATCAACAATGACCCAAATCGCATCAATACCTTGAGAAACCCTAGGAAGACCGGTAACGAAATCCATGGTAATGTGCTCCCACTTCCATTCTGGAATTTCAAGTGGTTGCAATGGACCTTTTGGTACTTGATGCTCCGCTTTGACTCGTTGACAAGTTAGACACCTTGAGATAAACAACGCTATCTCTCTCTTCATATTGCTCCACCAAAATGTATGACGAAGATCATGATACATTTTGGTACTTCCAGGATGGATTGCAAACGGTGTGTTGTGCGCCTCCATCATGATTTCATACTTTAAATCAGGGTTGTTAGGAACACAAAGTCTGGAGTTGACTCGAAGTATTCCTTCTTCATCGATTCTTGCTTCCGGCATAGCACCTTCTTGCACTTTCTTCTTCATACGCATCAGCTCCAGGTCTGTAGCTTGAGCAGCTTTAACTTTATCGATTAAAGTCGGTTCTACTCGTATATTCGCCATCATCACATGGGTCCCTGGAGTCTTCAACTCTATCTCCATCCTTTGCAAGTCACACAAAATGGGCCTTTGCGTTGTTAATATTGCACTTGTACCCGCATATGATCTTCTACTCAATGCGTCAGCTACCACGTTCGCTTTTCCAGGATGGTATTGAATGGTATGATCATAATCTTTCAACAGTTCAAGCCAACGTCGTTGTCGCATGTTGAGTTCCTTTTGAGTGAAGAAATATTTGAGGCTTTTATGATCCGTAAAGATCTCCACTTTCTCCCCATACAAGTAATGCCTCCAAATTTTAAGTGCAAAGACAACAGCTGCCAACTCTAGATCATGAGTAGGATAATTCCTCTCATATTCCTTGAGTTGTCTTGATGCATAGGCTATGACTTTTCCATGTTGCATGAGAACGCATCCCAACCCTTTGCTCGAAGCATCACTGTAGATGACAAATCCCTCCGAGCCAGATGGTATTGTTAGAACAGGTGCTGAAATGAGTCTCCTCTTGAGTTCTTGAAAACTCTGCTCACATTCTTCGCTCCAACCGAACTTTGTATCTTTCCGAGTCAGCTGAGTTAATGGAGTAGCGATTCGAGAAAATCCTTCCACGAATCTCCGATAATAACCAGCTAAACCAAGAAAGCTACGTACTTCGGTCACTGATTTAGGTTGCTCCCAGCTTTGAATAGCTTCAATCTTTGCCGGGTCAACCGATATTCCACGACTTGATACTACGTGCCCAAGGAATGCTACCTCTTCCAGCCAGAACTCGCATTTCTTCAACTTGGCATAAAGTTTGTATTCACGAAGCTTTTGGAGTACCAGCCTCAAGTGTTGCTCATGATCTTCACGGCTTTTGGAATAAACAAGGATGTCATCGATAAAGACGACCACAAAGTGATCCAAATATTCCTTGAATACCCTGTTCATCATATCCATGAAGGCAGCAGGAGCATTAGTCAATCCAAAAGACATAACTAAGAATTCATAATGCCCATACCGAGTTCTAAAAGCCGTCTTTGGAATATCCTCAGTTCTAACCTTCAGCTGATGATATCCAGAACGAAGATCGATCTTTGAAAAGAATTGTGCTCCTTGCAACTGGTCAAACAGGTCATCAATACGTGGCAATGGGTACCTATTTTTGATGGTGACATGATTCAACTCCCGATAATCAATACAAAGTCGCATACTCCCATCTTTCTTCTTCACGAACAGAACAGGAGCACCCCAAGGAGAAGTACTAGGACGAATAAAACCAATGTCTAACAATTCCTGCAGTTGGGTCTTTAACTCCTGAAGTTCAATAGGAGCCATTCGATATGGGGCTTTGGAAATGGGTTTTGTACCGGGTTCAAGATCGATACAAAATTCAATTTCACGCTCTGGGGGTAGGCCAGGAAGTTCTTCAGGGAATACGTCAGGGAATTTATTAACAACAGAAATATCATTCAAAGCTGACGTATTTTTGTTTAGATCTGTGACATGAGCTAAGAAAGCTTGACATCCGTTTTTCAATAAACGAATAGCTTTATGGCTTGAGATGACAGCGATTGATTTTAATGGTTTGGTTGCTTGAATTCGCATAATAGGTCGATTAGGAATATGAAAGCTAACAACCTTACGAAAACAATCAATTTTTGCATAATGAGTAGTTAACCAATCAATCCCTAGAATCACGTCAAATGCAAGTATTTTTAATGAAATCAGATCGATAGGTAATGTGTGGGTACCAACTTGAACCAAACAAGACTTATAAACAGTGGAGGTAATGAAGGTTTCTCCCAACGGAGTTTCCACAGATAAGTCAAAGTCTAATTTCTCCGGAATCAAATTTAATCGATGAGCGCAAGTAGGAGAAATAAAAGAATGGGTTGAACCGGTATCAAATAAAGTATAAACTTCTTTAGAGTTTATAATAAGCTTACCCGTGATGACCTCATTCGGGTTCCTTGCTCTCTGGGAGTTCACAACAAACGCTCTCCCTTGCACAACCGGTTTTGACTTTTCTGGGACGGCTTTTGGTGCCTCCATCCTAGCTGAATTTGTCTTCGGTAAACGACAAAATCGGGCTAAATGACCTTCTCTTCCACAATTATAACATGCTTTGGACGGCATCGCGCAGTTTGGACTGATGTGCCCCTCCCCTCCGCATTTGAAACATATGATAGGTGGTCGTTCTCCTTCCTTAACGACAGGTGCTGGTGCTGACGTCTTTCCATCATTGTTGAATCTCCTCTTCTTGAAATGTCCATTCTTATTGTTTTGGCCCTGATTACCACCGAAGTGGTTACCATTTCTGGCCTGTTGATTCCCTCCACGCTTGTTGTCACCGCTTCGATGACTGCTCTCACTGGTATTATCATTTTGCCGGCTGCTCTCTTTTGGTTGCGTTGTCTCGTTATCGCGCTCCACCAACTGAGCCCTATTTACAACATCTGAATACAAACACAGTTTATGAGAAACAAGATGTTGACGTATCTCCGGCTTCAAACCTCTTAAAAACATCCGCGTCATTCTTTCTTCATTATCCACCAGGTGGGACGCAAACCGGGATAACTCCGCAAATTTTGCCTCGTACTGCGACACGGTCATATTATTCTGCTCCAATTTGATGAACTCCACCTCCTTCATGTGACGAATACTCTCGGGAAAGTATTTGTCGTTAAACAGATCTTGAAACTTCTCCCAAGACATCTTCAGTGCGGCAGGTTGAGTACGCTTTATCGATTCCCACCAGTAATCTGCCTCTCCTCGCAACATAAAGGCGGCAAAGGGAACCTTTTGCTCCTCGGAGCAACCCAAGACATCAAATATCTTGGTGATCTGCTTTATCCATGTTTCAGCTACAAGTGGTTTGGGTTCTCCCTTAAACTCCGGTGGTCCCAGCTCCTTAAACTGTTTAGCGGTGACCGCCTGAGAGTTTCCAGTATTTCCACCTACGTTGTGGACAGGAGCCGCTTTCACCTGTTGTTGCATGAATTGCATAAAGCCTCTGAACATTTGATCATTCATCATTTGGTCAGTGTTGTTGTTTGCATGAGGATTGACACCTTCCTGATGCACATTATCCTGATTATTGATATGTGGTGAATCAACAGTCGTCTGTGCTCCATTGCTATTCTCAACGTTCTCAGATGCCATTTTCAGATACTGCCACAAAATAAAAATTAATTGATATGTCATATATTATCCTTATATTATGACCGACCAATTAAATACCATGCAAATAAACTTAGGTATGTCATACTAGCGAAGGAATTCCCCGTCTCTCCCCTCCTAGTTCTATTCTCACATCTTAGCCAGGGATCATATCCCTAAGCTCTGATACCAACTGTGACGCCCCCAAAATTAGGTATACATCACCCATCTTGGGTCGTCAGATACATAGTACAGAATACAAATACAACTGATTAATACAATCTGTCGTGTACAATACGACAAAACATAAACTGTGAGTTTGAATACAAATATTATCTTCTAGAGAGTATTCATACTCAAAAGGAGTCCTCATTACATTTATTAACACACCATTACATAGAATAGTGAGGACTACTAACTAATACTATCATTCGGACCATCACTCCGTACCCCGACTTGTCCCAGCTACGTTCTCATTTCCTGAAGAGAACAGTGAAAGAAAGGGTGAGCTCAACTAGCCCAGTAAGAAATATTATGACTAAGATAATGCAGAATAAATTATCATTAGCCTTCAACAATGTTAAACTGATAAAATATAATAGACATCAAGTTTAACTGTAGCGGAACAAGCAATCCATTAAAAGAGTCAAGTAGAAAATAAACTCTACTATCTTTTATGATTTAAAAGATTTTCAACACTGTGATCGCTGAGACTCAGCTTAATAAAATAATCCACATCATCGAATCACCCCTGCACTACGGCCAAGGATATTCGTATATTCATTAATGGTCATGATCATGCCAACAACTGTCCATCAATGCACTACGGGCCAATGAGGACTTTTACCACATCATTTGTAACATTACGGTCATGATTATACCGAATAATCCCTGGTCATAATCATACCAAGTCCATCTATGCACTACATGCCACAGATGACTTTCAACATTTTATAAACATGAGGATGATGACAATGATATAAGAATTCAATAAAACAAGTTCAAGAATTAATTTATCCAGGAATTAACAACGTCCAAATTGTCAACATGATACTGCATTGTGGAGTAAAATTCAAGAATGCTTAGAAGAATATTTTCTTGAAAAGATACTGGATGAAACGCAACTATCAAGGATATTCCACAAATTTCATGGAGTATAGAAGTCAAAACTTAACCAACTGAGTACAATAAAGAATGGAATAACAAAAGAAATCACCATGCATGCGATAGACCGCACAGACAGGTTATTCCAATAGAATAATAAATAATGGAACCAGGTCCGGCGTAAACGCACAGACAGGATATTCCGACAGAATAATAAATAATGGAACCAGGTCCGGTGTAAAACACACAGACAGGATATTCCAACAGAATAATAATAAAACGGAACCAGGTCCGGTGTAAAACACACAGACAGGATGTTCCAACAGAATAATAAACGGAACCAGGTCCGGTGTAAAACACACAGACAGGATGTTCCAACAGAATAATAGAAGAATGTCACCAAGTATAGGGTAGACCGCGTATACTGGTTATTCCAACAGAATAATAACAAATGGAATAACAGAAGTTCTCTTCATGAATATAAAAGAAATAATATTCCCTACCTTAAAAGAACCGGATATTGGAAAAGTGATGTAGCAGAATACTTTTATTCTCTCTCTCTTATTCTCTCTATACTTTCTCTCTCTATAGCTTGAATGAATTCGTGAAAAATAATGAAGCCCTAGGCCTCTATTTATAGAAAAACTGAGGGTGGCTCTTGGTCTTAACGAAGGGTCAAATGACTCTTGGTCTTAACGAAGGGTCAAATGACTCTTGGTAATATTGAAGGGACAACTACTATTGACGAAAGTAATTACTATTGACCAAGGTAAATACTATTGACGAAGGTAATTACTATTGACCAAGGTAAATACTATTGACGAAGGTAATTACTATTGACCAATGTAAATACTATTGACGAAGGTAATTACTATTGACCAAGGTAAATACTATTGACGAAGGTAATTACTATTGACCAAGGTAAATACTATTGACGACGGTAATTACTATTGATGACGGTAATTACTATTGACGAAGAGACTCTTAGATGATGACATATGGCCCCCCATAAAATAACCAAACTTACCACAACGTCTCAATAGTATAACATATTATACAGATGATACTATGACAATAATTTAAGAGATATGATGCAGCAATTACTGTAGCAATAATTGAGTATAGCTGAGTGACTTCTCACGTAAGCATCAATAATCAATACCGTGTGCTACTATGCAACCACGCGTATTACTGTACTTTTACTACCAAGTAGTTCAACAGTTTTAACTATTTTAACGTAATACCTCAGCTGTTATTTTTATAGAAAGATAATTTTGTCGTTTTCTCAATCCGACAATAATTCCGTTGTGGGGTCCACCAATGATTGTGCCGTCGTACGAATATTCCCCGACAAAAAGAATATTCCCCGACCAAACGAATATTTTATAACAACTTGCTTACTTTGCAAAATTTATAAATATTACCCACAACTATAACATTATATCAAATTAACTTCATAATATTCAAAAATGATATTTATAGAAAATTCATCTTTATTTATAAAAATTGGGGTCTTACAGTCATAGTAAGCTGCAACCGCAAGCAAAATCTGAATGGACTTGAGCATTGCAACTGGTGAAAAGGTTTTGTCATAGTCAACTCATTGCCTTTGTTTGAAACCTTTTACCACCAATCTGATCTTATAGGTCTCTAACTTGTCATCTGCTCAAGTCTTTCTCTTAAAAACCCATTTACACCCTATAGGCACTATGTCTTCCGGTGGAGTAACCAAAGTCCATACTTGGTTCTCATACATGGATTTTATTTCAAAATTCATTGCTATTTTCCATTTCTCTAAGTCTTTACTACTCATTGCCTCATCGTATGTAACTGGATCATCATCCTCTATGATGCGTACCTCGTCGTCATCATCTATGATGAATCCATACATTTCAGGTATCTTCTGTACTCTTCCCGATTTACGACTCAGTTGTGGTACAGAGGGTATCTCTACTTTAACAGGTTCATCCACTTGAACTGTAATGGTTTGTGGTTCTTGAACTTATTCAAGATCTATTTTCCTCCCACTAACCCCTTCAATGATAAACTCCTTTTCCAAGAAGGTAGCGCGTTTCGCAATAAATATCTTTTGCTTAGTAGGATTATATAAATAGTATCTTAAACTTTCTTTATGATATCCCAAAAATCTGCACTTATAAGATCTTATCCCAAGATTATCATTTTGAAAATTTTTCAAATAAGTTGGACAACTCCAAATCTTAACATGCTTAAGACTAGGTTTTCTCCCTGTCCATAACCCATATGGAGTCTTAAGGACATATTTCAATGGGACCTTATTTAGTAGATACGCAATTATCTCTATGGTATAACCCCAGAAGGATATTGGAAGATCGGTAAAACTCATCATATATTATAATTGTACCCATCTGGTATACCTTAAGATGTGTAAACTGTAGAATGTACATTTTTATGTTTCCTGCTAAAATCTGGCATATATATGTGCATTATTGTATATAAAAGAACAATTGTCATTGTTTTTTTATAAATTTCTTTTTTTTAGAATCAGGTTAGATCAGATGATTACGATCGTAGAGTCGTGACTAAACGATCGTAAAGTTAGAGTTAAAGCCCCTCAACTGCTTGTAAAATTGACCTTTATCGCATTTATTTTATTATTCAAGCGGCAGGGAACTGAAAATTTGGCAACACAAAAATTGGTTGGAAAATAAAATTAGAGTGAAAATTATATCGGGAAAAATAAGACAATAATATCTCTTATACTTATTCACTATTGGATGTAAATATAATTAATATATAAAAAACATAAAACAACATTTTTAATGTATTAGATAGTTATTATTATTTAGATAATTATAAAAAATTATGGAATACTAATTTATTAATCACATATATGTATTACTGAATTGCTACACTGATAATAGTTTCATTATTTAATGTTGTATTAGATACCTATCATTATTTGTTTAATTTATGTCGATGCTGGGAAATATCCTCAATTTCTATGTGTTTGGTTCTTACCCTTTATGTTTTCTATGTGGTTTAATTTATCTTGGTTTAAAGGGTAAGAGTTTAGGAAGAGACCGACATACAATGTCGACGATTTGAAAAGTTTGATTTTAATGATTGGGCCGAATTAGACAGAGCCGCCAGTTAGTATGAGTTTAAATGGTTGTACCAACTCAACCGAATTTTGAAATGTTTTAGCAATATGACTCAATATGTGACTCCATTTAATTGGTATTGGAAACCGAGATTCATAGAGTTCGGGGACTTTCTTAAGAGAGGGGAAGGTGTTAGGCACTGTGATGCTCCCAAAATTAGGTATACATCACCCATCTTGAGTCGCCAGATACATGGTACAGAATTCAAATACAACTTAATAATACAATTGTCGTGTACAATACGACAAAACATAAACTGTGAGTTTGAATACAAATATTGTCTTCTAGAGAGTATCCATACTCAAAAGGAGTCCTCATTACAATTATTATCACACTATTACATAGAATAGTGAGGACTACTAATGCTATCATCTGGTCCATCACTCCGTTTTCCGACTCGTCCCAACTATATTCTCATTTCTTGAAGAGAACAGTGAAAGAAAGGGTGAGCTCAACTAGCCCAGTAAGAAATATTATGACTAAGATAATGCAGAATAAATTATCATTAGTCTTCAACAATATTAAACTGATAAAATACAATAGACATCAAGTTTAACTACAACAGAACCAGCAATCCATTAAAAGAGTCAAGTAGAGAATAAAATCTACTATCTTTTATGATTTAAAAGGTTTTTCATGACTTTTATCGCTGGGACTCAGCTTAATAAATAATCCACATCATCGAATCACCCCTGCACTACGGCCAAGTATATTCTTTAGTATCACGACCACGAATTATCCATGCACTACGACTAAAGATAATCATGTTTTCACCAACGGTCCTGATCATGCCATAAAACAATTCATCTTTGCACTATGACTAAAGAGAATCCATAGCCATAATCATACCAAAAACTGTCCATCAATGCACTACGGGCCAATGAGGACTTTTTCCACATCATTTGTAACATTACAGTCATGATTACACCGAATAATCCCTGGTCATAATCATACCAAGTCCATCTATGCACTACAGGCCATAGATATAAACATGAGAATGATGACAATGATATAAGAATTCAATAAAACAAATTTAAGAATTAATTTATCTAGGAACTGATAATGTCCAAATTGTCAACATGATACTGCTTTGTAGAGTAAAATTCAAGAATGCTCAGAAGAATATTTCCATGAAAAGATACTGGATGAAGCGCAAATATCAAGGATATTCCACTAATTTCATGGAGTATAAAAGTCAAAACTTTAACCAACTGAATATAATAAAGAATGGAATAACAAAAGAAATCACCATGCATGCAATAGACCGCACAGACAGGTTATTCCAATAAGAAAATAAATAGTGGATCCAGGTTATGCGTAAACGCACCGACAGGATATTCCGACAGAATAATAAATAATAGAACCAGGTCCAGCGTAAACGCACAGACAGGATATTCCGACAGAATAATAAATAATGAAACTATGTATGAAGTAAACGCATAGACAGGATATTCCGACAGAATAATAAATAATGGAACCAGGTCCGGCGTAAAGCACAGATAGGATGTTCCAACAAAATAATAAAAATGTAATAACAGAAGAATTTCACCAAGTATAGGGTAGCCCGCGTATACAGGTTATTCCAACAGAATAATAAAGAATAGAGTAACAGAAGTTCTCTTCATGAATAAGAAAGAAAGAATACCTTTTATGAGTACAACAAATAATATCCCTTACCGTAAAAGAAACTGAACATAAGAGTAGGGAAGGAGCAGAACACTTTTCTTCTTTCTCTCTATAGTTTCTCTCTCTAGAGTTTCAGTGAATTCGTAAGAAATAATGAAGGAATGAGCTTCTATTTATAGGAAAATGGACTGAATAGTAACTAATTCATGAACGGTCTAGATTGATTTACTTTAATCTGACGGTCCATAGTTAAAGCAAAATCTTTTAAATAAAATATAATATATTCTATTTATAATCTAATAAAACGAATAACTTTATAAAATATTTTACTATGCAAACACTATGCAGGCACTATGCAAACACTATGCATAATAAAATATAATATATTCTAATTATTGTCTAATAAAACAGATAACTTTATAAAAGTATTTTGTTTTATATAATAAGATTTTACTATTAGCCTAATAAAACGAATAACTTTATAAAAGTATTCTGCTTTATATAAAAAGCTTTTCTGTTTTATTACATTAATAATACCAATAAAACAAAACTGAGTGACTTATCACGTAAGCCTCAATAATCAATACCGTATGCTACTATGCAACCACACGTATTATTATACTTTTACTACCGAGTAGTTTAACAGTATTAACGGTAAAACTTTCGCCATTATTTTCATAAAATATTTTTGTCGTTTTCTCAATCCGACAATAATTCAGTTGTGGGGTCCACTAATAATTGTGCCGACGTACGAGTATTCCCCGACAAAAATATTATTCTCCGACCAATCGAATATAATACAACAACTTGCATACTATGCAAAATTTATAAATACTACCCATAACTATAACATTATCTCAAATTTACACCATAATATTTAAAAAAATATTTCGAAAATTTAAATCTTTATTCATAAAATCTGGGGTTTCACAATCTCCCCTCCTTATGAAATTTCACCCTCAAAATTTACGTACGTACCTGGTATGCCGAACAGATGAGGACACTTCGTCAGATTCTAAGTCTTGAGGTATAACCTTTGAGTGTTGAATACATTCCAGACTTTTAACAGGTACATCTTCATACGTTAAATTATCCACTATCTCGTCCGGTTCTAAATCAATAATGTGGTTCGGGTCGTCCACTTATTTACGTAACATCAATACGTTAAAAATGTTATGAACACGTGACATACTTGGCAGTAAAACGAGTCTATAAGCCACAGTTCCTGCTTGATCGAGAATTTTAAATGGGTCAATTAAATCGAGGGTTGAGATTTCCTCTCTTCGTCGATTCTTGCTTCTAGAATAACGCCCTCTTGAACCTTCTTCTTCACATTCATCAGCTCTGAGTATGTAGCTTGATCGGCTTTAACTTTATCGATTAAAGTCGATTCTAATTGTATATTCGTTATCTTCACGTGGGTCCCTAGAGTCTTTAACTCTATCTTCATCATTTGTAAGTTATACGAAATGGGTCTTTGTGTTAACAACATCTCACTCGCATACAATCTTCTACTCAACGCGTCAGCTACCACGTTCGCACTTCCACGATGATATTGAATGGTACGATCGTAATCTTCAACAGCTCGAGCCAACGTCTTTGGCACATTACATGTTCGTTTTAGGTGAAGAAAATATTTGAGGGTTTAAGAAATGAGTTTTGTACTGGGGTCAATACAAAATTTGATTTCACGCTCTGGGGTAGGCCAAGAAGTCTTCAAGAATACGTCAGGAACTTTATTAACAATAGAAATATCATTCAAAGCTGTGACCCTCATCAAAGACTTGGATAGTATGTCACTTTGATACCTATCAATTTGCCATCATCATTCATGACGTCACCTACAGAAAGTCTGGCTTCGATGCATTCCACACAAGGAAGTCAACAACGAAAGGATCGGGGCTCTTTACTTATGGCTTGATATGACAATGATTGACTTTAGTGGTTTGGTTACTTTGAATTCGCATAACAGGTTGGTTAGGAGTATGAAAGCTAACAATCTTATAAAAAGCATGATGAGTAGTTAACCAATCGATTCCTAAAATCACATCAAAGGCAAGTATTTTCAAAGAGATACGATCGACAGGTAACGTGAAAGTGTTGATTTGAATAAAACAAGATTTATAAATAGTGGAGGTAACGAAGGTTTCTCCCAACGAAATTTCAACAGATAAATCAAAGTCTAACTTCTTCGGAGTTAAGTTGAAACATTGAACACAACTAGGTGAAATAAAAGAGTGAGTAGAACCGGTATCTAACACGGTATAGACTTCAAAAGAGTTTATGACTAACATACCCATGATAATTTTATTCAGGTTCCTCGTCACGAAAAAAAAACACTCTCTCTTAAACTACCAGCTTTAACTTTTCTGGGACGGCCTTTGGTGCCTCCATCCTAGCTGTACTTTTCTTCGGTGAACGACAAAATCGGGCTCAGTAACCTTCTCTTCCACAATTATAACATGCTTTAGACGGCATCGCACAGTTTGGACTGATGTGTCCCTCCCCTCCGCATTTCAAGCATATGATAGGTGGTCGTTCTCCTTCCTTAACAACGGGTGCTGGTGCCGACTTCTTCACGTCATTGTTAAACATTCTCTTCTTGAAATGTCCATTCTTATTGTTTTGGCCATGATTACCACCGAAGTGGTTACCATTTCTGGCATGTTGATTCCCTCCATGCTTATTGTCACCGCTTTGATGACTGTTATCACTAGTATTATCATTTTACCGGCTTCTCTCTTTTGGTTGGGTTGACTCATTATCGCGCTCTAATAACTGAGCTCTATTAACAACATCTGAATACAAACACAATTTATGAGAAATAAGATATTGACGTATCTTCGGTTTCAAACCTCTTAAAAACATCCGCGTCATTCTCTCTTCATTATCAACCAAGTGGGACGCAAATCGGGACAACTCGGCAAACTTGGCTTCGTACTACGACACGGTTATGTTGTTTTGCTCTAACTTGATAAATTTCACCTCCTTCATGTGACGAATGCTTTCGTGAAAGTACTTGTCATTGAATAGCTCTTGGAACTTCTCCCAAGACATCTTGAGTGCGTCAGGCTGGGTACGTTTTACAGATTCCCACCAGTGATCTGCCTCCGAGAATCCCAAGACATCAAATATCTTGGTGATCTGCTTTAACCACGTCTCCGCCTTAAGTGGTTCTGGCTTTCCTAAAAACTCCGGTGGTCCCAGCTCTTTGAATTGCTTAGCGGTGACCAACCGTGGGTTGCCATTGTTTCCTCCTGCATTATGAACAGGAGCCGCCTTCGCCTGATGTTGCATGAATTCTAAAAAACTCCTAAACGTACCGTCGTTCGTCAATTGATCAGTGTTGTTATTTACAGGAGGATTATCGCCATCCTGTTGCACATTGTCCTGATTATTGATCTGTGGAGACACAACGGTCTCCTGTGCTCCATTGCTTATCTCAACATTTTCGAATGCCATTATCAAATACTGCAACAAAATAAGGGTTAATTAACATGTCACATATTATCTCTATACTCTGACCGACCAACTAAATATCAAATAAACTTAGATAGGTCATACTAGCGAAGGAATTCCCCGTCTCTCCCCTCCTAGTTCTTGTCTCACATCTCAGTCAGGGATCATATCCCTAAGCTTTGATACCAACTGTGACGCCCCCAAAATTAGGTATACATCACCCATCTTGAGTCGCCAGATACATGGTATAGAATTCAAATACAACTTAATAATACAACTGTCGTGTACAATACGACAAAACATAAACTGTGAGTTTGAATACAAATATTGTCTTCTAGAGAGTATCCATACTCAAAAGGAGTCCTCATTACAATTATTATCACACTATTACATAGAATAGTGAGGACTACTAATGCTATCATCTGGTCCATCACTCCGTTTCTCGACTCGTCCCAACTATATTCTCATTTCCTGAAGACAACAGTGAAAGAAAGAGTGAGCTTAACTAGCCCAGTAAGAAATATTATGACTAAGATAATGCAGAATAAATTATCATTAGTCTTCAACACTGTTAGACTGATAAAATACAATAGACATCAAGTTTAACTACAACGGAACCAGTAATCCATTAAAAGAGTTCAGTAGAGAATAAAATCTACTATTTTTTATGATTTAAAAGGTTTTTCATGACTTTTATCGCTGGGACTCAGCTTAATAAATAATCCACATCATCGAATCACCCCTGCACTACGGCCAAGGATATTCTTTAGTATCACGACCACGAATTATCCATGCACTACGGCTAAAGATAATCATGTTTTCATCAACGGTCCTGATCATGCCATAAAATAATTCATCTTTACACTACGGCCAAAGAGAATCCATAGTCATAATCATACCAAAAACTGTCCATCCATGCACTACGGGCCAATGAGGACTTTTTCCACATTATTTGTAACATTACGGTCATGATTACACCGAAGAATCCCTGGTCATAATCATACCAAGTCCATCTATGCACTACATGCCATAGATGACTTTCAACAAAATATAAACATGAGAATGATGACAATGATATAAGAATTCAATAAAATAAGTTCAAGAATTAATTTATCTAGGAATTGATAAAGTCTAAATTGTCAACATAATACTTCTTTGTAGAGTAAAATTCAAGAATGCTCAGAAGAATATTTTCATGAAAAGATACTGGATGAAGAGCAAATATCAAGGATATTCCACTAATTTCATGGAGTATAAAAGTCAAAACTTTAACCAACTGAATATAATAAAGAATGGAATAACAAAAGAAATCACCATGCATGCGATAGACCGCACAGACAGGTTATTCCAATAAGAAAATAAATAGTGGATCCAGGTCATGCGTAAACGCACTGACAGGATATTCCGACAGAATAATAAATAATTGAACCAGGTCTGGCGTAAACGCAGAGATAGGATATTCTGACAGAATAATAAATAATGGAACCATGTATGAAGTAAACGCATAGACAGGATATTCCGACAGAATAATAAATAATGGAACCAGGTCCGGCGTAAAGCACAGATAGGATGTTCCAACAAAATAATAAAAATGTAATAACAGAAGAATTTCACCAAGTATAGGGTAGCCCGCGTATACAGGTTATTCCAACAGAATAATAAAGAATAGAATAACAGAAGTTCTCTTCATGAATAAGAAAGAAAGAATACCTTTTATGAGTACAACAAATAATATCCCTTACCGTAAAAGAAACTAAACATAAGAGTAGGGAAGGAGCAGAACACTTTTCTTCTTTCTCTCTACAGTTTCTCTCTCTAGAGTTTCAGTGAATTCGTAAGAAATAATGAAGGAATGAGCTTCTATTTATAGGAAAATAAACTGAATAGTAACTAATTCATGAACGGTCTAGATTGATTTACTTTAATCTGACGGTCCATAGTTAAAGCAAAATCTTTTAAATAAAATATAATATATTCTATTTATAATATAATAAAACGAATAACTTTATAAAAGATTTTACTATACAAACACTATGCAGGCACTATGCAAATACTATGCATAATAAAATATAATATATTCTAATTATTGTCTAATAAAACAGATAACTTTATAAAAGTATTTTGTTTTATATAAAAAGATTTTACTATTAGCCTAATAAAACGAATAACTTTATAAAAGTATTCTATTTTATATAAAAAGCTTTTCTGTTTTATTACATTAATAATACCAATAAAACAAAACTGAGTGACTTATCACGTAAGCCTCAATAATCAATACCGTATGCTACTATGCAACCACACGTATTACTGTACTTTTACTACCGAGTAGTTCAACAGTATTAACGGTAAAACTTCCGCCGTTATTTTCATAAAATATTTTTGTCGTTTTCTCAATCCGACAATAATTCTGTTGTGGGGTCCACCAATAATTGTACCGTCGTACGAATATTCCCCGACCAATCGAATATAATACAACAACTTGCATACTTTATAAAATTTATAAATACTACCCACAACTATAACATTATCTCAAATTCACACCATAGTATTTAAAAAAATATTTCGAAAAATTAAATCTTTATTCATAAAATCTGGGGTTTCACAGGCACCCCCCGACTTTCGTGAAACACGGTTACCACGCATTTTCATTCCCTATGCATTGATTGTGTGTGTGTGTATGTGTGTGTGATGCAGATAAATGTGATCAAAGTGCTTTATTTGAAAGTAGTATTATGCCTCTTTTGCACTTATATACAAAGGATTTGACTTATTGAAAAGTTCAATTTTAAGCAAAGAATATAAAAGTGATGTTTTGAAAATAGGTTTTACAACCCTTATTCTCAAATAGGAATTGAGGCCTTTGATACTTCTATTTTATTCCGTATTCGTCTTGATTTAATTTTATTCAAGTAGCGAAGTATATTTGACAGTATATATATATATATATATATATATATATATATATATATATATATATATATATATATAAGTGTCGAACTTCTTATGGGCATGAGAGCCATCGAAGTAATCCTGAACACCACAACCACAATTTTTCATTATTTTGGGGCCTTAAACCTGTATAACTGTTTTAAGGCCTTGGATTTACAAGTACAGAGATTTGCAAGCTGACTATACAATTAAAAAGGTCCATCACGGGAACCAAATCTAGATTCTTTGATTGAATCGTAGATCCTATAGCTCCTAGGCTCACAGGATATCACATAAATAGCCCACATAACGAATATACAGAAAAAAACATATATTTATACTAGACATCGTTGTATGAAGGATTCATCAGTTAAATCCTCGTTAACGGGTAACCCATAGCTTCAAATTTCCTCTAGATACAAATCTAGGGTCACATGGTTGCTAAATACTTACAAAAACTAGAAAGAAATCTAGATATGTACAGATCTTTGCCATTCTAGCTTTCAGGTTCAAGTTTTACAACTTTTGAATCGGTTGAAAGCTAGATCTGGCTAGATCAAGTATAAATCTAGTCAATAAAGCTTAAATATTGACTATTTACAAGAGATGAACGGTTAAAAAGTCAGATCTGACAAAGATAATTTACTAAATATATATATATATAGCACTTATATTCGTATTAAAGTAAGCGAAAGAAGCAGATATAGCAAAATCTTATAGTATTGCGCGAGAATGGCTATCGAACGGATTTTGGCACCTCAAAACTCATTTCCCACCAGTTAAAATTTGATATGTTGTAGTATATATGTATATGAGTGTTTACAAATAAGTTTTACAGAAATCGGAGTAAGATAAAAGCTTCGTTTAGCTCTCCTAGCTTCTTTTTCTCTCTCCTAAGCCCTTTCCTTCTCTATTCTCTCTCTTAGAAGCAAAGGGGGGAGGCTCTATTTATAGACTCAATTAGCCACGGGTCTACCTGAGGCAGCCACAAGTAAATATGCTACTAGGTATGGTGGGCCCCGATGTCTCGAAGTACGTGTACTTTAACCAACGCGCAGTTTGCTTGAACCTTCATAACTTGCAAATCGGGAATACGATGGAGGCGTGCCATACCTTTTCGAAAAACTCTTTCCAAGAGCTAAACTATGACATGGGGATTGACCTTTTCTGAATTCGAGAAGATGGGTCCATGACCAGATCTTCAATTCTTCGCAGTCAGTCCGTTGAGCTGTTTGGCGCAGTTTTCACTCGGGATTGCTGTGACGGTTCTATATGACATTATTCATAGTAGTTTGATCAGTATTAATGTTGAGTTAGAAAAATTACCCTTTTGCCCTTCTGGGTTTGTTTCCGGGCTTTACACAGCTACAACTGTCTTCCCTTAGAGTTATCTCCAGGGTTTGACTGCTGTTGACTATTTTCTATCCTCAGGTTTGTCTCTGAGGTTGATTTGATGATTTCTCGGGGCTGTCTCTGGGGGTCTGGTTTGATGATTTCCTAGGGCTATCTCTAGGGGTTTGGTTTTAATGATGTAGACTTCCAGTGTTGTCTCCGAAAGATAAAAGACGATTTTGCTCTCCTGCATCGTTAGTAATAGGAATGCAAAATTTTGAGTGTCTACTGATGCCCCTCTTTATCATGTTTATGCAATGAAATAGAATGAACATGATAAAGAATGATAGACACTGGAAATATGATAAATGGAAATGTAATGAAATGCGTGGTATGATATGCTATGAATTTTATATGCCTTTGTGGGGTTAGCTGCCACAGGTTGTATCAATGTCCATTCCCTATTCTCTGTTGGGGATGACTTTCATGGTTGATACCATTGGACCTTCCTAAAATTCACATTGGAGTTGTTACCAACATTGTTTTTTCTAGATACACATTCTTGTTTTACCTATATTGAGGATATTCCTCTTTTTATGAGTAACCCCATTGGGGATTCCCAATGCTTATCCTGATGATAGTTTGCACCGGTTTGCCTCACCGGATCCTTCTCGGCGGTACGTTGGGATTGTTACCAATGGTTTGGATTTCTATCCAGTTGATGCTAGTGTTTCTGTTAGGGGTAAAGCTTTCCATGATCAATTATATCAGAATCCTCCCGATGCCTACTCGAACGGTAGTTTCCAAAGGTTGACCATCACTGAACTTTCTCGATGCCTACTCGAACGGTAATTTACAAAGGTCGATCATCATCGAACTTTCTCGATACCTACTGTAAGACCCCGAATTTTATGAAATAAAAGTATTCAATTTTTCTTATAATTACTATTCAGTAAATGGTTAAATTGATAAAAGTTTAAAGTTATGGGTGAAATATGAATTTTTTTTCAAAATAAGCAAGTGGTTATAAAATAATCATTGTTGTCGGGGAATATTCGTTTGGTCGTGGAATATTCTTTCTTTCGGGGAATATTCGTACGACGGCGCAGCTATTTGTGGGCCCCATAACGAATAACTGTCGGGTGAAGAAAACGACAAATTTGAGTTTTTACAAATAACGGCGTAGTTGTTATCGTTAACACTATTGGAATACCCGGTGGTTAAAATACAGTAATACGCGTTATTGCACAGTAGCACACGGTATTGCACAGTATTTTTGAAATTATTGATTCTTACGTAAGAAGGCACTACTCAATAATTGTTACAGTAGTTACTGTTCAATAATTTATTTTATTGATTCAATAATTGCTGCGTTGATATTTTATATTATTGTTGTTTCAATAATTGTTGCTGCATAGTACTTTCCATTATCAGATCAATAATTCATATTATTTAAATAATATTATTAGATAGCATTATTGACAATGTCTAGAAAGTTCTGTCTAAGGAGAGGTTTGATCATCTAATTGCGCGCCAGTAAGGAGAAATCCTTATTGGAAAGCCCCCTCTTTCCTGGGAACGGCCTGATTGTCATAAATGTGATTCTGTAATATTATTTGTGAATAATTAATTATTGATTCATATGATAAAAAAATATTTATTTTATGTGGATATAAATGAGGGATATATTTTTGTGGTTAAAAAATGAAGGAGTTAATGTTGAGATTTTTATCCGTATTTTTGTCGGAATGGAGGTATTAAAAATCAGGATTTTTGAGATATTTTGCGGGGGTTATAATTTTTAATCCGACCGTTGGATCGTGGTAATTTTTGGATATGTTATACATATATAAGTTGAGTATATGCCCACAAATTTTGAACCGTTAAAAATAAACGTATGATTTATTATGAATTTTACGAGATGACTGGTTCAGAAATTATTGAATTTTCGGAGTTTATCATTTTGATGGAAAATTCTAGAATTGGTGGGCCCCACTTGTGGTTGGTGAAGAAATGTGCTGAATTATATTTCAAATGTGGTGGGTGGGAATAGTAGCAGGTAAAGCCATCAGGTTGCAGGTCAAGCCTACTAAAAGTTTCCTATAAATAGAGGGCTAAGTTAGAATTGAAAATCACACCAGAAACATAAGCTTTCTCTCTTTCTCTCTCTATATTATGAAGCATATTTTGTGAGTATTTAGATACTTTGAGAGTTGCTATTCAGTGCAAGTTTTCTTCGGCTTTGCATTCCAGTCAGAAATACTGCACTTTTGAGGTAAGGGATAGTAAGGGATTTTAAGGGTTGTTATATTTTCCAGTTTCGTAATTTTTCTGACCTTCAAAAATTCTGGAAACATTTGAAATGATATTTTGATGAGTTTTCTTGATTGTGTCTAAAAAATGGTGATTTTTGGATGTATAGATTGTGAGTTATGAATTTTATAAGAAAAGACTATTTTAAAAGTAACCGGTTATAATTCCTTGTGGTTAACTCCAAAATTGATGAAATTTTTACTGGGAGTACATGTATATGATAGAAGTATACTCTGTGAATTTCAGAATTTTTAGATAAAAGTATAATTTTTGATAAATGTCTAAATATTCGGCTGTTTTGGCCATATGAAAAATAGTAAATGACTTTTAAAAATTCTGAGAAAAATATATGTTCACTATGGGACTATATTATGCTAAATCCCAGAAAAGAAATATTTTTGGGATTGATTTGGTATTTTTCATAAAAATGGTCTAGTTATGAGTAAATGAATTAAATATGTTATGTGAAGTAAAAAAATTAGAAAATATGATTTTATGGCTTGAGAATCATATATGAGTTATATGCAGATTTTTGATGAGAGTTTTGGTTATTGGTGATGAAATCTTAAGAGTTGAAATTTTATGATGATTAAATACATTAATTAGTAAAGTGTAAATAATTTAAATAAATTATTTATAAGGTTAAGAAATATTATTCTTTCAATATCATTATACTGAAATATTGGTATGAATTTTATTGTGGAATTTCTATCTTTTTGAGTCGGGGTTACTATTCATGAGTTACTATTCATGGGTTACTATTCACGAGTTACTATTCATGACAAAATTGGTTTCTTTTTCTGACCAAATTATAGTTGAGTTATGAATATTACTCTTGAGATTAAATCTATATGTTGATTATATTGTTTTTATTATCATATATAACATTTTTATAACCCTGATGTTGAAATTCTCTTTCGCTTGAGTGTAAAGATGGGTAAATTATTGGTATGATCATGACTATGGGTTCTCTTTGGCCAGTAGTGCAAAGTTGAATTGTTGACTGGTATGATCATGACCATTGAATTTATAAGTGAATGTCTTTAGCTTAAGTGCAAAGGTGAATTGATCAACATGGTTATAATTATTGTTTATATAAATTCTGAAATGATTATATATTTCTTTGAGATATTAATATATTTGGCCGTAGTGCAAATATGAACTGTTGAGGAATATCTTTGGCCTGTAGTGCAAAGATGAATTGTTGATGAATATCTTTGGCCCGTAGTGCAAAGATGACATGTTGTTGAATATCTTTGGCCAGTAGTGCAAAGATGAACAGATGTTGAGATGAACATGACCAACTGGTGATACAAATGAATATCTTTGGCCGTAGTGCAAAGATGAAGTTATTAGTATGATTATGAACAGGAACTGTGATTTGGTATAACCATGATCTTTGATGTTTCAGGTAAAGACAGGTGATGAAAATATTCTTTGTCCTGGGTGCGAAGAAAAATTTAGAGTCACAATTATGATTATGAGTTATTCATATGATTGTGGAAAGGAACTATTGAGTGATGTTACATGGATAAAACATTGTTGGTGGATTTTTAACATGGAAGAGATAATGGACTTTATGGTCTATTTGACTCTTCTAATGGATTGCATGTTCCGCTGCAACTATGGTTGAAATTTTTTTATCATCTACCATATGTTCTAAATCTCTGATTTATTATTGATGAAGACTATTGATAATTTATTTATCTTTAGTCATGATATTCTTTACTGGGCTAGTTGTGCTCACCCTTCTGTTCACAATTCCTTTTAGGTAATAAGAGTGTAGCTGGGTCGAGCGGGGGTAACAAGGGAATAGAACGGTGGTTATCATTTTGTAGTTATATTTGGTGAAGAAAATAGGGTGAGGCGAACCCAACGTTGGAAGGGTGTTTTGTCACTATCATACAAGATGTCTAATGACATACAACCTCGTGTCATCATAAGACAGGGATGTGCTCATCCACTTGCTGAGTATATCTATGGGCACTACCTATATAATCTTAGTGTTTGTTTGAAGTATAAATTAGAGACAGTGGAGATAATGATAAGTCAAGAGAAGACTCACCATTGGGAAGAATATGATAGTAATCTTCTCATTTTTCTTTGGGGTCTATTGGGTCAACCAAGGATAATTCTGTGGCCATATGATATCTATCATAACCTAGACGCGTGGCCTCCCATGTACGAAGGTTTCCTTGAGCACTTCCCAAAGATTCTAATTTCTAAAACAGTTTTTGACTATACCTTTATGTAAGGTGTCATTGTGAGGTGATGTCCACGGTTGGAACATGAGTCACATTTGGTATATATTTGTATCCAAACTCACAGCATATGTGTTGTTGTATTTTGCACGACAATTGTTGTAATAAAGTTACAGTTATTTTCTGTACCATGTATTTGGCGACTCAGAATAGGTTGGATGGAATGGACATATTTTGGGGTCGTTTCACCTACTCTAATGGTAGTTTACAACGGTTGATCATCACCAAACTTTCTCGATGCCTACTCTGGGTTGATGCCAACGGTTTGCAATATCTTATACTCTGATCTTCGCTGAAGTAGTTCTTCAATGACTTATATCACCGGACCCTTCCCGATGCTTCGTTGGGGCTGCCACCAACTATTTGCAATATCATATTCTTTGATCTTCGCTAAAGTAGTTTTAAAGGGCTTATATCATCGGACCCTTCCCGATGCTACACTGGGGCTGTCACCAATGGTTTACAATATTAGGTTCTCTGATCTTTGCTGAAGTAGTTTTCAATGGCTTAAATCATTGAACCCTTCCTGATGCTACGCTGGGACTGTCACCAATGGTTTACAATATTAGATTTGTCGATGTCGGGATTTTATTTGTCCCTTTTCTGTTCTTGTCTTTTGGTGTTCTCATGTTAGGTGAGATTTGTTTGAAAAAACAAGTTGTGAAAATGTCCGACATTTATATATCGACGATTGGACTGTAAGAGTCTCTAGTTGGTTTTTTAAATGGTTGTACCAACACAACCGAGAAAAGGTTTGCACATTGACCCAGTGATGTGACACTGCTTAACGGGTCTGTGAAATCGAGATTCATTTGGGTCCGGGGACTTGCTTATGCAGAGGGAAGGTGTTAGGCACCTCCAGACATCCGTGTTGCCACAGTGACCGCCACTTTTCAGTTAAACTGTAACAACCCGATATTTTCTATGTAAATAAATAAGAAATTTTGCGAATAAATTTTTTTTATATTAAGGATGAGGATTTGTACAAGATTATGTGTATATGTATTTATGTGGTAAGTAAAAATATAATTATTACATAATTATTTACAAATGAAATTATTTTTTTTTAAAAAAAATTAGTGATTATTAAAAAGTATATACTTATAATAATTAATTTATGGTAGAAATGTTTTATTAATTATTTTCCATGAAAATATATAATCATATATTATTTAAAGTGATTTTTAGGATAATTATAATAATTATTTTATTATATGAATTTTGTTCATGTTATTAAGTAAATTATTTTTACTTAATTATAAGGTTAATTGTGGCAGATAAAATCAGATATGGAATCCAAACCCTAATTCTGGGTTTTGATCAAGAAATGAGAATAATAATATAATATTAAGTATATTTTGATTTTTCAGTGCTATAAATATGTGCAGTATATTTGTATTGATAATAAATGGTCAATTATGGTGTTTAATTTCAAAACCCTAGTATTAATTGGTTAAACCCTAATTTTACTTAGGGAACTCTAAATTGAAAATCAATTGTGAGCTTAAGACTGAGTTATAACTGTGTTATATATTTTATGTTGTGTATTAAGTGATTAATTAGGTTAACCCTAATTAAAGTTTTAGAAACCCTAATAAATTTATTAAAAACCCTATTTTAAGTGTTAAACCATAGTTGAAACTCAATTATGAGTTCGAGATTATTATGTAGCGATGTTATGTGATTTTATGCATAATTAGGTAAACCCTAGTTAACATTTTGAAATATTAATTTCTAGAAACCCTAATTTCTATAATTAGTAACCCTAATTAGAAATTATAAAACTTAATTACCATTTGTAAACCCTGATTGCTATTTTAGCAAAGTTAATGATAATTATATAATTTAAACCCTAATGTTCCTGTATAAGGTAATTATAAAATTAATCATAATCAGAAAATTCTAATTTCAAAATTTTAGAAACTAAAAGTTATTAAATTTTTATTTTATGTTGAGCAAACCCTAAATTAGAAATCCTAGACTTTTGCTAAAATTGCTCAAACCCTAGAAATTATTTAGGAAACCTTAATGTTTAAAATCTAGTGATTAGAATCTAGATTCAAGTGTCATGGACAAGAATACCCTTAAATTATTTTATTAGTTTACTAAAATACCCCTCGTTGGATATTTTCATGAGATAACTTGCAAATCTTTCCATATTTTGAGTTGTTGAACAACTTTACCAACTCCACATGCTCAAAATGACAGCCACAAGCCTCTTGCATCAGCCATTACATGCATCTAGACTAGTATAAGTAGATCTAGGAGAGAGAAAATTCATTTGTTCACTTACATTTTGTCCAACACTTAAACCTTCTCTCTCAAACTTCAAACCTCTAAAATTATAAGCTATATCAGCCCCTAAGAACAGCCCCACGATCAACCATAACAAACAGAAGCCAGAGAATCAGAAATTTTTCTCAAGAAGGTATAAACGAACCCTAGAATTTCTGTCCAACGATTCTGTGTTAGATGTTATGTTTGATTGTTAAAATATGTTGTATAAGGTGTCTAAGGATGATCTGGGTTGCTAGATGTTAGATCCATAACATCTAGAGGCTCGGATTTGAAGATTTTCAAAATCTGGAAAAATAAAATTTTGTCTTCTGACAGTGAATGTCAGTCCTTATATCTCTGTGAACTGTATAGATTTTAGTGTTTTGAAAGCTTTTAGTTGTATTCGAGTATTTGTTCTTTAGTCTGAAAGTTTAATCAAGGTCATAGCTTCAACATATTGCAAGTTATTCGTGGTCAAAGGTCGTTGACCGACCATGACCAGACCAATTCTGGGTAACCCAGAAACTAGTTTGCAGTGTCTGACAACATTTTGTCAAGCTCATATCTGTAATGTTATAGATGTTCTGATGTTGATATTTAGTAGATCTTGTAGCCTGTTAGTTGTACTATAGATCCATGCTTTTAAATCCCTTAAACATCAAATGGATTTAACATAGTGGCCGGTCAAAGTAGGTACATTGTTCACGGATTCGGTTTTCTGGGTATCCCAGAAAACCTATGAACACAGTTTCTGACGAGGTTTGACCGGTCTGGATCTGACGATTTTGTTATGTTTTTGTTGATATTATGTGATAGATCTACTCTCCTACATGTTAGCTACACACTACCGGTTTTAAATCACAAAAATATTACAAGATTAACAAGTTGTGGAAGCCCAAAACGAGCCAGTCAAACTGTTCTTCATTTCTGGGCAACCCAGAAAATGAAGAACAGCTCTGACAGCTTGTTCAACGCTTCAGATCTCGTTAGTTATGCATGGTTTGATGATGTTCTTTATTGGATCGAGTAGTCTTGTATTTGCACTACATTCTCTGATCAACAAAATACCCAGAAACACAACACACACTAGTTTATGATTGGTCAAAGTAAGCAACTCGGAAACTGACTATGAATTTCTGGGTTTGGCCAAGAACATGAAGAACACCTATAGCGACGGTTCTGTCTCTATAGGTTGTCTTTAGCGACAGATAATATTCTATTTTCCGGAAATTAATAAAAAATAGAAAAAAATTAGTTTTAAATTATTAAAAATACAAAATAAATTATTAAAAATTATAAAAAATTCCAAAAATTAGTTTTTAATTATTTTTATTATATTTCATAAATATTTAATATTTTTGGAATATTAAAAGTATTTAATTTATTTAATTATAATATTAAATAAATTATTTAAAAATGATTTTAATATTAGAAAAATCATTAAAAATTATATTATGATATAAGAAAATATTTGAAGTTATTTTTAATGACTTTTAATATTTTATGATAAATTTCATTAATAAATTGATATTAATGGTAATTAATTTATTTACTAAATGAATTAAATAAATTAATTAAAAATGATTTTATTATATTAAAAATCATTTTAAATGAAAATAAAGTGTTTAAAAATATTTTAAGTTATAAAATATAACTTTTAATATTTAAAGGATAATTTCATTAATAATTAAATATTAATGATTATTAAGTTATTAGTTATGATATTAAATTTATTTAATAATTATATTAAATAAATAGTTTATAAATGGTTTTATTACTTTAAAAATCATTTAAAAAGGATATAAATGAATTAAAAATATTTTAAGTTATGAATAATGACTTTTAATATTTTGATAAATAGAACATTAATACTTTAATATTAATGATAATTATTTAAAAATGATTTTAAATAATTTAAAAATCATTTAAGGGTAATATTAATACTTTAAAAGTATTTTGAGTTATTATACATAACTTTAATATTTTGAAAATGATTTCATTAATAGTTTAATACTAATTAAATATTAATGATAATAGAATTGATTGGTATTTAAATCATTTAAATATGATTCCAATGTTTGAAAATTTATGATAAATTATAATAAATGTTTTAAAATTTTATTGAGTCATTTAAAAATAATATGACTGATACGTACTGATGTTAAGTTATAAAATAGAGTCTTAGACTCGATAATTACCCAATAAAATTGTCGGTAGACCGACATGTTTCAGAAATTGATCTGGACTTAGATATTTTGATTGTATAAGTGATTATTTGTGATTCAATGGTTATTAAACATAGGTGCTAATGTGATTAGGTTATGTGTTGACTGCAATAAGCAGTGTTATGTGTTATAGTATGTTGGTCTAATCGAACGAACTATCTTATTAATGATAGGTCGTGAGATAAGCGATAGATCTTAATTACAAGTTGTAAGCAGCGCTTCAGGCAAGTATCTAACCTTTGCATTTTCTTTATGCAATGGATGTAAGTAAGAATGTTTCTAAACTATATTATTATTGTACAGATTATGAACTTTATATGATATAAGCTCATTGAATATCAACATGTTAGTATATGATAATTCGGACATATATATTCTGTTCGTTAATTTCTAGAAGTGGTTAAAAAAGTGTCCCCACTTGGATAATCATTGTATTTAATCACATGTTGATATACCTTTGTCAATTACCCGTATACAGATATATTGAATTATAGATTATTGTTGAACAAGATAAAACCTTTGATTTAGAACCCAGACAGGTATGAACATCCCTACACGGGAAAATTTTTATGCGCTCCGGCGGACAAAGGATGAACGATAATATCGTTCTAGCAATGTAGTATTGATCAATGCAGGGCATAACGGGCTGATCACCCCCGTGCCCGTAAGTTATGACGGTTTACAGATGAATTTCTGTTTAACCTTTTCGAAAATGAAAACAATGTTCATGGCATGTCACCATAACCCCAGATATAGTCATTATGTAGTTTCAAAAATTTGAAAGAGAGTTGTTATGTTATTATTATCGGTTCAGAATACTTCACAACTAGTGACTTGTTGTAGAAGAATAGTACAAAGAAAATATTTAAATCCTTTCAGCTTATATATATATATATATATATATATATATATATATATATATATATATATATATAATTGCTATTGCTTGCTGGGCACTCAAATGCTCATCCTTGCTTAAATTTAAATGTTTTTAGCTAAGTGCGAACAACCAGAGAACTCTGCTAAGAACAAAGGAAAAGGGAAGGTTGCTGAATGAACGAATTACTATGTTATGTAATAGTTTAATGTTATTAAGACAATTATGATATATATTATCTATCATGGGTTGTAATGAATGTTTAAAGGTTTCGTACTTGGGAGTTAGACTCTGATAATTATGTAAATTAATTTGATCTTTTATATTATTGTTATTATTATTAGTATTATTCCGCTCATAGAAATGGTATCGTGAAGAACCGAGTTCGGGTTTCAAGTATCCGAGTTTGGGGTCCTCACAGGTTGGTATCAGAGCTATAGGGTTAGAAACCTTAGGTGGGCTAGACCTTAGGCTATAACCTTAGAACAGAGGGAAACGTTGAAAATATAAATAACTCATATAGAGTTTAAAAAGAGATGAATTGACTAAATTCATCGTCAAACTAAATAAAAGATAACTTGTATAAAACTCTTATTTGTTGTGTGTATATACTATATGCTAATTAGGATAATTTATGTGTGTAGATGTCAGGTGAAAAAGGATTCGATTACCCTCGGATAGTAAAGAAGGAGCCAATATCGAAGCCAATAGCTAAAATAGAGGCTCACGATGAAAACAACTCAGACGATGTGGTTATCGTAGAAAACGTAGTACAAGATCCGGAGATGGTGGAGTTGTCAGATAGTGATTCGGACACTAAAGTTGAAGCTGATCAAGTATCAACGGAAGTGCAGAATCTGAAGAACAAGGTTTCTTCTCTGGAAAGGCTGTGGGAGATAGAAAGGCTGTTGAATAGTCAGTTGCGTCAAGCATTAATAGAAACATTGGAAGGACAAGATAAGCTTAAAATCCAAATTGGACAGATGGGAGCCACAAGCAACACATCGTGTGCAGCTCCGGATAAGAAGGGGAAAAGAAAGATAGAAGACCATGATTTAGGAAAATCCAATAAGAAGAAATGGAAAGGAATATGTTATCTTTGCGGCTATGAAGGACATACCACTCCGTACTGTCCTGACTACAAAAAAGGAGCATGTTATGTCTGTGGTATAGAAGGTCATCAGGCGAGAGAATGTCTAAGGAAAAGGTGTAATAAATAGGTAGTATAGGTTCTGTTGTGTAGGAGTGTTTAATATAATACATATGATAAGTATGTTTGTGTAATGTAATGTTTCCAACTTTTGTATTAAGTCAAGACTGTAAATCCCGACTTTTGAGGTCATAAAGGGATAGCTGAAGTTCAAAGCATTTTGTGCTATGTAAAATATTCGTTAAATGAATATGAATCTATGTTTGAGAAATGATGAAATAAGTTTAAAATATTAAACTTATGTGATAAGGTTTAGAATGTAAGTTAAATTATGATTTTTCAATCAGATAATGCCGCCAAGACGTCGAACTCGCAATCAGAGGGCAGAGGAATCTGTCAACAACGTTGAGGGACAACAGCAACCAGATCCAATGCATCAATTTGTGAACATGTTAGCTCAGGCTATGCAACAGGGAATACCGATCGCTGGAAACCAGCCGGGCAACCGCTTAGCGAACTTCAAAGACTTTAAGGCTGTAGGACCACCAGAATTCAAAGGTACAACTGACCCTGTAGAAGCTCAAATTTGGGTTAAGGAAATTGAAAAAGCGTTTACGGTAGCTAGGGTAGATGAGGGGCAGAAAATTGCTTTTGCCACTTACATGATGAAGGGGGAAGCAAATTTTTGGTGGGAAGCGAATCAGGCTAGGGCAGGAGAAGGTGTAGTCACATGGGATAGATTTAAAACTTTGTTTTTCGAAAATTATTTTTCACCAAGTATGCAGGCGAGGATGGAGGTTAAATTTTTAGAGTTGAAGCAGGAGAATATGACGGTGTCTGAATACGCCGCCAAATTCAATGAGTTAGCTAGGTTTGCTCCGTATCAAGTTGATACGGAGGCTAGGAAAGCTAGAAGGTTTGAGCTGGGATTGAAACCCTGGCTCTATAACAAAGTGGCGGTGTTGCAAATTCCTACATTTGCAGCACTCATGGAGAAAGCGATCATAGCTGAGGAGGGAAGTGAGGCCATGAGCCTTTACAATAAGGAAAGGAAGAATAAGGGTAAGATAGAAGGAGCTAGGAAGGTAGAAATTAATAGTGGGAGCAGGAGTGGTGATAGTAAGAGGAAGGTGAGCAGTTTTGCAAGTGTACAAGTGAAACAGGAAGGTGTTAAGAAACAGATAGTGCCATGTAAGACATGTGGGAAGAATCACTCGGGGGAGTGTTTGCAAGGAAAATTTGTTTGCTATAAGTGCGGACAGGAGGGCCATATTTCTCCCAACTGCCCCAATCCTAGGATGAATAGTGGATGTTTTATATGCGGATCGACAGAGCACAGGGTAAAAGATTGTCCAAAGAGGAGGGTGGAGACAGGAAGTGTGAACATGGGCACTGGCAGTGGAACGTTAGCAATCACAGGACCGACTTCGACAAGCAAGCCAACAAAATCTACGGCAAGGGTCTACAACATGACAGTTCAGGATACGGCAGCAGCTGGCACTGGAACTCCAGGTATTATTCGTATGCCTTTTTATTTTCTTATGCATGATTTTCCTATATATAGTAAAATTATTTTATAAAGAAATTTTGAGGAGGAATTTGAGTTCTGTTAGAAACCAATTTTTCTGTGTAATCAGAAAGATAAGCTTCATGTGAATAGTTAAAGATCAGTTCGATCAAAGTTGATCGAGATTTACTTACAATGATTGTGTACGCTATGTGACCGTGTATGTATAGGTTTTAAAACGGTGATTCCGGGGACGGAATCTTTATAAGGGAGGGTGAATGTAACAACCCGATATTTTCTATGTAAATAAATAAGAAATTTTGCGAATAAATTTTTTTTATATTAAGGATGAGGATTTGTACAAGATTATGTGTATATGTATTTATGTGGTAAGTAAAAATATAATTATTACATAATTATTTACAAATGAAATTAATTTTTTTTTAAAAAAAAAATAGTGATTATTAAAAAGTATATACTTATAATAATTAATTTATGGTAGAAATGTTTTATTAATTATTTTCCATGAAAATATATAATCATATATTATTTAAAGTGATTTTTAGGATAATTATAATAATTATTTTATTATATGAATTTTGTTCATGTTATTAAGTAAATTGTTTTTACTTAATTATAAGGTTAATTGTGGCAGATAAAATCAGATATGGAATCCAAACCCTAATTCTGGGTTTTGATCAAGAAATGAGAATAATAATATAATATTAAGTATATTTTGATTTTTCAGTACTATAAATATGTGCAGTATATTTGTATTGATAATAAATGGTCAATTATGGTGTTTAATTTCAAAACCCTAGTATTAATTGGTTAAACCCTAATTTTACTTAGGGAACTCTAAATTGAAAATCAATTGTGAGCTTAAGACTGAGTTATAACTGTGTTATATATTTTATGTTGTGTATTATGTGATTAATTAGGTAAACCCTAATTAAAGTTTTAGAAACCCTAATAAATTTATTAAAAACCCTATTTTAAGTGTTAAACACTAGTTGAAACTCAATTATGAGTTCGAGATTATTATGTAGCGATGTTATGTGATTTTATGCATAATTAGGTAAACCCTAGTTAACATTTTGAAATATTAATTTCTAGAAACCCTAATTTCTATAATTAGTAACCCTAATTAGAAATTATAAAACTTAATTACCATTTGTAAACCCTGATTGCTATTTTAGCAAAGTTAATGATAATTATATAATTTAAACCCTAATGTTCCTGTATAAGGTAATTATAAAATTAATCATAATTAGAAAATTCTAATTTCAAAATTTTAGAAACTAAAAGTTATTAAATTTTTATTTTATGTTGAGCAAACCCTAAATTAGAAATCCTAGACTTTTGCTAAAATTGCTCAAACCCTAGAAATTATTTAGGAAACCTTAATGTTTAAAATCTAGTGATTAGAATCTAGATTCAAGTGTCATGGACAAGAATACCCTTAAATTATTTTATTAGTTTACTAAAATACCCCTCGTTGGATATTTTCATGAGATAACTTGCAAATCTTTCCATATTTTGAGTTGTTGAACAACTTTACCAACTCCACATGCTCAAAATGACAGCCACAAGCCTCTTGCATCAGCCATTACATGCATCTAGACTAGTATAAGTAGATCTAGGAGAGAGAAAATTCATTTGTTCACTTACATTTTGTCCAACACTTAAACCTTCTCTCTCAAACTTCAAACCTCTAAAATTATAAGCTATATCAGCCCCTAAGAACAGCCCCACGATCAACCATAACAAACAGAAGCTAGAGAATCAGAAATTTTTCTCAAGAAGGTATAAACGAACCCTAGAATTTCTGTCCAACGATTCTGTGTTAGATGTTATGTTTGATTGTTAAAATATGTTGTATAAGGTGTCTAAGGATGATCTGGGTTGCTAGATGTTAGATCCATAACATCTGGAGGCTCGGATTTGAAGATTTTCAAAATCTGGAAAAATAAAATTTTGTCTTCTGACAGTGAATGTCAGTCCTTATATCTCTGTGAACTGTATAGATTTTGGTGTTTTGAAAGCTTTTAGTTGTATTCGAGTATTTGTTCTTTAGTCTGAAAGTTTAATCAAGGTCATAGCTTCAACATATTGCAAGTTATTCGTGGTCAAAGGTCGTTGACCGACCATGACCAGACCAATTCTGGGTAACCCAGAAACTAGTTTGCAGTGTCTGACAACATTTTGTCAAGCTCATATCTGTAATGTTATAGATGTTCTGATGTTGATATTTAGTAGATCTTGTAGCCTGTTAGTTGTACTATAGATCCATGCTTTTAAATCCCTTAAACATCAAATGGATTTAACATAGTGGCCGGTCAAAGTAGGTACATTGTTCACGGATTCGGTTTTCTGGGTAACCCAGAAAACCTATGAACACAGTTTCTGACGAGGTTTGACCGGTCTGGATCTGACGATTTTGTTATGTTTTTGTTGATATTATGTGATAGATCTACTCTCCTACATGTTAGCTACACACTACCGGTTTTAAATCACAAAAATATTACAAGATTAACAAGTTGTGGAAGCCCAAAACGAGCCAGTCAAACTGTTCTTCATTTCTGGGCAACCCAGAAAATGAAGAACAGCTCTGACAGCTTGTTCAACGCTTCAGATCTCGTTAGTTATGCATGGTTTGATGATGTTCTTTATTGGATCGAGTAGTCTTGTATTTGCACTACATTCTCTGATCAACAAAATACCCAGAAACACAACACACACTAGTTTATGATTGGTCAAAGTAAGCAACTCGGAAACTGACTATGAATTTCTGGGTTTGGCCAAGAACATGAAGAACACCTATAGCGACGGTTCTGTCGCTATAGGTTGTCTTTAGCGACAGATAATATTCTATTTTCCGGAAATTAATAAAAAATAGAAAAAAAATAGTTTTAAATTATTAAAAATACAAAATAAATTATTAAAAATTATAAAAAATTCTGAAAATTAGTTTTTAATTATTTTTATTATATTTCATAAATATTTAATATTTTTGGAATATTAAAAGTATTTAATTTATTTAATTATAATATTAAATAAATTATTTAAAAATGATTTTAATATTAGAAAAATCATTAAAAATTATATTATGATTTAAGAAAATATTTTAAGTTATTTTTAATGACTTTTAATATTTTATGATAAATTTCATTAATAAATTGATATTAATGGTAATTAATTTATTTACTAAATGAATTAAATAAATTAATTAAAAATGATTTTATTATATTAAAAATCATTTTAAATGAAAATAAAGTGTTTAAAAATATTTTAAGTTATAAAATATAACTTTTAATATTTAAAGGATAATTTCATTAATAATTAAATATTAATGATTATTAAGTTATTAGTTATGATATTAAATTTATTTAATAATTATATTAAATAAATAGTTTATAAATGGTTTTATTACTTTAAAAATCATTTAAAAAGGATATAAATGAATTAAAAATATTTTAAGTTATGAATAATGACTTTTAATATTTTGATAAATAGAACATTAATACTTTAATATTAATGATAATTATTTAAAAATGATTTTAAATAATTTAAAAATCATTTAAGGGTAATATTAATACTTTAAAAGTATTTTGAGTTATTATACATAACTTTAATATTTTGAAAATGATTTCATTAATAGTTTAATACTAATTAAATATTAATGATAATAGAATTGATTGGTATTTAAATCATTTAAATATGATTCCAATGTTTGAAAATTTATGATAAATTATAATAAATGTTTTAAAATTTTATTGAGTCATTTAAAAATAATATGACTGATACGTACTGATGTTAAGTTATAAAATAGAGTCTTAGACTCGATAATTACCCAATAAAATTGTCGGTAGACCGACATGTTTCAGAAATTGATCTGGACTTAGATATTTTGATTGTATAAGTGATTATTTGTGATTCAATGGTTATTAAACATAGGTGCTAATGTGATTAGGTTATGTGTTGACTGCAATAAACAGTGTTATGTGTTATAGTATGTTGGTCTAATCGAACGAACTATCTTATTAATGATAGGTCGTGAGATAAGCGATAGATCTTAATTACAAGTTGTAAGCAGCGCTTCAGGCAAGTATCTAACCTTTGCATTTTCTTTATGCAATGGATGTAAGTAAGAATGTTTCTAAACTATATTATTATTGTACAGATTATGAACTTTATATGATATAAGCTCATTGAATATCAACATGTTAGTATATGATAATTCGGACATATATATTCTGTTCGTTAATTTCTAGAAGTGGTTAAAAAAGTGTCCCCACTTGGATAATCATTGTATTTAATCACATGTTGATATACCTTTGTCAATTACCCGTATACAGATATATTGAATTATAGATTATTGTTGAACAAGATAAAACCTTTGATTTAGAACCCAGACAGGTATGAACATCCCTACACGGGAAAATTTTTATGCGCTCCGGCGGACAAAGGATGAATGATAATATCGTTCTAGCAATGTAGTATTGATCAATGCAGGGCATAACGGGCTGATCACCCCCGTGCCCGTAAGTTATGACGGTTTACAGATGAATTTCTGTTTAACCTTTTCGAAAATGAAAACAATGTTCATGGCATGTCACCATAACCCCAGATATAGTCATTATGTAGTTTCAAAAATTTGAAAGAGAGTTGTTATGTTATTATTATCGGTTCAGAATACTTCACAACTAGTGACTTGTTGTAGAAGAATAGTACAAAGAAAACATTTAAATCCTTTCAGCTTATATATATATATATATATATATATATATATATATATATAATTGCTATTGCTTGCTGGGCACTCAAATGCTCATCCTTGCTTAAATTTAAATGTTTTTAGCTAAGTGCGAACGACCAGAGAACTCTGCTAAGAACAAAGGAAAAGGGAAGGTTGCTGAATGAACGAATTACTATGTTATGTAATAGTTTAATGTTATTAAGACAATTATGATATATATTATCTATCATGGGTTGTAATGAATGTTTAAAGGTTTCGTACTTGGGAGTTAGACTCTGATAATTATGTAAATTAATTTGATCTTTTATATTATTGTTATTATTATTAGTATTATTCCGCTCATAGAAATGGTATCGTGAAGAACCGAGTTCGGGTTTCAAGTATCCGAGTTTGGGGTCCTCACAGGTTGGTATCAGAGCTATAGGGTTAGAAACCTTAGGTGGGCTAGACCTTAGGCTATAACCTTAGAACAGAGGGAAACGTTGAAAATATAAATAACTCATATAGAGTTTAAAAAGAGATGAATTGACTAAATTCATCGTCAAACTAAATAAAAGATAACTTGTATAAAACTCTTATTTGTTGTGTGTATATACTATATGCTAATTAGGATAATTTATGTGTGTAGATGTCAGGTGAAAAATGATTCGATTACCCTCGGATAGTAAAGAAGGAGCCAATATCGAAGCCAATAGCTAAAATAGAGGCTCACGATGAAAACAACTCAGACGATGTGGTTATCGTAGAAAACGTAGTACAAGATCCGGAGATGGTGGAGTTGTCAGATAGTGATTCGGACACTAAAGTTGAAGCTGATCAAGTATCAACGGAAGTGCAGAATCTGAAGAACAAGGTTTCTTCTCTGGAAAGGCTGTGGGAGATAGAAAGGCTGTTGAATAGTCAGTTGCGTCAAGCATTAATAGAAACATTGGAAGGACAAGATAAGCTTAAAATCCAAATTGGACAGATGGGAGCCACAAGCAACACATCGTGTGCAGCTCCGGATAAGAAGGGGAAAAGAAAGATAGAAGACCATGATTTAGGAAAATCCAATAAGAAGAAATGGAAAGGAATATGTTATCTTTGCGGCTATGAAGGACATACCACTCCGTACTGTCCTGACTACAAAAAAGGAGCATGTTATGTCTGTGGTATAGAAGGTCATCAGGCGAGAGAATGTCTAAGGAAAAGGTGTAATAAATAGGTAGTATAGGTTCTGTTGTGTAGGAGTGTTTAATATAATACATATGATAAGTATGTTTGTGTAATGTAATGTTTCCAACTTTTGTATTAAGTCAAGACTGTAAATCCCGACTTTTGAGGTCATAAAGGGATAGCTGAAGTTCAAAGCATTTTGTGCTATGTAAAATATTCGTTAAATGAATATGAATCTATGTTTGAGAAATGATGAAATAAGTTTAAAATATTAAACTTATGTGATAAGGTTTAGAATGTAAGTTAAATTATGATTTTTCAATCAGATAATGCCGCCAAGACGTCGAACTCGCAATCAGAGGGCAGAGGAATCTGTCAACAACGTTGAGGGACAACAGCAACCAGATCCGATGCAGCAATTTGTGAACATGTTAGCTCAGGCTATGCAACAGGGAATACCGATCGCTGGAAACCAGCCGAGCAACCGCTTAGCGAACTTCAAAGACTTTAAGGCTGTAGGACCACCAGAATTCAAAGGTACAACTGACCCTGTAGAAGCTCAAATTTGGGTTAAGGAAATTGAAAAAGCGTTTACGGTAGCTAGGGTAGATGAGGGGCAGAAAATTGCTTTTGCCACTTACATGATGAAGGGGGAAGCAAATTTTTGGTGGGAAGCGAATCAGGCTAGGGCAGGAGAAGGTGTAGTCACATGGGATAGATTTAAAACTTTGTTTTTCGAAAATTATTTTTCACCAAGTATGCAGGCGAGGATGGAGGTTAAATTTTTAGAGTTGAAGCAGGAGAATATGACGGTGTCTGAATACGCCGCCAAATTCAATGAGTTAGCTAGGTTTGCTCCGTATCAAGTTGATACGGAGGCTAGGAAAGCTAGAAGGTTTGAGCTGGGATTGAAACCCTGGCTCTATAACAAAGTGGCGGTGTTGCAAATTCCTACATTTGCAGCACTCATGGAGAAAGCGATCATAGCTGAGGAGGGAAGTGAGGCCATGAGCCTTTACAATAAGGAAAGGAAGAATAAGGGTAAGATAGAAGGAGCTAGGAAGGTAGAAATTAATAGTGGGAGCAGGAGTGGTGATAGTAAGAGGAAGGTGAGCAGTTTTGCAAGTGTACAAGTGAAACAGATAGTGCCATGTAAGACATGTGGGAAGAATCACTCGGGGGAGTGTTTGCAAGGAAAATTTGTTTGCTATAAGTGCGGACAGGAGGGCCATATTTCTCCCAACTGCCCCAATCCTAGGATGAATAGTGGATGTTTTATATGCGGATCGACAGAGCACAGGGTAAAAGATTGTCCAAAGAGGAGGGTGGAGACAGGAAGTGTGAACATGGGCACTGGCAGTGGAACGTTAGCAATCACAGGACCGACTTCGTCAAGCAAGCCAACAAAATCTACGGCTAGGGTCTACAACATGACAGTTCAGGATACGGCAGCAGCTGGCACTGGAACTCCAGGTATTATTCGTATGCCTTTTTATTTTCTTATGCATGATTTTCCTATATATAGTAAAATTATTTTATAAAGAAATTTTGAGGAGGAATTTGAGTTCTGTTAGAAACCAATTTTTCTGTGTAATCAGAAAGATAAGCTTCATGTGAATAGTTAAAGATCAGTTCGATCAAAGTTGATCGAGATTTACTTACAATGATTGTGTACGCTATGTGACCGTGTATGTATAGGTTTTAAAACGGTGATTCCGGGGACGGAATCTTTATAAGGGAGGGTGAATGTAACAACCCGATATTTTCTATGTAAATAAATAAGAAATTTTGCGAATAAATTTTTTTTATATTAAGGATGAGGATTTGTACAAGATTATGTGTATATGTATTTATGTGGTAAGTAAAAATATAATTATTACATAATTATTTACAAATGAAATTAATTTTTTTTAAAAAAAAATAGTGATTATTAAAAAGTATATACTTATAATAATTAATTTATGGTAGAAATGTTTTATTAATTATTTTCCATGAAAATATATAATCATATATTATTTAAAGTGATTTTTAGGATAATTATAATAATTATTTTATTATATGAATTTTGTTCATGTTATTAAGTAAATTGTTTTTACTTAATTATAAGGTTAATTGTGGCAGATAAAATCAGATATGGAATCCAAACCCTAATTCTGGGTTTTGATCAAGAAATGAGAATAATAATATAATATTAAGTATATTTTGATTTTTCAGTACTATAAATATGTGCAGTATATTTGTATTGATAATAAATGGTCAATTATGGTGTTTAATTTCAAAACCCTAGTATTAATTGGTTAAACCCTAATTTTATTTAGGGAACTCTAAATTGAAAATCAATTGTGAGCTTAAGACTGAGTTATAACTGTGTTATATATTTTATGTTGTGTATTATGTGATTAATTAGGTAAACCCTAATTAAAGTTTTAGAAACCCTAATAAATTTATTAAAAACCCTATTTTAAGTGTTAAACACTAGTTGAAACTCAATTATGAGTTCGAGATTATTATGTAGCGATGTTATGTGATTTTATGCATAATTAGGTAAACCCTAGTTAACATTTTGAAATATTAATTTCTAGAAACCCTAATTTCTATAATTAGTAACCCTAATTAGAAATTATAAAACTTAATTACCATTTGTAAACCCTGATTGCTATTTTAGCAAAGTTAATGATAATTATATAATTTAAACCCTAATGTTCCTGTATAAGGTAATTATAAAATTAATCATAATTAGAAAATTCTAATTTCAAAATTTTAGAAACTAAAAGTTATTAAATTTTTATTTTATGTTGAGCAAACCCTAAATTAGAAATCCTAGACTTTTGCTAAAATTGCTCAAACCCTAGAAATTATTTAGGAAACCTTAATGTTTAAAATCTAGTGATTAGAATCTAGATTCAAGTGTCATGGACAAGAATACCCTTAAATTATTTTATTAGTTTACTAAAATACCCCTCGTTGGATATTTTCATGAGATAACTTGCAAATCTTTCCATATTTTGAGTTGTTGAACAACTTTACCAACTCCACATGCTCAAAATGACAGCCACAAGCCTCTTGCATCAGCCATTACATGCATCTAGACTAGTATAAGTAGATCTAGGAGAGAGAAAATTTATTTGTTCACTTACATTTTGTCCAACACTTAAACCTTCTCTCTCAAACTTCAAACCTCTAAAATTATAAGCTATATCAGCCCCTAAGAACAGCCCCACGATCAACCATAACAAACAGAAGCCAGAGAATCAGAAATTTTTCTCAAGAAGGTATAAACGAACCCTAGAATTTCTGTCCAACGATTCTGTGTTAGATGTTATGTTTGATTGTTAAAATATGTTGTATAAGGTGTCTAAGGATGATCTGGGTTGCTAGATGTTAGATCCATAACATCTAGAGGCTCGGATTTGAAGATTTTCAAAATCTGGAAAAATAAAATTTTGTCTTCTGACAGTGAATGTCAGTCCTTATATCTCTGTGAACTGTATAGATTTTGGTGTTTTGAAAGCTTTTAGTTGTATTCGAGTATTTGTTCTTTAGTCTGAAAGTTTAATCAAGGTCATAGCTTCAACATATTGCAAGTTATTCGTGGTCAAAGGTCGTTGACCGACCATGACCAGACCAATTCTGGGTAACCCAGAAACTAGTTTGCAGTGTCTGACAACATTTTGTCAAGCTCATATCTGTAATGTTATAGATGTTCTGATGTTGATATTTAGTAGATCTTGTAGCCTGTTAGTTGTACTATAGATCCATGCTTTTAAATCCCTTAAACATCAAATGGATTTAACATAGTGGCCGGTCAAAGTAGGTACATTGTTCACGGATTCGGTTTTCTGGGTAACCCAGAAAACCTATGAACACAGTTTCTGACGAGGTTTGACCGGTCTGGATCTGACGATTTTGTTATGTTTTTGTTGATATTATGTGATAGATCTACTCTCCTACATGTTAGCTACACACTACCGGTTTTAAATCACAAAAATATTACAAGATTAACAAGTTGTGGAAGCCCAAAACGAGCCAGTCAAACTGTTCTTCATTTCTGGGCAACCCAGAAAATGAAGAACAGCTCTGACAGCTTGTTCAACGCTTCAGATCTCGTTAGTTATGCATGGTTTGATGATGTTCTTTATTGGATCGAGTAGTCTTGTATTTGCACTACATTCTCTGATCAACAAAATACCCAGAAACACAACACACACTAGTTTATGATTGGTCAAAGTAAGCAACTCGGAAACTGACTATGAATTTCTGGGTTTGGCCAAGAACATGAAGAACACCTATAGCGACGGTTCTGTCGCTATAGGTTGTCTTTAGCGACAGATAATATTCTATTTTCCGGAAATTAATAAAAAATAGAAAAAAAATAGTTTTAAATTATTAAAAATACAAAATAAATTATTAAAAATTATAAAAAATTCTGAAAATTAGTTTTTAATTATTTTTATTATATTTCATAAATATTTAATATTTTGGAATATTAAAAGTATTTAATTTATTTAATTATAATATTAAATAAATTATTTAAAAATGATTTTAATATTAGAAAAATCATTAAAAATTATATTATGATTTAAGAAAATATTTTAAGTTATTTTTAATGACTTTTAATATTTTATGATAAATTTCATTAATAAATTGATATTAATGGTAATTAATTTATTTACTAAATGAATTAAATAAATTAATTAAAAATGATTTTATTATATTAAAAATCATTTTAAATGAAAATAAAGTGTTTAAAAATATTTTAAGTTATAAAATATAACTTTTAATATTTAAAGGATAATTTCATTAATAATTAAATATTAATGATTATTAAGTTATTAGTTATTATATTAAATTTATTTAATAATTATATTAAATAAATAGTTTATAAATGGTTTTATTACTTTAAAAATCATTTAAAAAGGATATAAATGAATTAAAAATATTTTAAGTTATGAATAATGACTTTTAATATTTTGATAAATAGAACATTAATACTTTAATATTAATGATAATTATTTAAAAATGATTTTAAATAATTTAAAAATCATTTAAGGGTAATATTAATACTTTAAAAGTTTTTTGAGTTATTATACATAACTTTAATATTTTGAAAATGATTTCATTAATAGTTTAATACTAATTAAATATTAATGATAATAGAATTGATTGGTATTTAAATCATTTAAATATGATTCCAATGTTTGAAAATTTATGATAAATTATAATAAATGTTTTAAAATTTTATTGAGTCATTTAAAAATAATATGACTGATACGTACTGATGTTAAGTTATAAAATAGAGTCTTAGACTCGATAATTACCCAATAAAATTGTCGGTAGACCGACATGTTTCAGAAATTGATCTGGACTTAGATATTTTGATTGTATAAGTGATTATTTGTGATTCAATGGTTATTAAACATAGGTGCTAATGTGATTAGGTTATGTGTTGACTGCAATAAACAGTGTTATGTGTTATAGTATGTTGGTCTAATCGAACGAACTATCTTATTAATGATAGGTCGTGAGATAAGCGATAGATCTTAATTACAAGTTGTAAGCAGCGCTTCAGGCAAGTATCTAACCTTTGCATTTTCTTTATGCAATGGATGTAAGTAAGAATGTTTCTAAACTATATTATTATTGTACAGATTATGAACTTTATATGATATAAGCTCATTGAATATCAACATGTTAGTATATGATAATTCGGACATATATATTTTGTTCGTTAATTTCTAGAAGTGGTTAAAAAAGTGTCCCCACTTGGATAATCATTGTATTTAATCACATGTTGATATACCTTTGTCAATTACCCGTATACAGATATATTGAATTATAGATTATTGTTGAACAAGATAAAACCTTTGATTTAGAACCCAGACAGGTATGAACATCCCTACACGGGAAAATTTTTATGCGCTCCGGCGGACAAAGGATGAACGATAATATCGTTCTAGCAATGTAGTATTGATCAATGCAGGGCATAACGGGCTGATCACCCCCGTGCCCGTAAGTTATGACGGTTTACAGATGAATTTCTGTTTAACCTTTTCGAAAATGAAAATAATGTTCATGGCATGTCACCATAACCCCAGATATAGTCATTATGTAGTTTCAAAAATTTGAAAGAGAGTTGTTATGTTATTATTATCGGTTCAGAATACTTCACAACTAGTGACTTGTTGTAGAAGAATAGTACAAAGAAAACATTTAAATCCTTTCAGCTTATATATATATATATATATATATATATATATATATATATATATATAATTGCTATTGCTTGCTGGGCACTCAAATGCTCATCCTTGCTTAAATTTAAATGTTTTTAGCTAAGTGCGAACGACCAGAGAACTCTGCTAAGAACAAAGGAAAAGGGAAGGTTGCTGAATGAACGAATTACTATGTTATGTAATAGTTTAATGTTATTAAGACAATTATGATATATATTATCTATCATGGGTTGTAATGAATGTTTAAAGGTTTCGTACTTGGGAGTTAGACTCTGATAATTATGTAAATTAATTTGATCTTTATATTATTGTTATTATTATTAGTATTATTCCGCTCATAGAAATGGTATCGTGAAGAACCGAGTTCGGGTTTCAAGTATCCGAGTTTGGGGTCCTCACAGGTTGGTATCAGAGCTATAGGGTTAGAAACCTTAGGTGGGCTAGACCTTAGGCTATAACCTTAGAACCTTAGGTGGGCCTCGTTCGCAGCTATATACAAAGGGTTTGAATTTCTGTATAAAATTCAGTTTTAACAAGATATAGTAGTTGTAAGACCCCAAAGTATTAATAAATGAAATTTAATTTCCTCTATTTATCATTTTGAAATAGTAAGGGTTGATTTGATTAATGTGGTTAGTTATGGGTAAAATGCGCAAATATTTTAAATAAGCAAGTGGTTATAAAATATTCATTTTTATCGAAGAATATTCGTTTGGTCGTGGAATATTCTTGTTGTCGGAGAATATTCGTACGACGACGTAGCCTTGTGTGGACCCCATAACGAAAAGCGATTGGATGAAGAAAATGACAAGTATAAGTTGTTTATAAATAACGGCGTAGTTGTTACAGTTAATACTGTTGGAATACCCGGTGGTTAAAACACAGTAATATGCGTTGTTGCACAGTAGCACACGGTATTGCACTAATTATTGATTCTTACGTAAGAAGGCACTACTCAATAATGGTTACAGTAATTACTGTTCAGTATTTTATTTTATTGATTCAATAATTACTACGTTGATATTTTATATTACTGTTGTTTTAATAATTGTCACTACACAATATTTTTTATTATCGGAGCAATAATTCATATTATCTGAATAATATTATTAGATAATATTATTGGCAATATCTAGAAAGTTCTGTCTAAGGAGAGGTTTGGTCACCTAATTGCGCGCTAGTAAGAAATTCTTATTGAAAAGCCCCCTCTTTCTTGGAAACTGCCTGGTTGTCAGTATTGTGATTCAGTAATATTATTTGTAAATAATTAATTATTGATTTATATGATGAGAAAAATATTTATTTTATGTGGATATAGATGGAGAAATTTTTTTTAAAGTGACAATTGTTGAAAATCGATATTTTATCTTTTCTGATAAAATAATATTTTATTATATTATTATAATATAATAATGATGATATTTTTACAATGAATGTGGAATATATGAGTATACGAGGAGAAATAGTATTTTTGTTACAAAAGTTGTTGAAAACATGTTAAACATGTATGTGGGCCCATTTCTTGACTGAAATTTGATTATAGCCTGTAAAATCGTCCGTTTGAGGATTTCGGTCAATTTCTGTTTAGAATTTGAGAAAACTTTCTTCTGCAAAGTTGTAGAGAATTGAATTTCCTATAAAAATTTGTGAGATTCGAATTTTCTGACAACAGGGCTATTTATTATGAATTATTGAAGTTCTGAAATTCCTGAATAATTGATTTTTGGAGTTTAAAATATTTTTAATAAGAAAAACGTTTTTTTTCCTTTAGATGAGGTGTGTGTGGCTGATGTTGGACCAGATTTGTGTGTGTAGGAAATTTTGATATATATATTAATATTATATTAAATTTTTTACTTTGGTGTTCTAAGCATGTTCCTATAAATAGGGTGCTTAGGTTAGAATTGAAAATCACACCAGAAACTAAAAATTTTTCTCTCTTTCTCTCTCGATATTTTGAGCATATTCTTGTAAGTATTTTAATACCATGAGTGTTGCTATACGGTGCAAGTTCAAGTCATATCCTATATCCGGTGTTTCAACTAGAAGTACTGTCTTTACCAGGTAAGGGATGCTATTTTATTCGAAAATGATATTATTACTTCAATATCATTGTGTCGAAATATTGGTTGGAAATTTTTATCAAATTTGGAACTTTTCATGTCGGGATTACTATTCATGAGTTACTATTCATGAGTTACTATTCACGAGTACTATTCACGAAGCATGATGATTTTTTTTGTGAAATTTCTATCTTTTAGTGTCGGAGTCAGTATTCACGTATACGACACTATTCACGTATACGGCACTATTCACGAATACGGAACTATTCACAAAAAAATTAAAATTTTGTTTTTCGTCCAAAATATCTATTCTGGATACTAGCTTTGATTGTATCCATGTTTTGATTAATTTTGAATTTTACTCCACTATGATTACTTATGACGTATTTTTGGATATGGAATAGTTGAAATACGAATCCTTAATTTTTTTTTCTTTTGTTTCACTGGATTCGTTTTCTTTAAAATATTTTTCATCATCCCCAGTCCTAAATGATGATATAACTGAATATCTTTGGTCTGTAGTGCATAGATGAATGATTTCTGATGAATATCTTTGGACCGAAGTGCAAAGATGAACAGGTGTTTAGATGAACATGACCAACTGATGAATATCTTTGGCCTGTAGTGTAAAGATGAATATTTGATTCCAGATATATATTGATTGATGTTACAGGGATAAAAGATAGACGATGAACTTTTAAATTCATATATAGAAGATAGTAGATTTCATTCTCTACTTAACTCTTCTAATGAATTATTATTTTCGCTGAGAATATTGATTTAAAACTTGTTGTCTATTGTATTCTATTAGATTTTTCCCTGTTGAAGACTAATGATAATTTGTTTTATATTATCTTAGTCATAATGTTCTTTACTGGGCTAGTTGAGCTTACCCTTTTCCTTTTGTTCCATTTTTCTTCTTAGGAGGCGAGAATGTAGCGAGTACTAGTCGGGGTATGGAATAAAGGTTTTAGAAAGTCCTTTTAGTAGTCCTCACCATTTTTGTAAAATAATGTATCAATAATTGTAATGAGGACTTATTTGAGCGTGGATATTGTCTAGATGGAAATATTTGTATTTAAACTCACAGTTTTTATGTTGTATTAATAAAGTTGTAGTTGTTTCTGTACCATGTATTTTGACGACTCAGAAGGGGTGTTGTATACCTATTTTGGGGGCGTCACAGTTGGTATCAGAGCTTAGGGATATGATCTCTGGCGGAGATCGGGGAATAGAACTGTGACGCCCCCAAAATTAGGTATACATCACCCATCTTGGGTCGTCAGATACATAGTACAGAATACAAATACAACTTACTAATACAACTGTCGTGTACAATACGACAAAACATAAACTGTGAGTTTGAATACAAATATTATCTTCTAGAGAGTATTCATACTCAAAAGGAGTCCTCATTACATTTATTAACACACCATTACATAGAATAGTGAGGACTACTAACTAATACTATCATTCGAAACATCACTCCGTTCCCCGACTTGCCCCAGCTACGTTCTCATTTCCTGAAGAGAACAGTGAAAGAAAGGGTGAGCTCAACTAGCCCAGTAAGAAATATTATGACTAAGATAATGCAGAATAAATTATCATTAGCCTTCAACAATGTTAAACTGATAAAATATAATAGACATCAAGTTTAACTGTAGCGGAACAAGCAATCCATTAAAAGAGTCAAGTAGAAAATAAACTCTACTATCTTTTATGATTTAAAAGGTTTTTCAACACTGTGATCGCTGGGACTCAGCTTAATAAAATAATCTACATCATCGAATCACCCCTGCACTACGGCCAAGGATATTCGTGTATTCATTAATGGTCATGATCATGCCAACAACTGTCCATCAATGCACCACGGGCCAATGGGGACTTTTACCACATCATTTGTAACATTACGGTCATGATTATACCGAATAATCTCTGGTCATAATCATACCAAGTCCATCTATGCACTACAGGCCACAGATGACTTTCAACATTTTATAAACATGAGGATGATGACAATGATATAAGAATTCAATAAAACAAGTTCAAGAATTAATTTATCCAAGAATTAACAACGTCCAAATTGTCAACATGATACTGCTTTGTGGAGTAAAATTCAAGAATACTTAGAAGAATATTTTCATGAAAAGATACTGGATGAACCGCAATTATCAAGGATATTTCACTAATTTTATGGAGTATAGAAGTTAAAACTTAACCAACTGAGTATAATAACGAATGGAATAACAAAAGAAATCACCATGCATGCGATAGACTGCACAGACAGGTTATTCTAACAGAATAATAAATAATGGTACCAGGTCCGGCGTAAAACGCACAGACAGAATATTCTAACAGAATAATAATAAAGACGGAACCAGGTCCGGTGTAAAACACACAGACAGGATGTTCCAACAGAATAATAATAAAGACGGAACCAGGTCCGGTGTAAAACACACGGACAGGATGTTCCAACAGAATAATAATAAAGACGGAACAAGGTCCGGTGTAAAACACACAGACAGGATGTTCCAACAGAATAATAGAAGAATGTCACCAAGTATAGGGTATACCGCGTATACAGGTTATTCCAACAGAATAATAAGAAATTGAATAACAATAGTTCACTTCATGAATAAGAAAGAATAACACCCCTTACCGTTTTAAAAGAAGAGCTGAAATAAGAAAGTAGTTAAGTAGCAGAATACTCTTCTTCTCTCTCTCTCTATAGTTTCTCTCTATAGTTTCTCTCTCTAGAGTTCAGTGAATTCGTAAGAAATAATGAAGGAATGAGTTGCTATTTATAGAAAAATAGAATGCATAGTAACTAATCCATGAACGGTCCAGATTGATTACTTTAATCTGACGGTCCATATTTAAAGAAAAATCTTTTAAATAAAATATAATATATTCTATTTATAGAATAACTTTAATAAAGTATTCTGTTTTATATAAAAAGATGTTTCTGTTTTATTACGTTAATAATACGAATAAAACAAAACGTCATTATCGCTAAATAATTCATATTATTAACTGACAATAATTGAATCAAACTGAGTGACTTCTCACATAAGTATTAATAATCAATACCGTGTGCTACTATGCAACCACATGTATTACTGTACTTTTACTACCGAGTAGTTCAACAGTATCAATGGTAAAACTTCCGCCATTATTTTTAATAAAATATTTTTGTCGTTTTCTCAATCCGACAATAATTCCGTTGTGGGGTCCACCAATGATTGTGCCGTTGTACGAATATTCCCTGTTAAAACGAATATTCCCCGGCCAATCGAATATTATATAACAACTTGCGTACTTTGTAAAATTTATAAATATTACCCACAACTATAACATTATATCAAATTAACTCCATAATATTTAAAAATGATATTTATAGAAAATTTATCTTTATTTTTAAAAGTTGGGGTCTTACAACCTCCCCTTCTTATGAAATTTCGCCCTCGAAATTAGGGTACGTACCTGGTATGTCGAAGAGGTAAGGATACCTTGATTTCATTTCAGATTCTAACTCCCAAGTCATTTTCTCAACATCGTGGTTTCTCCACAAAACTTTGACTTGAGGTATAACCTTGGAGCGTAGAATATGTTCCTTCTTATCCAAGATTTGAACAGGAACTTCTTCATACGTCAAATCCTCCGCTATTTCATCCGGTTCTAACTCAATAATGTGGTTCGGGTCTTCCACATATTTGCGTAACATGGATATGTGAAAAACGTTATGAACACGAGACATACTTGGCGGTAAAGCGAGTCTATAAGCCACAGTTCCTACTCGATCAAGGATTAAAAATGGACAGATAAATCGAGGATTGAGCTTTCCTCTTTTTCCAAATCTCGTAACTCCTTTCCATGGAGCAACACGTAATAACACATGATCTCCTATATCAAATTCCACGTCCTTTCGATGAAGATCAACATAACTCTTTTGTCGATCTTGTGAGGTTTTTATACGTTTTCGGATCGTTTGAATCTTTTCTGTAGTCATACGTACCAACTCTGGTCCCAACAACGTTGCTTCACCACCTCATCCCAGCATACTGGAGAATGACATTTTCTTCCATACAATGCTTCGAATGGAGCCATGCCAATACTTGCTTGATAACTGTTGTTGTAGGAAAACTCCACCAATGGTAAGAACTTGTCCCAACTTCCCTTGAAGTCAAAGACACAGAGTCTTAATAAATCTTCCAGAGTTTGAATAGTCCTCTCTAATTGTCCGTCCGTCTGAGGATGATATGCCGAACTAAATCGTAAATCTGTGCCCATACCTTTTTGTAAACTAACCCAAAATCGTGAAGTGAATCTTGGGTCTCGATCAGAAACTATGGATACTGGCATACCATGCAGTCTTATAATCTCGTTTATGTACATACGAGCAAGACGTTCAAGTGTATAAGTTTCTCGTATCGGTAAGAAATGAGCAGACTTGGTCAATCTATCAACAATGACCTAAATCGCATCTATACCTTGAGAAACCTTAGGAAGACCGGTAACGAAATCCATGGTAACGTGCTCCCACTTCCATTCTGGAATTTCAAGTGGTTGCAATGGACCTTTTGGTACTTGATGCTCCGCTTTGACTCGTTGACAAGTTAGACACCTTGAGATAAACAACGCTATCTCTCTCTTCATATTGCTCCACCAAAATGTATGGCGAAGATCATGATACATTTTGGTACTTCCAGGATGGATTGCAAACGGTGTGTTGTGCGCCTCCATCATGATTTCATACTTTAAATCAGGGTTGTTAGGAACACAAAGTCTGGAGTTGACTCGAAGTATTCCTTCTTCATCGATTCTTGCTTCCGGCATAGCACCTTCTTGCACTTTCTTCCTCATACGCATCAGCTCCAGGTCTGTAGCCTGAGTAGCTTTAACTTTATCGATTAAAGTTGGTTCTACTCGTATATTCACCATCATCACATGGGTCCCTGGAGTCTTTAACTCTATCTCCATCCTTTGCAAGTCACACAAAATGGGCCTTTGTGTTAACAATATTGCACTCGTACTTGCATATGATCTTCTACTCAATGCGTTAGCTACCACGTTCGCTTTTTCAGGATGGTATTGAATGGTATGATCATAATCTTTCAACAGTTCAAGCCAACATCGTTGTCGCATGTTGAGTTCCTTTTGAGTGAAGAAATATTTGAGGCTTTTATGATCCGTAAAGATCTCCACCTCCTCCCCATACAAGTAATGCCTCCAAATTTTAAGTGCAAAGACAACAGCTGCCAACTCTAGATCATGAGTAGGATAATTCCTCTCATAATCCTTGAGTTGTCTTGATGCATAGGCTATGACTTTTCCTTGTTGCATGAGAACGCATCCCAACCCTTTGCTCGAAGCATCACTGTAGATGACAAATCCCTCCGAGCCAGATGGTATTGTTAGAACAGGTGCTGAAATGAGTCTCCTCTTGAGTTCTTGAAAACTCTGCTCACATTCTTCGCTCCAACCGAACTTTGTATCTTTCCGAGTCAGCTGAGTTAATAGAGTAGCGATTCGAGAAAATCCTTCCACGAATCTCCGATAATAACAAGCTAAACCAAGAAAGCTACGTACTTCGGTCACTGATTTAGGTTGCTCCCAGCTTTGAATAGCTTCAATCTTTGCCGGGTCAACCGATATTCAACGACTTGATACTACGTGCCCAAGGAATGCTACCTCCTCCAGCCAGAACTCGTATTTCTTCAACTTGGCATAAAGCTTGTATTCACGAAGCTTTTGGAGTACCAGCCTCAAGTGTTGCTCATGATCTTCATGGCTTTTGGAATAAATAAGGATGTCATCAATAAAGACGACCACAAAATGATCCGAATATTCCTTGAATACCTGGTTCATCATATCCATGAAGGCAGCAGGAGCATTAGTCAATCCAAAGGACATGACTAGGAATTCATAATGCCCGTACCGAGTTCTAAAAGCCGTCTTTAGAATATCCTCAGTTCTAACCTTCAGCTGATGATATCCAGAACGAAGATCGATCTTTGAAAAGAATTGTGCTCCTTGCAACTGGTCAAACAGGTCATCAATACGTGGCAATGGGTACCTGTTTTAGATGGTGACATGATTCAACTCCTGATAATCAATACAAAGTCGCATACTTCCATCTTTCTTCTTCACGAATAGCACAGGAGCACCCCAAGGAGAAGTACTAGGACGAACAAAGCCAATGTCTAACAATTCCTGCAGTTAGATCTTTAACTCCTGAAGTTCAATAGGAGCCATTCGATATGGGGCTTTGAAAATGGGTTTTGTACCGGGTTCAAGGTAGATACAAAATTCAATTTCACGCTCTGGGAGTAGGCCGGGAAGTTCTTCAGGGAATACGTCAAGGAATTTATTAACAATAGAAATATCATTCAAAACTGACGTATTTTTGTTTAGATCCGTGACATGAGCTAAGAAAGCTTGACATCTATTTTTCAATAAACGAATAGCTTTATGGCTTGAGATGACAGCGATTGATTTTAATGGTTTGGTTGCTTGAATTTGCATAATAGGTCGATTAGGAATATGAAAGCTTGCTACCTTACGAAAATAATCAATTTTTGCATGATGAGTAGTTAACCAATCAATCCCTAGAATCACGTCAAATGCAAGTATTTTTAATGAAATAAGATCGACAGGTAATGTGTGGGTACCAACTTTAACCAAAAAAGACTTATAAACCGTGGATGTAATGAAGGTTTCTCCCAATAGAGTTTCAACAGATAAGTCAAAGTCTAATTTCTCCGGAGTCAAATTTAATCGATGAGCACAAGTAGGAGAAATAAAAGAATGGGTAGAACCGGTATCAAATAAAGTATACACTTCGTTAGAGTTTATGATAAGCTTACCCGTGATGACCTCATTCGGGTTCCTTGCTTTCTGGGAGGTCACAGCAAACGCTCTCCCTTGCACTACCGGTTTTGACTTTTCTGGGACGACTTTTGGTGCCTCTATCCTAGCTGAACTTGTTTTTGGTAAACGAAAAAAACGAGCTAAATGACCTTCTCTTCTATAATTATAACATGCTTTAGACGGCATCGCGCAGTTTGGACTGATGTGTCCCTCCCCTCCGCATTTGAAACATATGATAGGTGGTCGTTCTCCTTCCTTAACAACGGGTGCTGGTGCTGACGTCTTTCCATCATTGTTGAATCTCCTCTTCTTGAAATGACCATTCTTATTATTTTGGCCCTGATTACCACCGAAGTGGTTACCATTTCTGGCCTGTTGATTCCCTCCACGCTTGTTGTCACCGCTTCGATGACTGCTCTCACTGGTATTATCATATTGCCGACTGCTCTCTTTTGGTTGCGTTGACTCATTATCGCGCTCCACTAACTGAGCCCTATTCACAACATCTGAATACAAACACAGTTTATGAGAAATAAGATGTTGACATATCTCAAGTTTCAAACCTCGTAAAAACATTCGCGTCATTCGCTCTTCATTATCTACCAAGTGGGACGCAAACCGGGATAACTCAGCAAATTTAGCCTCATACTGCGACACGGTCATATTATTCTGCTCCAATTTGATGAACTCCACCTCCTTCATGTGAAGAACACTTTCGGGAAAGTATTTGTCATTGAACAGCTTTTGGAACTTCTCCCAAGACATCTTCAGTGCGGCAGGTTGAGTACACTTAATCAATTTCCACCAGTAATCTGCCTCTCGTCGCAACATAAAGGCGGCAAAGGGAACCTTTTGCTCCTCGGAGCATCCCAATACATCAAATATCTTGGTAATCTGCTTTATCCATATTTCCGCTATAAGTAGTTTTGGCTCTCCCTTAAACTCTGGTGGTCCCAGCTCCTTGAACTGTTTAACGGTGACCGTCCGAGAGTTTTCAGTGTTTCTACCTATATTTTGGACAGGAGCCGCTCTCGCCTGCTGTTGCATGAACTGCATAAAGTTTCTGAACACTCCATCATTCATCATCTGGTCAGTGTTGTTGTTTGCATGAGGATTGTCACCTTCCTGATGCACATTATCCTGATTATTGATATGTGGTGAATCAACAGTCGCCTGTGCTCCATTGCTATTCTCAACATTCTCAGATCTCATTTTCAGATACTGCCACAAAATAAAAGTTACTTGATATGTCATATATTATCCTTATATTATGACCGACCAATTAAATACCATGCAAATAAACTTAGGTAGGTCATACTAGCGAAGGAATTCCCCGTCTCTCCACTCCTAATTCTATTCTCACATCTTAGCCAGGGATCATATCCCTAAGCTCTGATACCAACTGTGACGCCCCCAAAATTAGGTATAAATCACCCATCTTGGGTCGTCAGATATATAGTACAGAATACAAATACAACTTACTAATACAACTGTCGTGTACAATACGACAAAACATAAACTATGAGTTTGAATACAAATATTATCTTCTAGAGAGTATTCATACTCAAAAGGAGTCCTCATTACATTAATTAACACACCATTAAATAGAATAGTGAGGACTACTAACTAATACTATCATTCGGACCATCACTCCGTTCCCCGACTTGCCCCAGCTACGTTCTCATTTCCTGAAGAGAACAGTGAAAGAAAGGGTGAGCTCAACTAGCCCAGTAAGAAATATTATGACTAAGATAATGCAGAATAAATTATCATTAGCCTTCAACAATGTTAAACTGATAAAATATAATAGACATCAAGTTTAACTGTAGCGGAACAAGCAATCCATTAAAAGAGTCAAGTAGAAAATAAACTCTACTATCTTTTATGATTTAAAAGGTTTTTCAACACTGTGATCGCTGGGACTCAGCTTAATAAAATAATCTACATCATCGAATCACCCCTGCACTACGGCCAAGGATATTCGTGTATTCATTAATGGTCATGATCATGCCAACAACTGTCCATCAATGCACTACGGGCCAATGGGGACTTTTACCACATCATTTGTAACATTACGGTCATGATTATACCGAATAATCTCTGGTCATAATCATACCAAGTCCATCTATGCACTACAGGCCACAGATGACTTTCAACATTTTATAAACATGAGGATGATGACAATGATATAAGAATTCAATAAAACAAGTTCAAGAATTAATTTATCCAAGAATTAACAACGTCCAAATTGTCAACATGATACTGCTTTTGTGGAGTAAAATTCAAGAATACTTAGAAGAATATTTTCATGAAAAGATACTGGATGAACCGCAATTATCAAGGATATTTCACTAATTTCATGGAGTATAGAAGTTAAAACTTAACCAACTGAGTATAATAACGAATGGAATAACAAAAGAAATCACCATGCATGCGATAGACCGCACAGACAGGTTATTCTAACAGAATAATAAATAATGGAACCAGGTCCGGCGTAAAACGCACAGACAGGATATTCCAACAGAATAATAATAAAGACGGAACCAGGTCCGGTGTAAAACACACAGACAGGATGTTCCAACAGAATAATAATAAAGATGGAACCAGGTCCGGTGTAAAACACACGGACAGGATGTTCCAACAGAATAATAATAAAGACGGAACAAGGTCCGGTGTAAAACACACAGACAGGATGTTCCAACAGAATAATAGAAGAATGTCACCAAGTATAGGGTAGACCGCGTATACATGTTATTCCAACAGAATAATAAGAAATGGAATAACAACAGTTCACTTCATGAATAAGAAAGAATAACACCCCTTACCGTTTTAAAGAAGAGCTGAAATAAGGAAGTAGTTAAGTAGCAGAATACTCTTCTTCTCTCTCTCTCTATAGTTTCTCTCTATAGTTTCTCTCTCTAGAGTTCAGTGAATTCGTAAGAAATAATGAAGGAATGAGCTGCTATTTATAGAAAAATAGAATGCATAGTAACTAATCTATGAACGGTCCAGATTGATTACTTTAATCTGACGGTCTATATTTAAAGAAAAATCTTTTAAATAAAATATAATATATTCTATTTATAGAATAACTTTAATAAAGTATTCTGTTTTATATAAAAAGATGTTTCTGTTTTTATTACGTTAATAATACGAATAAAACAAAACGTCATTATCGCTAAATAATTCATATTATTAACTGACAATAATTGAATCAAACTGAGTGACTTCTCACATAAGCATTAATAATTAATACCGTGTGCTACTATGCAACCACACGTATTACTGTACTTTTACTACTGAGTAGTTCAACAGTATCAATGGTAAAAACTTCCGCCGTTATTTTTAATAAAATATTTTTATCGTTTTTCTCAATCCGACAATAATTCCGTTGTGGGGTCCACCAATGATTGTGCCGTTGTACGAATATTCCCTGTTAAAACGAATATTTCCCGACCAATCGAATATTATATAACAACTTGCGTACTTTATAAAATTTATAAATATTACCCACAACTATAACATTATATCAAATTAACTCCATAATATTCAAAAATGATATTTATAGAAAATTCATCTTTATTTATAAAAGTTGGGGTCTTACAAGAACTAGGAGGGGAGAGACGAGTAAATCCTTTACTAGTGTGTCCTACCTAAGCTTATTTGTTGGTCGGTCATAATATAGGGATATTATGTGATATGTTAATTGCTTAAATTAACCCTTGTTTTATGGCAGTATTTGAGAATGTCGACTGAGAACGTTAACAGTGGAGAAAATGAGACCGTGGAGACACCTTTGCTCACCAATGAGGAGAACGTGCAACATGCTGACAATGTTCCTCCTGTAAACAACATCATTGAGCAGACGATGAACGATGAGATGTTTTGAAAGCTTTTGCGGTTCATGCAAAACCAGACAAAGGAGATTCCTGTTCAAAATATAGGAAGAAACAATGGCAACGCACAGCTGGTCACAAGCCAAGCAGTTCAAAGAGTTGGGACCACCAGAATTCTGGAGAAAGCCGGATCCGATTAAGGCGGAGACGTGGGTCAAACAAATTACCAAGATATTCGATGTCTTGGGATGCACGGAGGAACAGAAAGTTCCATTCGCCACTTTTATGTTTCGTAATGAGGTAGACTACTGGTGAGAGTCTGTGAAGCGTACCCATCCAGCTGCACTCAGCATGTCTTGGGAGACATTTCAGAAACTGTTCAATGACAAGTACTTTCCTGAAAGTATTCGTCATATGAAGGAGGTAGAGTTTATTAGATTGGAACAAAAAAACATGACGGTATCCCAGTACGAGGCAAAGTTCGCGGAGTTATTCAGGTTTGCACCTCATTTGGTGGAGAATGAGGAACGTATGACGCGGATGTTTCTGAGAGGTTTGAAACCCGGCATACGTCAATATATCATTTCTCATAAATTTTCTCTCTATTCAGATGTTGTCAACATGGCTCAATTATTAGAGCGAGATAACGAGTACGGTCAATCGAGGGACCACAACCAGGATCATACCGGTGACAGTAGTCATCAGAACAATGATAACCAGCGAGAAAGAAAAATACAAATAAGAACGGCAACCACTCTGTTGGTAATTGTGGCCATGAAAATAGAAGAAGCGAGTCGGGAGGAGATTTTAAAAAAGAGGAGATTCAACAATGACAATACGAAGACGTCAGCACCAGCAACAACTGGTTCCAAGGGAGGAGAACGACCACCGGTCATATGCTATAAGTCCGGAAGAGAAGGACATATCAGCCCAAACTGCCTACAATAGTTTAAGGTATGTTATAATTGTGGAAAGGAAGGACATATCGCTCGAGATTGCATTGTAGCGAAACCAAGTCCAGCGGGGATGGTGACTCAAAAGACTGTCCCAGAAAAGTCAAAGTCAGCGGTTCTTGGAAGAGCGTTTGTCGTGACTGGTCAAAATGTGAGGAACCCAAAACGAGGTGATCACGGGTAAGCTAATCATAAATTCTTGCGAAGTTTATAACTTACTAGATACCGGTGCTACCCATTCATTTATTTCTCCTGCTTGTGCTCAACGTTTAAACTTGACTCCGGAGAAGTTAGACTTTGATTTATCTGTGGAGACTCCGTTAGGAGAAACTTTCATCACATCCACTGTTTATAAATCTTGTTTGATCCAAGTTGGCACCATCACCTTACCTGTTGACCTTATCTCTTTAAAGATACTTGTTTTGATGTGATTTTAGGGATTGATTGGTTAAATACTCATCATGCCAAAATTGATTATTTTTGTAAGGATGCTAGTTTTCATATTCCTAACCAACCTGTTGTGCGAATTCAAGCAACTAAGCCATTAAAATCAATCACTGTTATATCAAGCCATAAAGCCATTCGTTTATTAAAAAAAGGATACCAAGCTTTCTTAGTCCATGTCATGGATTTGAATAAAGACACGTCAAATTTGAAAAATATTCATGTTGTTATTGACTTTCCTGACGTATTTCCTGAAGAACTTCTTGGTCTACCCTCGGAACGTGAAGTTGAATTCTTTATTGATCTTGAACCTGGTACAAAGCCCATTTTTAAAAACCCATATCGAAAGGCTCCTATTGAACTTCAGGGAGTTAAAGGTCCAACTACAACAAGAGTTGTTGGACATCGGTTTCATTCGTCCTAGTACATCTCCTTGGGGCGCTCTTGTTTTATTTGTAAAGAAGAAAGACGAGAGTATTCGACTTTGTATTGATTACCGGGAATTAAACCATGTCACTATCAAGAATAGGTATCCGCTACCTCGTATTGATGACCAGTTTGACCAGTTACAAGGAGCACAATTCTTTTTCAAATATCGATCTTCATTCTGGATATCATCAGCTGAAGGTTAAAACTGAGGATATTTCGAAGACTGCCTTCAGAACTCGGTACGGCATTATGAATTCCTAGTCATATTTTTTGGATTGACTAATGCTCCTGCAGTTTTCATGGATATGATGAACCGAGTATTCAAGGATTATTTGGATCAGTTCGTTGTTGTCTTTATTGATGACATCCTCATATATTCCAAAAGTCGTGAAAATCATGAGCACCATTTGAAGCTGGTACTCCAAAGGCTGCGTGAAAATAAGTTATATGCTAAGTTAAAGAAATGCGAGTTCTGGCTTGAGGAAGTAGCATTCCTAGGGCACGTGGTGTCAAAACATGGAGTATTTGTTGACCCGGCGAAGATTGAAGCAATATAAAGTTGGGAGCAACCAAAGACGGTGACCGAAGTACGTAGCTTTCTGGGTTTAGCTGGTTATTAGCTGGTTTTTCTCGAATTGCTACCTGACCTATGTTAACTCAGCTGACTCGGAAAGATATCAAATTCGTATGGAGCGAGGAATGCGAGAAGAGTTTTCAAGAGCTTAAGAGGAGACTCATTTCGGCACCTGTTTTGACCATACCATCTGGTTCGAATGGATTTGTAATCTACAGCGATGCTTCAGGCAAAGGGCTAGGATGTGTTCTCATGTAACGTGGGAAAGTTATAGCCTATGCCTCGCGACAACTTAAAGAATATGAGAGGAATTATCCTACTCATGATCTAGAGTTGGCAGCAGTCATTTTTGCGCTAAAGATCTGGAGGCACTATCTATATGTGAAGAAAGTGGAGATATATTCAGACCATAAAAGCCACAAATATTTCTTCACTCAAAAAGAACTCAACATGCGGCAACGACGTTGGCTCGAGCTGTTGAAAGATTACGACCACACTATTCAATACCATCCTAAAAAATCAAACGTGGTAGCTGACGCGTTGAGTAGAAGATCATATGCAGGAATGAGTGCGATGATGTCAAGTATACGCATATAACCAACTTTAATGAAAAAGTTAAAGTTGCTCAAGCTACAGACCCGAGTTGATGCATATGAAGAAGAAAGTGCAAGAAGGTGCTATTCCAGAAGCAAGAATCGATGAAGAAGGAATACTTCGAGTCCACTCCAGACTTTGTGTTCCTAACGATTCTGATTTAAAGTACAAGATCATGATGGAGGCACACAATACACCATTTGCAATCCATCTTGGAAGTACCAAAATGTATCATGATCTTCGACATACATTTTGGTGGAACAATATGAAGAAAGAGATTGCAAAGTTTATCTCGAGGTGTTTAACTTGTTAACGTGCAAAGGCGGAGCATCAAGTGCCAAAGGGTCCATTGCAACCACTTAAGATTCCGAAATGGAAGTGGGAACACATTACCATGGATTTCATTACGGGTCTTCCCACTGTTTCTCAAGGCATAAATGATATTTGGGTTATTGTTGATAGACTAACCAAGTCTACTCATTTCTTGCCAATACGGGAGACTTATTTCCTTGAACGTCTTGCTAGTATGTATGTAAATGAGATTGTGAGGTTGCATGGCATGCCAGTATCCATAGTTTCAGATCGTGACCCAAGATTCACTTCAAGATTTTGGGTTAGCTTGCAAAAAGCTATGGGCACGGATTTACGGTTCAGTTCGGCATACCATCCTCAAATAGACGGGCAATCAGAGAGGACTATTCAAACTCTTGAAGATCTATTAAGACTTTGTGTCCAAGATTTTAAAGAAAGTTGGGATAAGTACCTACCATTGGTGGAATTCCTCTAACAACAACAGTTATCAGGCAAGTATAGTGTGGCTCCATTTGAAGCATTGTATGGACAAAAGTGTCGCTCTCCAGTATGTTGGGATGAGGTGGGAGAATCAACATTGTTGGGACCAGAGTTAGTAACGAATGACTACAGAGAAGATCCAAATGATTCGATATGTATACAAACGACACAGGATCGACAAAAGAGTTATGCGGATCTTCATCGAAAGGACATGGAATTTGACATTGGGGATCATGTATTATTGCGTGTGGCTCCATGGAAAGGAGTTACAAGATTTGGGAAGAGAGAAAAGCTCAATCCACGATTTAAATGGTCCATTTCAAATTCTTGACCGAGTAGGAAATGTAGCCTATAGACTCGCGTTACCTCCAAGTATGTCTCGTGTTCATAATGTTTTTCATATATCTGTGCTACGTAAATATGTGAAAGACCCAAACCACGTTATTGATTAGAACCAGACGAGATAGCCGAAGACTAAACTACGAAGAGGTACCTGTCAAGATCTTGGATAGGAAGGAGCATGTCCTACGCACGAAGGTCATACCACAAGTTAAAGTTTTGTGGAGAAACCATGCTATTGAGGAAATGACCTGGGAGTTGGAAACGAAAATGAAAGCAAGGTATCCTCATCTTTTCGAAAAACCCAGTACGTACGTCAATTTCGAGGACAAAATTTCATAAGGAGGGAGGCTGTAAGACCCCAAATTATTAATAAATAAAATTTAATTTCCTCTATTTATCATTTTGAAATAGTAAGGGTTGATTTGATTAATGTGGTTAGTTATGGGTAAAAAACTCAAATATTTTAAATAAGCAGGTGGTTATAAAATTTCATTTTTATCGGAGAATATTTGTTTTGGTCGTAGAATATTCTTGTTGTCGGAGAATATTCGTACGACGGCGCAGCCTTGTGTGGGCCCCATAATGAAAAGCGATTGGATAAAAGAAAACGACAAGTATAAGTTGTTTATAAATAACGACGTAGTTATTACCGTTAATACTGTTGGAATACCCCAGTGGATTAAAACACAGTAATACGCGTTGTTGCACAGTAGCACACGGTATTGCACCAATTATTGATTCTTACGTAAGAAGGCACTACTCAATAATGGTTACAGTAATTACTGTTCAGTATTTTATTTTAAATTGATTCAATAATTGCTGCGTTGATATTTTATATTACTGTTGTTTCAATAATTGTCACTACACAGTATTTTTATTATCGGAGCAATAATTCAAATTATCTGAATAATATTATTAGATAACATTATTGGCAAAGTCTAGAAAGTTCTGTCTAAGGAGAGGTTTGGTCACCTAATTACGCGCCAGTAAGGAAAATCCTTAATGGAAAATCCCCCATCTTTCCTGGGAACTGCCTGGTGTCAGTATTGTGATTCGGTAATATTATTTGTGAATAATTAATTATTGATTTATATGATGAAGAAAATATTCACTTTACATGGATATAGATGGAGGAATTTTTTTTAAAGTGACAATTGTTGAAAATCGATATTTTATCATTTCTGATAAAATAATATTTTATTATATTTATTATAAAATAATAATGATGCTATTTTTACAATGAATGTGGGATATATGAGTATATGAGAAGAAAGAGTATTTTTGTTACAAAAGTTGTTTAAAACATGTTAAAACATGTCTGTGGGCCCATTTCTTGACTGAAATATGATTATAGCCTGTAAAAATCGCCCGTTTGTGAATTTCGGTCAATTTCTGTTTAGAATTTGGAAAAACTTTCTTCTGCAAAGTTGTAGAGAATTAAATTCCTATAAACATTGCGAGATTCGAATTTTCTGACAAAAGGGCTATTTATTATGAATTATTGAAGTTCCGAATTCCAGAATAATTGGATTTTTGGAGTTTAAAACATTTTTAATAAGAAAAACATTTTTTTTTCTTTATGAGGTTGTGTGTGTCGCTGATGTTGGACCAGATTTGTGTGCATATGAAATTTTGATATATATATATAATATATATATATATATATATTATAAAATAAATATATAATATATTAAATTTTCTGCTTTGGTGTTCTAAGCATTTTCCTATAAATAGGGTGCTTAGGTTAGAATTGAAAATCACATCAGAAACTAAAGATTTCTCGCTCGATATTTTGAGCGTATTCTTGTGATATTTTAATACTGTGGAGTGTTGCTATACGGTGCAAGTTTAAAGTCATAGCCTATATCCAGTGTTTCAACTAGAAGTACTGTCTTTACCAGGTAAGGGATGTTATTTTATTCGAAAATAATATATTACTTCAAATATCAATTGTGCCTAAATATTGGTTAGAAATTTTTATCAAATTTGGAACATTTCATGTCGGGGTTAGTATTCATGAGTTACTATTCACGAGATCTATTCATGAGTTACTATTTACGAGTTACTATTCACGAGTACTAATCACGAAGCATGATGATATTTTTTTGTGAAATTTCTATCTTTTAGTGTCGGAGTCACCATTCAGTATACGAACACTATTCACAGAAAAATTAAATTTTTATTTTTCGTCCAAAATATCTATTCTGGATACTAGCTTTGATTGTATCCATATTTTTGAACAATTTTGAATTTTACTCCACTATGATTACTTATGAGGTATTTTTAGACATGGAATAGCTGAAATACGAATCCTTAATATTTATTCTTTTTGTTTCACTTGATTCGTTTTCTTTAAAATATTTTTCATCATCCTCAGTCCAAATTATGATATAACTGAATATCTTGGCCTGTAGTGCAAAGATGAATGATTTCTGATGAATATCTTTGGCCCGTAGTGCAAAGATGAACAGGTGTTTAGATGAACATGACCAACTGATGAATATCTTTGGCCTGTAGTGCAAAGATGAATATTTGATTCCAGATATATATTGATTGATGTTACACAGGATAAAAGGTAGACAATGAACTTTTAAATTCATAAATAGAAGATAGTAGATTTCATTCTCTACTTAACTCTTCAAATGAATTAATTATTTCCACTGAGAATATTGATTTAAAACTTGTTGTCTATTGTATTCTATTAGATTTTTTCCCTGTTGAAGAAAAACGATAATTTGTTTTATATTATCTTAGTCGTAATGTTCTTTACTGGGCTAGTTGAGCTCACCATATTCCTTTTGTCCATTTTTCTTCTCAGGAGGCTAGAATGTAGCGAGTACTAGTCAGGATATGGAATGAAGGTTCTAGAAAGTCGTTTTAGTAGTCCACACCATTTTTGTAAAATAATGTATCAATAATTATAATGAGGACATAATTGAGTGTGGATATTGTCTAGATGGCAATATTTGTATTTAAACTCACACAGTTTTTTATGGTTGTAATTAATAAAGTTGTAGTTATTTCTGTACCATGTATTTTGACGACTCAGAATGGGTGTTGTTGTATACCTATTTTGGGGCGTCACAGCAGTGATGTTTTGTAAAAAGAGGTTTTTCAAACCCTATGTTCAATAGTAATTAAGGCCTTTTATACTTCCATTTTATTCAATATTCGGCTTGATTGCTTTTTATTTTCGAGATGCGAAGCATCTTCGTGAAAATAATATACATAGCATTACCAAACTCGTTGTAGGCATGAAAGCCATCTAAGGAAGTTCAAACACCATGAATAATTTACAATTCATGCACAGCTAAAAATGTCCATCACGGTAACCGAATCTAGATTCAGTAGATTGAATCTGTGATCACATGATTCCTAGGCTCACATGATGTAGCAATTTATATGAAAGCTATAAGCAATTATATATATAAAGGTAGTAAAAAATATAAATATATATATATATATATATATATATATAAGTATATATATATATATATATATGCAGACAATCAACCATCACGAAGCACCTCCATGGGGGATTGGCAAATGTAAAATAAAGCAGTGAAAACCAATCAACCACCACGAAGCACCTCCATGGGGGATTGAAAATGTAAATAAAGCAGTAAAAATCATCAACCACCACGAAGCACCTCCATGGGGGATTGGAAATTAATAAATAAAAATAAAACGATCAACCACCTCGAAGTAAACTCCAGGCGGGATAAAATGTAAATAAAGCAGTAAAAGGCCACGAAGAAAACTCCAGGCTTAACAAAATGTATATATAATATATATATAATATATAAAGAAATACAACCCACGGACCGAAGTCCGGGCATACACACGCAACACGACTCTTAACGTGCAGAAACTGTGTGTGCACATAGTGGATAAAGGCTTTAGAAAGTGTAAAAAGGCTTACAGTGGACTGTCAAAAAAGACTTTAATGACTTTAAATGGATGAACACTCGGCTCCTGCCGTGAAAATATACAAAAAATAAGCTCACAAGTGTTTATATTAGAAAACACTCAGTTTATAGTGATTACAGAAAAAATTAGACAGGGCTTTTCTCGCCTTTTTTCTCTTTAAAATGGCTGCCCCAAGCCTTTAATTATAGAAGGGGAGCCGCAGGTGTACCTGCGGTAGCCGAAGATGTACCTGCAACTGGCTGGGGTGCCCGGGTTTCGCAGGTCCTACCGTCTCGAAGTACGTTCCACGCGTGCAACATGAATGTCTACTCGAACTTTTAGAACTTCAATCCGGGCACCCGATCGAGGTGTATAAGACTTTTTACGGCATGCTATTGTCAAGAGCTTATAAAATGACATGGGATTAGAGGTTATATGAAGTCAGGAAGAATGGGACCATGCCCTTGGTCTTCAAGCTTCAAATTCTATCCGGTGTGCTGTCTGTGCAGTAGTCACTCGGGATTGAAGCTCTTTAGTTCTTGTAGGACTTGGATGTGTAGAATGTATGTATGAATGTTTGAGACGACGCAATGTGGGGTTGGGATGGCCAAATGATAGTTCTGCCCTTCACCGGGGTTATCTCGACTTGAGCTGATTTAGCAGTCTTGCTCAGGATTACTCTGATATTGGACTGCTGCAGGTGTTGACCGTCCTCAGGGTTGTCTCTGAGGTTGTGCCTGACCTCCCGGTGTTATCTCCGTCTTGGGAAATGAGTGCTTGGGGCCATTGCCGAGTGTTGAAGCTGATTGCATGGATTTGAAACAAGTATTTTCGAAGTTATCTCCGTAACAGCAAATGCATGCCTCGGGGTTGTCTCCGAGGTTGACACTATCTCTCCCGGTGTTCTTTCTGGGACTGAGACAAATATCTCAGGGTTATCTCTGAAATGACACGTTCTTCTCCGGTGTGATTTTCGATATTTGAACTGCATTCCTCGGGTTATCTACGAGGTTGAAACTGAAACTCCCGGTGTATGTTTTCGGGTTGAGGTTGAAACTTCCGGTGGAATTCTGGGATTGAGCTGGATGTTTCGGGGGTTATCTTCGATATATGGTAATAATGAATACCCAGGGTTGTCTCAGGTATTGAACTAAGCTGTCTTCCAGGTATCTCTGAAAGTCGATTCTGCCCTCCTGCCAATGTTAGTAACAGGTATGTAAAAAATTTCGAGTGTCTACAGATGCCCC